>JAWNNR010000485.1:0-112199 GCA_035044725.1 Scaptomyza caliginosa
GTTATGCACGTGTCTACAAGGCGCGCCATAAGTAAGCAATATATCCAAATATTCAAGGAATTTGTTTATCAATCAAGTGTGTATTTTTTCCTGTAGAAACAGCGTACTTATCATGCTATAAAGTATGTGGAAATGTCTACGTTGTCACAAAGCTCACGAGAGAATCTTATCACAGAAATAAGACTGCTTCGTGACCTTAAACACAAGTACATTGTGACCCTTCAGGATTTTTTTTGGGATGACAAGTAGGTTGAATTAAATTTTTCTTCCTCTTATTATATCATTTACGATAAATATGGCGTATTGGTTGTTTCCGTGTTGTTATTAAGTTGTTTTGCTTTTAAATTAATTAGTTCTGTTATATTTTATTTTTCTCCAAAGAAACATCTACATAGTACTGGAGTACTGCAATGCGGGCAACTTATCTGCCTTTATTCGTACCAAAAAATCGCTACCGGAATCAACATGTCGTTATTTTTTGAGACAACTAACAACCGCTGTTCAATATATGCGAGCCAACGACATTTCACACTTTGATCTAAAGCCACAAAATTTGTTGCTAACACGCAATGCCAATACTGTTACACTTAAGGTAGCGGATTTTGGGTATGTTTATTGTATATTGTATTGCCTTTTACAACAGGCTTTTTGTTAATAATTTTCTTTTTCTTGTAGATTTGCGCAACATCTTAAATTGGGCGAAATAAATCAACAGCTTAAAGGATCGCCTCTTTATATGGCACCGGAAATAGTGCGCAAACATCAATATGATGCCAAAGCCGATCTATGGAGCGTTGGTGTCATACTCTATGAATGCCTGTTTGGCAAGGCGCCATACAGTTCGCGCACCATCGAGGAGCTGCTGCTACGCATACGCAAAGCGGAGCCCATAACGCTGCCACCGCATGCAAGCATCAGTAGGGAGTGCCATGACTTATTAAAGCGACTCTTGGCTCATGAGCCGGCGGAACGAATTACATTTGCGGAGTTCTTTGAACATCCATTTTTAGATCTTAAAACTTTTCCCTCAGAACAAACACTAAAGAAGGCCATTGATTTAGTCAGTCAGGCAGTTGATTATGACCAAAAATGTAATTGGAAGGAGTCTTACTATTTGTACTGCAGTGCACTGCAATACTTTGTGCCGCTTATTACCGAGGAACCAGATGCTAGTCGACGACAGGAGCTGCGCAATCGTGCGCTAGCCTACATGAAGCGTGCTGAAGAGATTAAAAATGTCATTATTGAGGATGAACGCAAAATGCTGGCTCAACTTCAGCAGAATGCGTCAGCATCATCTACAAAAAGCAATGCTGCGACAACTGCAGAATTCAATAGTCAACAAAGCAAATCGCGTATTATTGAAATGCTTGAACCGGATGCACGCTATAAGCAGCTTTGTATGATCTTTATGAATTTAAATTAACTACAAATTATCTTTTTGTTTGTTTTTATATTTGATTTTGAATACTTTACGTATACTTGATATATTTATTACTATTCTTTATATTATATTTAGTTCTTCTTTCGAACTCAAGTCCGTCTTTAAAGAGCGGTCTGGAAATCGGGCGGCAAGGCGAGTTGTATGTACACGAACGAAAACTGGCTGCTGCCTTAGAGTCGTATACCTCTGCGTTGGGCAGTCTTGTTCCGTTTGTTAACAATGAACCAAAGGGTGAGCGTCGGAATTTACTGCTACAACAGGTAAGGCATGAAATTGTTAAACTTCTGTTAAGTGTTATCAGTATTTTATATGTGTTTTAGCTGGAGTTCTGGATGAAAGAGGCTGAGAGTATCAAAAGTATTTTAAGCGCTAAAAATTTGGACGAGGAGGAGCAAAAGCTGTCTACGGTACGCAGCTGCAGTATACAGTAGAAAGCTTATAAATCCGTATAGCTCTTATAATTTATATATATATATATATTTGTGGCACAACACGGTATTTGTGATCGCAGCTGTAGCTAGTCTATTTTAGATAAGGAAATGGCTGAGATGTTTGTGATTTACTTTACATTCTTGACCTGTTAAATAGATTATGTAAGCAAACATAAACTTTTCGTTTGTATAAGCGCCATTTTCTATGTTGTTGACCTTAAAAACCAAATTTAAAGTATAAAGTCACTTAGCCAAACAAAATTCATACTTTTATCAACGCCTCATGCATTCAATATACATACAAATGTTCGTTAAGCCTTGTTCACCGAGTCTAAGTGCAAGTCTTTCAGGACTTTGAATAACAATTAACTTAATTGTTACTACTTGATTAAAGTCAATATCCACACAGTTTTACATTCCAGAAACCATATCATCATATGCCCGGGACCTCAAGCCACACATTTATTTGTTTCTCTGCATTGTGCTTTGTCTAATAAAAATGGTTTAGTTGCAAGTCATCGTATTGTAAAATGAAATGTTTATTTAAATAAATAAGAAACAAAAAAGCCATACAGTTTTTGTATTTGTTATTTTAGTTATTCCTTTGTGCTAGTTATGGGTATCCAGTGTTTCCAATCGAAGATATCAATCATTCAGTCTTTGTTGTATGTCACATTTATCAGTATTAGAAAGAATTCAATGCTGTGAAATTCCAATTGGCAATCAGGCAATAAAACATAGACAAACCAATTTTGTTAAATTGTAAATCCGAGAGGGAGTATCAGTTCTTTTTTTTTCTTCAATATTTATAACTTACTTATCACTGGCCATAAATATTGTCCAATCAGCGATGACTGCCTTAAAATAAGCCAGCAACCGTTTCCCCTATAAAAGGCACAATTTAAACGAATGTTCGTCCAGAGTTTTCTTGTGATACAGCCAATATGTTTTCGATAACACAACTCGTTCCGCCGTTCCTATTGCTAGCCCTTGTCTGCGTCAGTGTTTCTGCTGCGCCTTCGATTGGCGGTAGGGTGGTCAATGGCACCGATGCCACCATCGAGAAATATCCCTTTGTTGTAAGTTTATTGATATCCCATTACACATCAAAAATTTCGATGCATCTACAACCAATCTGTACATACGGCAGATCTCTTTGCGCGGTACCACTGGATCTCATTCGTGCGGCGGCTCCATCATTTCAAATCAGTTTGTGTTGACAGCGGCTCATTGTACAGCGGGTCGGACTGCTAAACAATTATCCGTACAGTATGGTGTGACCAAAATCAATGCCAGCGGGCCCAACGTCGTGGCTGTGAAACGCATCATTCAGCACGATCAGTACAATCCATACAACAACTATGCCAACGATATTTCTTTGCTGCAGGTAGAGGTACCATTTGAGTTTGATTACAAGACCGTTGCTCCCGTGCCGCTGCCTTCTCTAAACTATGCCATACCACAGTTGGACAATGACGTACGGGGTACACTAATTGGTTGGGGCCTCAATGCGGTGAGTGTTAGCTAGTTAACAAGGCCATATCCTTAAGATCCTTGAATGAGCTGCTCGTTAGTACAAGGCTATAATATTAATTTTTTGGTTTTCCAGACCGGCGGAGTGATTCAAAGCACTTTGCAGCAAGTCGGCTTAAAGGTCTATAACGACGAGGAGTGCGTAGCGCGTCATAAGGGTCTTACAAATCCTCGTTACCACATCTGTGGTGGCGTCGATGAGGGTGGCAAGGGACAGTGCAGCGGTGATTCCGGTGGTCCCCTTTTGTATAATGGACAGCAGGTGGGCATTGTTTCCTGGAGCATTAAGCCGTGCGCTGTTGCGCCTTATCCTGGTGTTTACTGCAAGGTGGCCAATTATATTGACTGGATTCAAAAGAATCAAATCATATTGGCTTAGATCAATTTTAATAAACATATGCATGCTGATTTATCCCGTATAAAAATGCATTTTTTGTTTTGGAACTATTTACTCACAAGTTTTAAATATCTTTCCCAGAAATTATTTGTTACCTAAATGTATATGTATGCCTGTGTATGTAAGTAGAATGTTTAATGAATTGTGGGCTCATTCCAATGATCGCCGTAATAATTAAATGCATAATTTACAGACATGGTAATGAGTTATTTCGTTTCTGTTCAGTTTCTTAATTTTAACAGTGGTTGGACTAACATAAAAAACTTGGGAAAACATTCATTAAATCAAAATATATGCTATCTTTATTGAAACAAATGTTTAGAGCGGAAATAAAAGCTGTTCTTTTCTGCTGTTAAATAGAGAAGTCTCATGCTCTAGAGATTGGCCACAATTGCCAATGTATATGAATGCAAACGTTCATTTATGTGACAACATATGTTTTTTGTGCATTAGAGAAAATCTGTTTTCAATTCTAAAATACGTTTAATTTTGTGAAATTTTATGGTCCAGGATGCAATGCAAATAAAATAAATACAGCAATAGCTAATAGCCAAAATGCTTGTGAATCTCAACATGACGTCAAACTTCGAAATGACAACAGAAAAGCTTTGAACAAAGCATGAGCATGCTTACAGCCCAATAACATTGGTACCCCCGGTTTCCATTCTTGCTTTTGGCGCTCTTTTATATCCTTTAGCATTTGGTTAACATAAAGACTTCGGCTTCTTACTGACAGATTTTACGCAAACCTAAAATATACAGCAGGTTCGGTTTCTTTTTGTGGAAACAAAAAACATTCCAACAACTAAACCTATTTTGTCCATCTTGACCATATTTACATACAATCTTGTGCATGTGGAAATACAAAAAAAAAATGTCGTCGGCCAATATTGTTTATGTTCTTCTTGATTGATTGATTGAACTGCGATGCGCGATTCAAAATTAAGTTGTTACTTTTAAATGTCACAGAACTTAAATTAGTTATTTATCACTAAGCCGCTGTTCAATTAGATATTAAATGTTGAGTCTGGTAATAGGGTAGCGCCATAAAAAATAGTTAAACAATTTTTATAAGATTTAAATTAAGATTATCAATGCATTATTATCACTAAAGCCAACGAACACATTTTGTTTTTAAGTACTTTACAGTAAAGCACAGGTCTTCGACGCACGTAAAAGGTTCTATAATCAAAAGTATATTAAACACAAGTGTTTGAAGAGCATCTGAGCATTAGCAAATTGACCAAAAGCCCACAGAACGATAAAAGTCGAATGCAATGCAAAACTTATTTGAATTAAAACAGAAAGATTGGATCATCGAATCCTCCAACTACACATAATATTAAATAATCCGATTTTGACAAACGATGCCGGATGGACAGGAAATGTTAAGCTTTTCTTAGGACATAACAATATAACCAAATATATTTACAAATAAAATAAAATAAATAAAAATTCCACAAATAATTTCTGGGAAAGATATTTAAAACTTGTGAGTAAATAGTTCCAAAACAAAAAATGCATTTTTATACGGGATAAATCAGCATGCATATGTTTATTAAAATTGATCTAAGCCAATATGATTTGATTCTTTTGAATCCAGTCAATATAATTGGCCACCTTGCAGTAAACACCAGGATAAGGCGCAACAGCGCACGGCTTAATGCTCCAGGAAACAATGCCCACCTGCTGTCCATTATACAAAAGGGGACCACCGGAATCACCGCTGCACTGTCCCTTGCCACCCTCATCGACGCCACCACAGATGTGGTAACGAGGATTTGTAAGACCCTTATGACGCGCTACGCACTCCTCGTCGTTATAGACCTTTAAGCCGACTTGCTGCAAAGTGCTTTGAATCACTCCGCCGGTCTGGAAAACCAAAAAATTAATATTATAGCCTTGTACTAACGAGCAGCTCTTTCAAGGATCTTAAAGATATGGCCTTGTTAACTAGCTAACACTCACCGCATTGAGGCCCCAACCAATTAGTGTACCCCGTACGTCATTGTCCAACTGTGGTATGGCATAGTTTAGAAAAGGCAGCGGCACGGGAGCAACGGTCTTGTAATCAAACTCAAATGGTACCTCTACCTGCAGCAAAGAAATATCGTTGGCATAGTTGTTGTATGGATTGTACTGATCGTGCTGAATGATGCGTTTCACAGCCACGACGTTGGGCCCGCTGGCATTGATTTTGGTCACACCATACTGTACGGATAATTGTTTAGCAGTCCGACCCGCTGTACAATGAGCCGCTGTCAACACAAACTGATTTGAAATGATGGAGCCGCCGCACGAATGAGATCCAGTGGTACCGCGCAAAGAGATCTGCCGTATGTACAGATTGGTTGTAGATGCATCGAAATTTTTGATGTGTAATGGGATATCAATAAACTTACAACAAAGGGATATTTCTCGATGGTGGCATCGGTGCCATTGACCACCCTACCGCCAATCGAAGGCGCAGCAGAAATACTGACGCAGACAAGGGCTAGCAATAGGAACGGCGGAACGAGTTGTGTTATCGAAAACATATTGGCTGTATCACAAGAAAACTCTGGACGAACATTCGTTTAAATTGTGCCTTTTATAGGGGAAACGGTTGCTGGCTTATTTTAAGGCAGTCATCGCTGATTGGACAATATTTATGGCCAGTGATAAGTAAGTTATAAATATTGAAGAAAAAAAAAGAACTGATACTCCCTCTCGGATTTACAATTTAACAAAATTGGTTTGTCTATGTTTTATTGCCTGATTGCCAATTGGAATTTCACAGCATTGAATTCTTTCTAATACTGATAAATGTGACATACAACAAAGACTGAATGATTGATATCTTCGATTGGAAACACTGGATACCCATAACTAGCACAAAGGAATAACTAAAATAACAAATACAAAAACTGTATGGCTTTTTTGTTTCTTATTTATTTAAATAAACATTTCATTTTACAATACGATGACTTGCAACTAAACCATTTTTATTAGACAAAGCACAATGCAGAGAAACAAATAAATGTGTGGCTTGAGGTCCCGGGCATATGATGATATGGTTTCTGGAATGTAAAACTGTGTGGATATTGACTTTAATCAAGTAGTAACAATTAAGTTAATTGTTATTCAAAGTCCTGAAAGACTTGCACTTAGACTCGGTGAACAAGGCTTAACGAACATTTGTATGTATATTGAATGCATGAGGCGTTGATAAAAGTATGAATTTTGTTTGGCTAAGTGACTTTATACTTTAAATTTGGTTTTTAAGGTCAACAACATAGAAAATGGCGCTTATACAAACGAGAAGTTTATGTTTGCTTACATAATCTATTTAACAGGTCAAGAATGTAAAGTAAATCACAAACATCTCAGCCATTTCCTTATCTAAAATAGACTAGCTACAGCTGCGATCACAAATATTGTGGTGCCGTGTTGTGCCACAAATATATATATATATATAAATTATAAGAGCTATACGGATTTATAAGCTTTCTACTGTATACTGCAGCTGCGTACCGTAGACAGCTTTTGCTCCTCCTCGTCCAAATTTTTAGCGCTTAAAATACTTTTGATACTCTCAGCCTCTTTCATCCAGAACTCCAGCTAAAACACATATAAAATACTGATAACACTTAACAGAAGTTTAACAATTTCATGCCTTACCTGTTGTAGCAGTAAATTCCGACGCTCACCCTTTGGTTCATTGTTAACAAACGGAACAAGAATGCCCAACGCAGAGGTATACGACTCTAAGGCAGCAGCCAGTTTTCGTTCGTGTACATACAACTCGCCTTGCCGCCCGATTTCCAGACCGCTCTTTAAAGACGGACTTGAGTTCGAAAGAAGAACTAAATATAATATAAAGAATAGTAATAAATATATCAAGTATACGTAAAGTATTCAAAATCAAATATAAAAACAAACAAAAAGATAATTTGTAGTTAATTTAAATTCATAAAGATCATACAAAGCTGCTTATAGCGCTGCATCCGGTTCAAGCATTTCAATAATACGCGATTTGCTTTGTTGACTATTGAATTCTGCAGTTGTCGCAGCATTGCTTTTTGTAGATGATGCTGACGCATTCTGCTGAAGTTGAGCCAGCATTTTGCGTTCATCCTCAATAATGACATTTTTAATCTCTTCAGCACGCTTCATGTAGGCTAGCGCACGATTGCGCAGCTCCTGTCGTCGACTAGCATCTGGTTCCTCGGTAATAAGCGGCACAAAGTATTGCAGTGCACTGCAGTACAAATAGTAAGACTCCTTCCAATTACATTTTTGGTCATAATCAACTGCCTGACTGACTAAATCAATGGCCTTCTTTAGTGTTTGTTCTGAGGGAAAAGTTTTAAGATCTAAAAATGGATGTTCAAAGAACTCCGCAAATGTAATTCGTTCCGCCGGCTCATGAGCCAAGAGTCGCTTTAATAAGTCATGGCACTCCCTACTGATGCTTGCATGCGGTGGCAGCGTTATGGGCTCCGCTTTGCGTATGCGTAGCAGCAGCTCCTCGATGGTGCGCGAACTGTATGGCGCCTTGCCAAACAGGCATTCATAGAGTATGACACCAACGCTCCATAGATCGGCTTTGGCATCATATTGATGTTTGCGCACTATTTCCGGTGCCATATAAAGAGGCGATCCTTTAAGCTGTTGATTTATTTCGCCCAATTTAAGATGTTGCGCAAATCTACAAGAAAAAGAAAATTATTAACAAAAAGCCTGTTGTAAAAGGCAATACAATATACAATAAACATACCCAAAATCCGCTACCTTAAGTGTAACAGTATTGGCATTGCGTGTTAGCAACAAATTTTGTGGCTTTAGATCAAAGTGTGAAATGTCGTTGGCTCGCATATATTGAACAGCGGTTGTTAGTTGTCTCAAAAAATAACGACATGTTGATTCCGGTAGCGATTTTTTGGTACGAATAAAGGCAGATAAGTTGCCCGCATTGCAGTACTCCAGTACTATGTAGATGTTTCTTTGGAGAAAAATAAAATATAACAGAACTAATTAATTTAAAAGCAAAACAACTTAATAACAACACGGAAACAACCAATACGCCATATTTATCGTAAATGATATAATAAGAGGAAGAAAAATTTAATTCAACCTACTTGTCATCCCAAAAAAAATCCTGAAGAGTCACAATGTACTTGTGTTTAAGGTCACGAAGCAGTCTTATTTCTGTGATAAGATTCTCTCGTGAGCTTTGTGACAACGTAGACATTTCCACATACTTTATAGCATGATAAGTACGCTGTTTCTACAGGAAAAAATACACACTTGATTGATAAACAAATTCCTTGAATATTCTTTGGATATATTGCTTACTTTATGGCGCGCCTTGTAGACACATGCATAACTACCTACTCCAAGTTTCTCTAGGATATCATAGTCGGTTATTCGCGGCAATGCCATGTTTTCTATGGTAATGGGCCATTAATATTGTAGAAAATAAAAACCGAAACTGTTACGTTTTCTTGGCATTTACGATAGAGTTTGGAAAACCATAACAAAATATAAGACAGTCACAACGAATATTGACGAACAGCTGATGGGAACGTGCAGCGATTGTCAAATAATCGATTCGATAGTTTCCCAACAGTTGTGCCACAGTGGAGTTCTACAAAGCAACCGTATGTGGGCAAATGGGCAGCACTTTTGCCTTTCAGTGAGTTTGATACTGATGCGTTGCGCATCAACTAAGTTGAGTTTTGTAAAGGTAAATAAATAAATAATCCAAATTAAAAACACCAATTAAAAAGCGAACGTAAACAACAATGCAAACGACTAAATGCATAAATGCCACCTTAAGGAAGGGCTGAATATATAAATTGTTTATAAGCACTTGTAAGCTAGGCTTCAGCTTTGGCGATTGACACACCCAAAATAACAAATTAATCAGACACGCCCGTTAGCAAAAATTACCAAAACAACAATACAACTAAAAGCAATTTACTTTACGCAGCTACTCGTGTGTTGTCCTGAAGCTCAACTTTAGAACTTAATAACGCGTAAAGGCACTTCAAAGGCTTCAAGATGAATTACGGCCGTAAAACTCCCTCAACCTATCGATCAAACCCATCGGTGTACTCCCATGCGACGGGCAGGTAAGCAGCATGTACAGAATATGCATATGCACTACAGATTGTTAATACTCTATATACATTTGCAGATCATCGACAAACTTGCATTCGAAAATGTCGCGCTCAACACGTTCCGTGCGAATCCCCTGGTACCAGAGACCACTGCTGAAGAACAATCAATACATTGACATACAAAAGGGAGCAATGCTAATTGGACTGTTTGCTGTCGTAAGAGATTGTTTTCCGCAAACAAATAATAAAAATTTTGAATTTTAAATATATGTATTTATGTTTATTTGCAGTTTCTTTCGCTCTTCACTATTGCCACTACAATTTTTGATATATACTGCTATGCCATGGCTGCTCCGGGCTCAACACATTATGGCTATTACATTATATCGTATGAATTTGTATATGTTGGAAACAAGCACGGTATTAATGATAAATACGTTGAACAATTCCATCAACTGAATGAAACTAATTCTGTATGTTTTTTTTTTTAGTGCGCAACATGTTAATCGTTTTTGCCCTATTTTCTCTTATTATGGCATTAATAAACTTCGTAACCAGTGTTTTGCTTTGCGTCGCTCTACGTAAGGTAAGCTTTCTATATAGTATATGAATTTATTGCAAATAAACCCCATTGTGCTACTTTACAGGAGTATGAAAGAAAAGTAATGCCGTGGCTGTGGACGTTTGCCATATTTACTGTTTGGCGTGCATTAGCTCTCATCTTCTTTGCCATTGTTAATGATTTGTACTTTGCCTATAATATTATAATGGTGCTGCTTTGGAGCATTTTTTGCTTGCTGTCTATCTACGGTTGGGCTGTAGTGTATTCGCTTTTCCTGGAGCTTGTTGATCTGACAAAGCTAGAAGATCTGGCACATTTACGGGTAAGTCTTTAATGTGAACATCAAAATATGAACCCCTTTTACTTGACTCTCTGTCCTTTCAGATGGGTACTATGGCCTCGCTGCACGCTTCTACCGCCAACTCATTGGCTGGCTCCCGTCCCACAACGCCCCACAGCACTGTGTCTACAATGCCTGTAGGCTAGACAATAGTGTATTCAGACCGCGCCTTATTTGTATACAGTTATTAATACTTGTTAAGTGCCTTAAATTACCACATAGAAACGATTATGTAATCTCTTGAACATATCAAAAAAAAAAACACAAGCTACAATTTGTATCATGAATTGAGCACATATAGCATTTAAATCTCATTCCGTCCACTTTTATACATGACATATGTAATTTTATTTTAAAATATTTACCTGTTGATTAAATTTTATATACACTTTTATATACAAATATTCAATCTTTATAAAATTATAAAAAACAATTTACAACATAATGAATAGCTTGTTATTTTGCTTTGCACATTAAGCATATTTTAAGCTACATTAGTACAAAAAACTATATACATAAAAATCTGAATGATTGCTGATGATGTGTTTGAATTCAATCGTTTAGAAAACTGAACGACTGGGCTCATTGGTAACCCAAATTGAGCGAACTTTAAAAAATATACTCAACATATTAATTGCTTAAACTGAATATATCCCCTATAATTTGGTATCAGAAGGCTTTTGGAAAATATGTTCCTAAAAAGCGTTTTGGAAACAAGCGAGAAACAAATATGTACGTATAGGGATTGTGTGGAAGTTGTTTAATTAATTTATTTAAATCGGCTTATATTTGTTTTCAGCTACGTAATGGTCTAAAGAAGAGTTTAACGCTAAATAATGTTCCCTTCTTGGTGCAAATATAAATGTAAACACAAATTTAATTGACTGTTCTTCGCTTATAAATTTGGTTGGCTTTAGAAGTAGAGTAAGTGACAGAAATAAATGAATTGCATCATGGTACTACTGATGACCAAAAAATGTGTATTATGAATCTTTAAACAGCATATTTTTCTTTGCATTCTGCTGTCGGGATCCCACTAAAAAAGTAGACAGGTCTTGAAAGCAAGCAGACCCAAACTTGAGGCTGCAAGCTACCATACCGATAATATTCGCGCTGTGACACATAAGGAAGGATTGAAAGGGAAGGCTTGGACCTATGCAAAAAGTTTTCAGTCGATTATGAAATTTATTTGTGTGTACTTATTGTTTATTACAATATTTTTAATATTTATTTTTATTTGCCGTTAAACCAAAATATAAAATTGATTTTGGCTAAGTGTGTGTCTTTGAAAGACAATTTATAATCTTTCTGGTTCATAGTTAGAGCACTTAAGTCGACTAAGCAGTTCAATATTCAGCTTACTACTGTGCACAGTTAGGCACAGAAAACAAATATAAAAATGATAATAGGCAGCGACATCCGAAAAGTCAATTAGCTTCACCCAAAAAAGCTCAATAAGAAAATAACATGATCTCTACCACTAAGCGGACAAGATCCAAATAAAGAATATTTGGTAAATTACTGTTTTTTGGCCAATTTTGATAAAAGTTGTTCATGCAAATTTTTTTTTTTCTAAACTGCTTACATAAGTTTCCAGATAAGTTATCGATAGTTTATTGTCGATGCTTGTTACGAATTTATTTATATATACGTTGTGGGATCGGAGATGATTCCTTAATTTTTTTGTTTTTTGCACTAAACCATTGTACGCATATACAGATTGTTTTTTTTTATGATTATCGAAACATTTTTTCGCTTCCAAAACGCATACATTAACAAAAACATTTTTTTATTTCGAAAATGTAAGAAATCATGGAACATATTGTAGGTTAAATTTAAGCCACCATGTATTAGCGCAGTAGTGAAGGCATTTTCACCATGTCACGCACATACATACATTTATATGTATGTATACAGATTGATTCTTAATCTTGGGTGCATTGTATCACCTAGTCGAGCTCGACGAATAAATTCGTGTTCCTTGCACCTAGAAAACGTATTTCGACATCTTTGACCTCAACGCATAATTCGTATAGGTGATTTAAAAAATAAAACCAAATCTTGGTTATCTAAGATCAATATATATATTATAACATTTCGCGAACAAATAGATCGCAATACCTCATCGTTTGGACTGTGCGTTGACAGTAGTCTGTCAGGAAATAGACTTAGTAGCTACAGTTCGTAAACAACGTACAACAACAACAACGTAACATGCCTCTCTCTTACTTTTACAGGAGAAATATGCAATCACAGAGGAATTAGCAGCAATGCAACAACTGTATTTCCTTACGTTGCTGCTGCTCGCGATAGCTACATTCTGTGTTGATTTAGTATTAAGGTGACTGCCGCATTTGTTACGTAGCTGCGCCTCTCTTTTATTTATTTATTTTTTGTTTGACCACACTTGCTCCCTCACTTACAAAAATGAGAGTGAAAGCTCTCGTTGCTCGCAGTGCTTGTTGGGGCCAAACAGACAGTAGAGACTAGTAGTTTGATGCTTTAAATTGGAGGGTATTTGCTATGGCTTTGCCATTTGACAGTATTAACTGCGCGTTGTTGTTAAGTCTGTTAAAATCCGCATGTGCATGTTCTCTTTCATTCTGCCTAACTCTCTCTTGCATTTTGCTTATAACAGCGTTTGATAACAGCATCGGTAAACAAGACTGACTGACAGTGTGCCATGCACCTGTCCAAGTTGAATGCCCCAAAATACATCAACCGGGCATTGATTTTGTTCTCTTGTTAGTCTTCTACGCAGCGCTATAAAACCTTTGTTTTACGGCAATGCGGCGCATTTTCAGTATTGTGGTTGGTAAGTCTGTATCCCGATTGCCGTAAAATGCAGCACAATGCTGCCTCCACTCCGCACAAATAACATGACGCTGCCGCTCGGAAACCTTTGACTGTTGTAGCTGTCCGTGGAGCATTTCATTCACCTCGGCAAAACACCCCCACAAGTTGCGACATCAACGCAGGCACACACATATTTATATGTATGTATGTACATATATATGTATATCTTTTAACACAAGCATAAACGAATGTAGAGTGTATGTGTGAATGATTCGCTTTCAGTGTTGTGCTGTCGCTCTCATTTTCTGTTAGCTGAGACCAAGTAAGTTTCTCACCACGGCCGATTGCTGCACAATATGTGACTAATCGATGTTATTGCTTAATTTTGACATTGCTGAACAAAAACATATTTTGATTTGTTTTGGTGCTCACGGAACAAGTGCCGCCTTTTCTCTTAGTCTCTCTTCCTCTAATTTTTAATTTAGCTATAGCTTTTGTTAAACACACAATACACATGTACATACATATGTACCTACAAACACGTATATAAATATATGTATGTATGTATGTACGTTTCTCTGTATGACTGTATGAAACAGGAAATTATTTTCGTTTTCTACAAAAAGCTGTTGTCTGCTGCCATAGTCATACATTTGTATGTACGTACGTAAATATCTACATGCACACATGCAATGTTCAATGCGTAAACGTATCATTACCGTAGATGTATACCCTGTACCTATATAAATAAAGAGAAGGCAGAAACATGAAGGAAGCGTCTGTCACATTAAAACGCATTAATATTATCACAGAAAAGTAATTTCCTTCCTTCTTATACCCGAAGCAAAAAAAGCGTAAAAGCATTCTGAACCGATCAACTGAGTTTGATTCTGTATTATAAGTTTTAAATGCTGTGGATACAAATATCCAATAAGCTTTAAACATGACACATACATGATTGCATATGTACAAGGTATCTCTTAGTCGAAATATTACTATTCAGAACTGACATGATCATATGTAGTCAATGCAAGCAGATATTTTGTGCATATGTATGTACATACGTACATGTACATTTGTATGTGTTTTGCATATGTGTTATATCAGATCAAAACTATGTTTGTATATATCGTGAGTGTATACATATTTACAAACATTGCATTCACGACGTGTAGAAGTGGAATATCATTATATACAAGTAGATTTGTTAACATAACTCAAAAAGTTTCATGAACAACAAACTTATCGTTGCTTTGTTACCTACATACACATGTATATATTGGGGTGTCTGCTTTGTACATATGTATACGTACGTACATACATACGCGTGTACAAGAAAAAACGTCAAAATAACAAAATGTTAACCTGCCTTGGGAAATTCACCACACCATTGAAATGGGTTTAATTTAACTATATGCACGCGTGCAGAAGAGCAAATAACATCTTTGTTTTTTTTTTCGTTCTTTATTCTTTCTATAATGTGCAAGTCTACATAAATTTTTTTTTTTGTAAAAGTGCGCAGTTAGCATTGATGACGCAGCAACAAAACACAATGGCAATGCCAACAACATGACAATAACAGCAACTCTCAGTCTCAATTGCTCTCTGTTGCTCTCTCGCACAGTTTACGTGTGGGGACAATATGGCGTCGTCAAAATTGTGTCGTAGCTTAATTAAAAAATATTCTTAATACAAATAAATATAAGTTTGTTAAGCACAATGTACGATTGATACATTTATAAATAAATGTTCAAACGTTTTATCATATAACAAATAATGTCTGCAGCTATAAGGTTTTTGCTTTATGACCTGCATTGATCTGTGGACGCGTGTTTGTATGTATGTATGTATGCCTATATACACACATGCGAGTAATGTACATTGTAATACTATTTGCGTTTTTCGTGGCTTGTTACAATATGCAT
Source organism: Scaptomyza caliginosa (assembly GCA_035044725.1). Lineage (NCBI taxonomy): Eukaryota > Metazoa > Arthropoda > Insecta > Diptera > Drosophilidae > Scaptomyza > Scaptomyza caliginosa. Next base: position 15,533 of record JAWNNR010000485.1, read on the forward strand.
GTTCCCCTATATACATATAAAAGGTTTTTATTTTTGGGTAACAGCTCTATTTTCAATCTTTAATTTTAAGCAAATTAAAAATCCAAACTAAAAGATACCCTGCAAACTGCGTACAGCATAACGACAATCTTCGCTTTTACCTTACATAGGTCTACACCAAGACGTGTACTTAAAAGCAGGCGGGAGTCAATTAATTTCTAGCGTGCTATAACTATACCCCCGGGAAGTGTACCGATCAGCTATTAACCACAGCGCATGACCGTGCCTATTTGAAAATTTATCCAAATGCACAGTTGGTGTCTAGCGAATAGCAAGTGGTGTCTCTTTTGGAGTTAACAAATCGTAGACATTTCATCAGCCTGTTCTACAGGGTTGCAGACAAGGTAATGCTGGTGAATATTGGCCTTAAGTTTCGAAATTTTTGCTAGTGCCTGTCTTTTTTTGTGGACTTTTGCCGTTTGTTTTGACTGTTATTTAACTAGTTAAATAAAACGAAAATAAAAATAAATTGACATATCACTGCGTATACATACACAAACGTATGTTTACGTGTGCATACAATAACAGAGTATATTGTATGTTTTTCACCACAGCTGGTCGTCTTCTCTCTAGTTCGCACACATATGCATATATATACATAGTTTGCTCCCACTTCCGTCAGTGTATGCTTGACATCTGTAAATGGCTGGGGTTTTAATGCTACGCTATTCAACACGGTCTTGGGTAAAACTGTTAAATTACTGAAATTAATATAACGTTTTAATCTAGTTTAAACACATTTTAGGAAATCTGCTCACTTATACAAGTGGGTACATGGGTTCATATAATATGAAAATACATTTAAAACCATTACCCAGACAAAAAGAAAACCTCAGTGTCTACAATTTTTCATTAACAGCCTCTGTTGCGACTGCAACAGCTCATTTTGAGTTAACATACTGAATTCCATTTTTACTCGAGTATTTAGCCGTTCTCTTTGGCGTTTCATTCGTGCGTTGAACCTTGGAGACTTCACATCGAGTTTGGAGGATCAAATCCACGTTAAATTTTACTATAACGACAACTGTCATCCACACTTCATAAACGCGCTGTTGTTGCTTCGCAGGCTGGCATTGTGTGCCGTGTGTTTATACGCGCCGTGTTAATCTAGCAGAAATTGTAAATGATTTTACATTTTTTATTACAAAGCATCGTCGTGATCTAACAAAACAACTGTCAACTGCGCCAGCGTCGCTTTTAACGTCGTCGTCGTGTGCGAGAAAAATTGTTCATATGAAATAAAAAGAAAGTTTAACATATATTTGTGATATACATACATATATAATTTGTAGTTGCCCATGCATTGTGCAATTTTAAAAGCCTATAATTTATTAGCAATTATTACATATTTGTATGATTTGTGAAAAGAAAAAGAAAAAAAACCAATCATAACCAATACAAAATCGATATAACTGTGATTTAAACAAAACTGGCGTTTTTGTTTTAAATGTTTAGCCATCCTCAATAAATATAAAATAAAAAAATCAAGTAAGTGAATTACTTAAGCATTTCTGATGAAAAAAATTGTTTAATTTTCGCATACGTTGTCGTGCAACTCATACGCGCTTATTCACCACAATTAACAGCTAAATTTCAACATGAGCGCAGCGCAGAGCTCACCACTCATTCTCTCGCTCTCACTGTCTCTCACTGGCATGCTCAAACAAAGGCATAAATGTTAGTTCGTTCATCTGCGCCTGAATGAGTAATATCAAAGTTGTCTTAAAATACATATTAAATCGCATTTCGTGCTAAGTTAATAAAGTCAAAGACATTAAACAAAAAATAAGAGAAATATCCCTTTGTCGTGTACTTAGTATATATGTAAAATTGTATATGATTGTGCACACATCAATCGTTACTAAAACCTTCAAATACATGTACATGTATAGACGTAGATGTACATAAGGCTCTACCCTCAGCTTACAATTGTATTGGCCACTGCTTTTGTTTTTATTTTTGGACACTTGCTTACATTCTTGTAATGTAGTGTGATACAAGCATTTGACTTTATTGCCAATAGTTTTTTTTTCGCCCAACGCCATACTCTTGTCATTGCTACAAAGGACGTTGCGATTGTACACACATGTATGATTGTGTATATTGTTTTATGTGTTTCGTCATTTAGGTCAAGAACATACCTATATAAAAAAGCAGACTCGGTATTGCATATTTACACAAACTAGCGCGCGTTATTTCAAAAAACTGTTATTTAACTAAATAGTGACGTCGTTTTTCTTCGTCAATTCTCTTACATATGTAGTTATATCGGTTTCTGGTAAAAAAAAAATAAAATACTGCATGTGAATGTATGTAACAGAATTAGATGATGATTAAAGAATTTTCCTTACTGCGTGAGTCACCATCTTATGTATGTGTGTACATATTTGACAACGAAAAAAACAATAGGCCATCAATGGTATACGTTTTGCTCAAATTATCATTATATTCTTATCAGCAATGGCAACGTATCCGGCGAGTTAAACTTTGTGTGGGCGCATGGCATATGCATTTTTTTTTTTATGCGGGCCTATTTTATTGCCACATGCAAATCCAATTGACACCATTTCGTTGGTATATATACGTACGTGCATAAGTAATGTTATCAAAGTACATACAAACGTAAAGTTAACAATTGGGACTCCGTTATAAATGGCTTTAACATAAACTGAATCAGCTGTAGGATTCAGACTTTTAACATTAACATTAACAGCTGTAATCAATCACTGTGAACGGCAGTCTGGTGACGAAGCATCAAACAAAGGGAGCAAAAGGCGACTAGCCCAAAGGAAAGAAGAAAAAATTCGAAGTTTTTCTGCAATAGTCTGATTAGATTGTTTTATTTAAAAAAAAAGAGAAGTGTATATGAGTACACTTTTAAATATTGTTTAAAAATGTTAGTTTAAAGAAGGCGTCAAAATACATTCGAGCTAAACTGTTTTGGCATATGTCTGGCGGCCCAACTTAGTATTTATTTCGGAATTCTTTATCTGCCAGCCTGTTTATATTGCATATTCTTAAAAGTTCTGATGTTTTGGAGCTTTAATTATATTGACGTAACTTTAAATATGAATTGTTACGTGTTATTTTCAACTGATAATAGGTAAACTTTTGGACTTGAATATGCTCTCTACCGCCCGCTCCCGATATTCGCTGAGTGCGGTTTCCCTACTCATCATTGGCTAATCTGTTTGCTTAATGGGAATCTTGTTTAAACATTCTCAATTCAACAGTAACCTATGAACCTCATCGTGTTAAGTTTACATGAGCGAATGGTGTTAAGCGATCGTTAGGTAACAGATACCAAGTTCGTTGTATCATTGCTTTGATGAAAAGAGTGCCAAATTATGTTTTAAGTTGATAAGTAAAACAATTATTTACTTTTAGTATTATTAATAGATAGCTAAAGGAAAAACACAAAACCGAATAAAAGTGACAATCGTTTTGAATTATCTTTAGTAGAATCGGGATACAGACTGTATGTATTTTAATATTAATGCATATTTTTCTCTCTCTGTTCTTTCTCATTTCTTCTCTTTCATTGTTTGTATTTCTCTCTGTTTCTCTCCATTAAAAAAGGTGATAAGTGCACCGTCGATGTAAGCCTCAGCTTCTGCCGATCTGCTGTCTTTTGCCTTCGGCATAGCGACGCGTGGCCACGACCTCATTATTTTGTTTTGTTGGTTTGTTTTTAGGTCGCGTGCGAACAGTCGAAACGGCATCGCCCTATAGCGGCCGCCCGTTTGCGATCGTTGCCGACTGATTTTTGCTTTGGTTTTATGCAGTGTTTCTAGTTGAACCAGTTTCGATAGATTTTTATGAAAATAGTTCAGGATTGAAAAGCGTATCTGTGTGTGGTTTCATATTGTTTTGCATACCGTGCACCAATAAAGTGTTTGAATGAAAGTATGATGATTTCCTTAGAAAGTATATAACAGGTATCATCTTAACTACTTATAAAATTTACTGGGCAGGGTTGTGACTTACAGCTTCTATATATATTTTTAAGAATTACGATATAATTGTTTGTTTAAAAAGTGTCGACAGAGCTGAAGTCTACGAACTTTTCTCTATAACTTCCTTTAAAACCCATAACTTTGTCAATGTTTTTAGCTGAAATTACAAAATAATGGTGGCAAATTAGTTTGTTTAAACGTGAACAAAAGAATTTATGCAAAACATGCTTAGATTGATGAACAACAGATTGTATAAAAGTTACGAAAAAAAAAAAACGGTTTCGTCAAAAAGAAATTGTAATAGCTAAAGAGCTATAGACAGAAAAGTCTTTCTCTCCAATTTTGACCGTTTGTGAATGACCTATGCCTTACAGCTCGATCACCTATTAGCAATTCATTATTGCTCTATCGCAACTTTGCCTTTACTAATGTAGGAATTTTGTTAAATATTTGGTGTTTGGTTGACAATATTTGAAAAGTCGAAGCTATACATACTCGACGTTGATGGCTATTTTGAATGTAATGTTTATGTTTGCCTTGTTCTGTAATGGAAAACTTTTAAAGCTAAAATTTGGTTATTACACAGGAACCTTTTATAATTTGTTTTTTCTTTTTACTTTTTAGAACAAACTGGAATCTTTTTACTTGGCGTTAACTGCTTAAGGTAAGTGGGTCATGGTATTACCACTCACACCATAACCAGTTTTTTGCTTTGTAGTTTGGAGAGCGAAATCGCCAAACTTACTTCTTGAAAGGTCGATTATGTCCCTTAAATGGTGGAAAATACTTAAAGCTCGATCCAAGTCTTACAAATATTGTGTGTGATAGTTCAACAACCTTCAATGCGGCTGCTGTGCCTCTTTGTTGTTTTCACTAGTTTCATGCAGTCATCTTAACAAACATCCTGATGCCTTTGTCTCTTCGTTTATAGCGTGCATTATCATGGAAATGTGATTTAAACGTAAACCTCAAGCGATATACATGCACATATCCATGCGTTATTTTTACCTCTAATAGTGTCGTGTCAAAACAATACCATTCGATTGATATTAATACTAAGCTCACAATGTAAAGGAAATCTTTGCAAAGTTTTGTCTTGTTGCTTGTCTCTTTTGGTGAATAAGTGAAAGAAATATTATGGAATATATTTATAGGGAATATACCCAAGCAACTAGCTTTTTAAAAGCTATTTACGGCTCTTTTCTAAGGGCATTAAGAAGGGACCCCTTTATTATGTTTTTATTGGTTGCTATATACATAAGCACTTTCTGATTGGCACTCTGATTTTTGTTTTTTCTCTTATGCAATTCTTTCAAATGCGCATTTGGCATTTATTATGCATTAGTTGCTGGGCAACCAATGCACTAAGATATATACCCTTAGCTATTCTAAACGTTTCCTAAAATAACATTTGTACTTCTTATCTTTAAATTCATTTTATTGAAAATAAGCATTTTTTTTTTATTTTTCCAAGACACCCGCTTGTTTTGAACAATCCAAAATTGAAGTTAATCTTCCACCTTATAACGTTTAGGATTTGCATGCGGAATCTTTGGGTTTTCTGCAATGTTAACGTAATTTCGAACGAAACCCGAAACCCTTAGATCAAGAGATTTAAAACATTCAAATATTTTGGTTTATAGTATGGTATGTCAGACAATATCGATAAATAGTCGAAACAACATGCGATGTAAATCGATAAAACACATAATTTTCACAGCACACCAAATTTGATTAAAAGGAACAAAAAAGCTGAAAATAACTTTATTGTAAACATTAATTTTTTGACACATGAACACTTCGCGGAAATGCGTCGATCTTTTAATTAAGGGTCATTGGTTAAAGTGTCTGTGTTGCAACAATTCCGGACCACGTCCGAAAACTAGGTTTATTGCAATAAACGAAATTATTGTATGTCTTTCATTTGGGCGAGACATATTTTTTCTGTCTCCTATTCCATCGATAAAATAAAGCTCAACAGTGAATGAAACTGGTTTAAGCTTGTTTTGTTTTTCTGTTTCGTGGCGTATACATGTGTACGAAGTATTTTAGAAAAGCATACGAACTGCTGTCTATCGATCAATGGTGGGCAACACACACACAGTCAAACATTTCGTTGCTTCACTCAAAACTGGTTTAGTTCACTCCGCATTTTGCTCTTCTTCAATGCACGCGTGTTTTGCTGTATATTTAACACATTACGCTGCGCCAGTCTTGTGTGCCCTATCTACGCATGTTAGGGAAAACTAGAGACTTCCCACCACTGTTTTAGATCTGCGCGCTAGTGTATTTGGCCGATTTCTGTGAAGCAAAAATATATTTACGTGTACATGTTTTAACACACATAAGTTTGTTTTTGTGTATTTGTTTTTTCAAACATGTGTTGACAACCTTGAACAGAAACAGAAAAAAAAGAGAAGAAAACCTGACGCAATTTTCTCTATTGTGTATTGTGTATGTGGTGGCAATACAAGTGCGATTTTCATGCTCTTTTGCTGCCTTCGAAAAAGTTTTCGAAGCAATTTTCTTGCCTCTTTACTTTTTACAATACAGTTACATTTGTTTTTCAGTCATTTTTGTACTCTTGCTTTTACATGTCGTAAGACGTGTGTTATATTTTTCTGTTGTATTGTAAAATACAAATGGCTTGTAAACTTTGTCAATGTCGAATCAAACCTGTTTTAATAATTGGTTTCGTTAAAAGCATATACCTTCATACGTTTTATATCCATATATTAGGATTATTTATATATAAGCCATCTCCATGTTATTTACAGAAGCGATGTTTGAGATTCTATGTCGACTTTTATAATGACTCACACACTATAATCCAAACTATTGACTTCGGCTCGTCCGATTTTCCTCGATCAAAACCTAGTTTTTATTATTATTTAACCTAATCTGTTCGGAGTTTATTTTTAATTACTTATTTGTTAAGTAAAATTAAAAACATTTAAAGTTCAGTTCTGTTCCGTTAACATCTCTTATGCGGTTCTCGTATAAAAGTTGTAAAGAAATTTTCTACTTTGCTGCAAACTCTTGTTTTTAGACTTTTAGCTTTTAATAAAACTATTTAGCTTTTTTGAATATTTATCCTGATTATAAATATGAGAAATCTTGCCCACCTATAAAATCTAAAAACTTTAAAACTCGCGTATCATTCAAGTTTATTTTTATTTTTATCTATGGCGCGATATTCTAGTCAAAAAACACTTTTGGTGTTTTTCCCAAATATGAAAAATTATTATAATGAACATGCTTATGTTGCTGAAATCAACTCAAAACTACGTATGCCACAGCAGCGTAATTTTAATTATCAACAAAAGCCAAGACTATTCGTCTTGGAAACTGGTTTAGGGAAGCCACAAAAGGATGCGGTCCTACCACATAAATGACCACTTTTGATGGAATGCTGTGAGTGCATACACATATGTATGTTTCAAAACCGCACAAAGGATTACAAAATTAAAAATAATTATATATTTTTTATCCGGTTATAAAGCAACGATCAGAATTTTTTAGACTAAACAGCTAGTTTTCATTTTGTTTCGAAATTTTCTTTTCAGTTAGATGAAATCATTTTTGTTTGCTTGGCGTATCCATCTCGAAGCAAATGCACACAAGCTAACCATTTAAACGGAACTGATTAAACACAGCAAAAAAGGAAAGGATATACATAATCTGATAGCACGCAACAGTACAGTGGCGCCGTAGTTACCGCTGCAAGAAGTAATAGCAACATATTTCGCTGGACGATAGTTAACAAGAAACAGAAGAAAAGCCAAACAGTAGACAATTGTCGAATTTTACGACGTATAATCAACTTTGAAAAACACCAACACACACAAATTTGGCTCAGCCGTAATGGAACGCGAATCGAATCCAATGCAACCCATGTGCCGCTCGGGATGCGGCTTCTATGGTAATCCAGCTACAGATGGTCTTTGTTCAGTTTGCTACAAGGTGAGTAAAAATAAGTTGTTCTATCATCAAAAAATGGCGTGTCTAACACTTTCTACTTACTTACTTTTAATACAGGACTCGTTAAGAAAAAAGCAGCAGCCACCTGTGAATAGCACACCTATCTCAGTTCCAAGCCCACAACCTAGCCCCACATTCAGTCCGGCCATTGCGAAAACCAACACCGCACAGCCCACAGTACAAAGCTTACAACAATCACATAACGATGTTAAAGAGGTAAGTGCAGCTGGCCAAATGTTTTATTCAAGCATTTTAGTGTGCTTTCTGATATCAACTAATTTAAGTAAGTCAAGCTGAAAAGGGTTTTGAAGGTCTTTGAGCAGTAAGCTTTGAAATTTTTTTTGTTTTTCGGCTATAAATTAGTCTGGTTTTAAGTGTTAGGTCTTGAAAAAAGTACTTATTGCTGTCTTTTTGAGAATGTTATCTGTGAGAAACACGAAACGCTGAGGACTACGGCGGAGTTGACAAGGTAAATCAACCTGAACCATTCCAATATTTAGGTTAATAATGCAGCTGCAATTGTGAATTTTGTGCTTTGTTTACGAAAGGACGAATGTGAAAGAATATATGACCGTATATGTGTAAGCTTTAGTTATATTTTATTAATATTTCCTTAGCCTTAGTATTGAAAATGTTTGTCAATGCAACCTTGTTACACGATAAGATAAACAATCTACGGTGGGTCTAAAATTCTTACTTGCTTAGTTAGTACCTAAAAGTTACGTTATTTTTCAACAGTGTCTTTTTAGTGAGTTATGGATTACAAAGTAAAGCAATTGTGTTGAGTCTAGTAAGCATGTAGAGCTATCTATTTGAAATGCTATTGTAACAATTATGAAGGTTTTTGTTAGCACCAAAGCAAAAACTTTACTGGGATTGGGTTAGGCACGTCCAAAACTATCGCGAGGACATTTTTTTTTATTGCATTTTCATTTCACTTTTTCTCTATTCTTTTCTAAAAAAAATTAATAGAGTTATGGATATAATATTCCGCGTGAGAGAGGCTTGAATTGAGTTTAAAAGTGACAATAACGAAAATTGCTTATAAACTTTTTCCTAACCTAACTCTAGTATCCGAGTTTGAATCGACCAGAACATCTTCCTTTCATTCTGAAAAGTCAAGAACCGTCTAATTTCAATTTTTTATTGATTATTTATATATACTATAAAGAAGATCCAAGATCTTTTATTCAAATATTCAGTTTTCAATGTTTCAATGTAATATAAATTTTTTTTTTTTTTTCAAAGCATATACACAGAAATAATTTGATTTTCTACCCGTGCAAATGTATTTATGACTTCTAAACCATTGAGCCCTTTATTAGCCCACTTTATAATCCATACGATTTGTTGTGTTTGGAAATAAACGACATAAAATCGACATTTATGATATGTGTCAATGTACGTTAAAATTCAAATCAGCATTTAGGGAGAACAGGTTTCAGCTGTCACTTTTCTATTATATCGACATTGGGCTGTCTTACTAAATTTTTTTAAACAAAATTTTCAATTTGTTCAAATGTATAATATAAGAGGCTCCGTAAAGCCAACGGGACGCGGTTCGGCAACTAGTTCAACTGCTGTTAAATTAAAAAACAGCATTGCTGCTAAGGTTGCTGAACATCGCTTAAGGCATGAGATGCATGCTGCCTCAGCCACCCGTGTTTCGGTCGGTCCTTTAGCTTCTACTGCTAACAGTTCTCCTCTTCCTTCTTCAACAAGGCCAGGCAGAAAATTGTCAAAGGGTATTCGTCGCTCTGTTTTGATATTTCATTGTCGTTGCGCACTCGCACTAATATAGTTTCCTTTGCGCTTCCCTAGCAGACGTAGGATTACGCAAGCGAGTCGACGTGATCGCCTCTGGCTCTGGTCAAGTCAAGTCAGCTCGTAACCCGCCGTCAACGATCATAGCAGCAGAATCTCAGATCAAAAAAAGTTCTCTGGTACGCAAAACTGCCGGTGCAACGATAACTGCAACTAACAACAGAGCTGCCGTTAGTGGTTCTCGTAAGGTTAAGTTTGCGGCTAACGTGCATACATTTCCGTCCAGCAGTAGCGACAAGAAAGTTCGCATTGGCGAGCTGAAGCTAAAAAAGCAGATTAAAACGCTTAAGTATAACCATCCGCGTTTGCCGGGCGCCGACAAGAGCGTGTCCAGCAAAATTGCATTGTCCATATCACAAAAACCTTCTGTGCTTACCCGGGAAGTTCATCAATACGGCACAATCACAGACGTGGAAACATCAAAGGTGGCACTAGGGCGCAAGACGCTTAGCGGACCTACAAAATCACCGATTGCCACTACTTGTACTGTTCGCAAAAACAAGCAGTTGGACAGCAGCAAGAGGGTTAAAAAATCACGAATTAACGCAGGCGCGATCACACGCCAATTGGGGGTTTCTAACATCAATAGACCGGCACCGCGCTTAGCCTACTCCATTCTGCAGGAAGGTAGACGAGAGCCGTTACCGATTATAAGCAGATCCATAAAAAAGCCAGCGATAGTACGCGGACTCAAGCTACGTCAAAGCACAAACATGAACGATAATGACGGTGATAAATCTGATCAGCCGGGTCAGAAGCCGGATGAACAGCATCAACACAACAAGCGTCGATCCTCCAGTGATGTGGTTAAGCAAAATAAACCAGCAGAGTCGACAAATTCCTCTAATAGTGCAGTTGCTAAGAAGCGGGTAAACACGCAGAGTCGACAATCACACAAATCCCTATAATAATAACGCTTGGTTAGACTTTTGCTTTAGCTTGATGTTAGGGGGGTTGGGGAGCAGTTTTCACGCAGGCTCAATCTGAAGTTTACTTAGAAAATAAAAAATAAACCCCAATATATATATAATACAATATAGAGAACAGTTTTAAGTTGTATGTTGTTGTCTTTGTTGGCATTATTGACTTATGTTTTTCCATATATCTCTGTTTACTTTGTGCAATTGTGCAGAAAATCACTGAGGAAACCGCCACCGTGTCAGCCAAATCCAATAGCGAAGCCATAATATCGGCGTCCGGTCCAAACACTTCCACACAAGCAGCTGCTTCAGCCAGTGAGCAGGATGACAAGGATAAGGATGATGATAAAGACACCAAAAAAAAGAAGAACCGATGTGGCGAGTGCCGTAAGAAAGTTGGCCTAACTGGTAGGTTATTAATCATTGCACCTTGCCAACAAACTTTATTAATCTTGTCTAAACCAAAAAAAAATCAAATCATTGTCTTTAAAGGTTTCCAGTGTCGGTGTGGAGGTTTGTACTGTGCTGTGCATCGTTATTCCGATAAACATAATTGCACATTCGACTATCGAGAGCATGGCGCACAGGAGATACGACGCAATAATCCGGTTGTGGTTGGTGAAAAAATTCAAAAGATTTGAATTTCCCCCAGAGATTGTGCCAGTAAAAAAGTAGCCGGATAATAATAATAACAAGTACACATTATGATAAATAGTATACAACATACACACGCTACGCACCAACGAATGCATATATATATATAAAACAAAGCTCCAAAAACATAATGAACAACGACACGCGCACACACATACCAACATACACATACACATACACATACACACACACATACACACACACACACACAAACACACACACTAAAAAGCATACACCTATATATATATATATATATATAAATGCATATAAATTAAAACATGCGTATATATATAGATATGTGTATATATAAATACTATAAATAATTGTAATTGTAATTATTATGTAAACAATATCGAGCAACAATAGTGCAGAAACTAAAACAAACTCACCTGGCAAAAGCATCAACAGCAAGCAAAAAATGTAATTGAAACAACAAGCATGTAGAAACGCGTGAGCAGGACAAACGGCAACAGCAACAGCAACAACTGCAAAAACTGCAACTGCAACCACGACAACAGCAACAACAAGAAGAAGAACTAAAAACATGAACATCATCAATAATAATCTTGACCGAGACGTGCGTGTATTAGCGCGTTAGCAAGTACAGAACCATACCAATCAATTAACGTTCTTGCTGCTGTGTGTGACCTGCAAGACAAAAAAAAACAAAAAAGATCTTCGACCATCTAGTTTTTATTCCAAATGCGAGTTGTAAATTTTCTTTTTGTATTTCAATTCGTATCAAGAAAAGTCACTTAAAAACACTTTCAGTTATCGAGTACACTAATGAAGAAAATTTTATGTGCATACAACGGTGTAATTTTTATTTTTAGCATAATATTATATTATATATATATATTTTTATTATATTATATATATATATATGATATTATATTATATAAATTAGAAAGAAAAAAAAAACGCAAGCAAATTAAGTAACAACAATATCTGTCAAATCAAATTCAACAATAGTAAGCCGCTTAAAAAAATTTTTTTAATTTTTAATTATTGGTTAATTATTATTTATGTATTAAAAAGAAAAAATTAAAACAAAAACAAATGAAATGAGAGGTTAAAAGGCAAAAACGTAAAAGGAACAATGTAAAAAATCCCCTTTTTGGGCAAATAATAAAGAAGCGAAAAGGGAAAATACATTAAGTTAGACAACAAGAAAGTTGGGTTGTAAAGTGCGTCTTCAAATAAAGAAATTTATATATATATAGAAATTTAATATAAAGTACGAAGCAGGCTTTTTCAGTGCAAGATGTTTTTTATTATCATTTTATATAAAATATATTTATTAACTCCCAAAACAATAACATACAAAGTACTTTACATAATGTTGCTAAATTGGTTTTGATTTTTGATAAACACACACATACTTATGTACATAAATAATAATGTTTATAAATGCGAATGCATGCACATACACACACAATACACTAAACGCAAAAGATTATGCAATATGTCAACAGTGTACTTTACAGCAATATGGTAACTACGTTGTATACTATAATAAAAACAAAAATGCTGGAAACTGTACAGGTTATATGGTTTGTCTCTAGGCTCATATTGCTTTAAGCGTTATTTAGTTTTTTCTTTGTTTATTAAAAAAAAATATATATATATATAATATAACGGGCATATACACAAGTTCATTTAATTTCGCTTTCTTCCTTTTAGTAATTAAAATTTTATTACAGTTTCAAAAATAGATATGTATAGATATAAATTTTGTTGTTAGCATTAAAAATTAAACGAGCAAAAAACAAAAAAAAAATATATATATATTTTTAATAAGAGATATAATAACTCAAGTTCGGTTAACTTCGACTCAAAATGGTAAAATGCCACAATTAACGCCGGTTTGAGCAGTGCGCAAAAAAGCTAGAATGTGGCACTGTAAAAAATTTGCGTTAATTGAATATTTTTTGATGATCCTTTAAGTGTCTTTTAACGACTCTGACTTGTTTGGCTCGGTTGAGTTGCCAGTGGTATTGAGCTGAGCGCCTTTCAAAATCGTTGTTTCATGTTAATCAATACATAGACAGATCGATTTGAACATGAAAAGTTAAACCAAAAGCAAAGAACACCATATAATATAAACAAAGAATTCAATAAAACTGTACAAAACTATTCTACTGCAACATAACAATTTAAAGCAATCGTATAAAAAATGTGCTAACAGAACTGTACATTTGAATAAAATACAAAAAAAAAAAAAGAAACTGCTGCTCTGAAAACAAAGCAAAACACAACTGAACACAAATAAGCAAATGAGAACAGCAAAATTGTCATTTTAGTTTTAACAAAAGGTATTTAGTCGTTTACGTTAAAAAAAAACTTAACAAAAAAAATATAAAAACAAAACAAAAAAATCAAAAACAATATTTAAGATACCATACATATGTTTATTATAAATCAGTAAACACTTTAAAGTTAATTAGTAAAATTGTATGAATTAAAGTAAACTTATTAAAATATACACACTCAAACACTCACACACACACATACACACACAAATTAAATAAAATTCTATAAATTACAGGATGCTGCTTAAATCCCTAAATCACTGTCTCCAATTGACATAGTCGTTTGAGTTAGGAAGATAACAACAGTTAGAGGACTATTAGGGGTTGTATAACTATTCAAAAGTTTTTATAACAGTAACATACACAGATTAAAACACATTTTAAAATAGTTTTTGTGGGAATGTTTTTTGTTTTTTTTTTGGTATGTTGTTTTGATATAGTTTATAAAACGATGGTTTAAAATGCTTTATGCTTTTTGGTTAAAATTCTGTTTATGCTAAATAATAAAAGTGAAAAGGCAAATAATTACCAAGTAATCAACTTTTAATCAACCATGCAATCGTATTTTAAGAAACATAATTTCAAATTTAACACTATCAATTAGTTTTGCTGTTTTTGTTTTTGTTTTTCGGTGTTGCCCTACTAAGCCACTATTGTGCTTATAAGCATCAAAAATATCACTTTAAAGGAAGGAGAAAGTTAACAGCGTATATACATGTTTTGTTCTTTTACTCTCTCTGTTTTTTATGCTCTTATTATGCACTGTTAACGACATTAAGTCTTGGTTTTGTTTTCCCTTAAGCAACTACACAGTATAGTTGTAATTAGAAGAGAACACTTTTTGAAACAATGAACAAAGAATGTGAAAATATATATTTAATGAAAATATGGTAAAGCTAGTTGAAATCTTAATAGGAATACATATATGAAAATTAATAAAAGAGCAACAAATATTTTAAAAAACTTTAACAATAAACCTTTGATATTGCAACATAGAAACAAAAAAGAAAAGAACCTGAACACAAGCAAATTTACGATAAATTTGAAATTATGCGCAAACCTAAATAGTTTAAAAGTGCAAAATAAATGGCGTTTCTTTTATAATTTTTAAAAACTATTGTTTGTCACTTTAAGTTTAAACATTATTGTTTCAATCAATTTACTTACACAGTCGAAATGTGTGGTTCCCGCACAGGTGCTGAATAGATTCTGACAGATTACAGATAATTGACATTGGGGTAAGTTTTTATTTTTTAACGAAATGTCACAACTGTTCAATAACTCAATCGCTTAGCAAGATAAAACGCTGCCTTTTTTATTTTAAGACACTTAAGATATTATCAATTTATTTGGCAGGCAAAAACACGAGAAGAAAATCAATCGGTCTTATTCAAAAAATATTTCTTTATATAATTATGTATTATATATATTTGCCAGTTCTAAGCTTTAACAACAACAGAGAAGTATAAGTATAAAAGCCCAAAAACGACACATAGAAAACTAAAAAAAATTATATAAAACGCTATGCTTTAAGGATAATAAAAAAAAACAAAACAATTATAATGATAATAAAAAACAAAACGCAATGGCAGCAACAATGGTATGAACATAAGGGAAATTAAAATAAGTGTATATATAAATATATATAGACATATAGATTTATATATATACATACATACATATAAAACATGTGTGTATATAGACTATATATTAATATCTAACATTTAAAAACAAAAACTGATTAAATTATATATAAGATAAAGAAGAGAAAATACAAAAAAAGATATGAAACTAATAAAGAGAATTATTCTGAGAAAACTTTACAATCGAAGTTCATTGTAAATTTAACTGGCATCCTTCCTTCTATTAAAGAATACGTAAGTAAATCTGATGTGGCGTCTAGTAATAGTTTTGAAGTTCTTTAAAACCTTATCTGGAAAAAGTACAAATCACCTGAATGCCAAAAAATCGCCAATTTCTTTCTTGATTTGAATAGTTTTAGCAAAAATATCCCAATCCTTCGTAGTTAGCCAAGTTATATTTAGCATTCCTGTAAAAACAAGGACTATGGACAGACGGAATACTATTAAGCAAAGAAAAATCGTTCTGGAAAAATTAAAAAAAACGTATATTCACAGGGCCAAAATAGTTCAAATGGTCAACCTGAGTCCATCAAATGTGCAACACATAATTTGGCGCTTCTTCCAATCGGACGGAAAAGAAGACCAAAATAGCACCAAATATGAGGAGCGGAGGACCATCAGAAAATAAAGGGAATACCTAAGGCCCTAAAATTGGCTCAACTGGTGGGGGCAAAATGGAACTGCGCCTGGCTCTGCGCAAAACTTGACTTTAATGCCCGAATAGAGTTAGAGGGTCTAGGATGACATTCGATAAAACCCTCTTGAACACGGATTTGGAGTTCTGGAAATTAGTCATATTTGTAAACGTGTCCGAATTTAATATTTTTGGCTTGGATGCCCAATATTAAATCCCAAACACAGAAATCTAACAGTCGAGTTAGGCGGAGGAAGTGTGGTATGGACATGTATGCCGGCAGCCGGAGTCAGAAACTTGCCGATTTTTGAGACTATAATGGTGATAAATACTTACCTTTATATGACTAAACAAAATGTATAGTAAAGTGGCTTGAAGCTGGAATTTCAACACTGTTTCCGGTTGTACCAGAATGGTACAGATCTGGCTAATTTCACTGGCCCAGTCCCCGGACATAAATGTTATTGAAAATTTGTGGGTTTTGCTGGAAAATAATGAATGCTCTGCCGGATGAGTGGAGAATCACCAGGAAGCTGGTATCCTCCCAGAATAATAACATAATTAGGGCTAACGGATATTATACTAAGTACGAGTATTGTCATCCCCTATTAAGCCGTTTAACACAATATATTGAAAATTATTGAAAACACAACAAATGAACTGTGACCTATTTTCATGTTAATTTTCAAGCTTTTAGCTAAATATTAAATTAATGCAATATTTCAGCAACAAATAAAGTTATTTTCTTAAATGTGATATAATATACAACAACTTGGCTTTAAACATTTTGTAGTATTTTTCCTAGTTCAGGTTTTATTGCATTTTAAAGCTGGTAACGCTTTTGCTGGCTTTTGCTGGAATTACACATTTAAAAATTATGCGGCTAGCGTTGCAGCTTATGCAATTGTGACGTGAACCGAAAGCAGCAAGGTTTAGTAATCTAATAGGAGTAAATTTGGGAACAATTACAACCGCCTAATTGGTATTTTTTTGTTAAAGGTCTTGCGATTTCCGTCGGTAAGATAGGAGTTGGTTAAGCTCTTTAAGGTCATTTGTTTTATAAAGGTGGATTAATAAATTAAAAGGGTTCCAAGTAGACTAAGACTAACCGAACTTTTCTGTACTGATGACATTGTTCTTTGTTCAATTATAACTTTGTGTCACACATGTATGGTATATCTAGGTTTATAGAAACCTCAACCATACAGAAACCATCCTTGTGTTTCACTTAGCCAACGGCAGATTTAGCTCTCAGTCCATTAGAATCATGTTGTAAGGCAGTCGGGCACATTGTCAAAGAATATAAATGGCCTATACCAAGAATTTGTTTGAGGTCAGCTACCAAGTGTGCAAAAATCAAGGGAGAAGTGAGGTCGTGCTCCACATCAGCTCTGGAGTTTTGATACGAAAAAACCGCAACAAATGTAATTTCTAAAGAATGTCCGCAGAAAGTGTTGATAAAGAACATAGCACTTTTAAGAGACGCAATTAACGCTTTAGACATATTCGGGGAAAGGAAAATGGATTGTCGATGGATCTCTAATTCACAAAGTCTCTGATCTTGGACGTATGAAGACGTAATTTTCCATCGTCAGATTGGGCCAAAAGTAGATGAGAAGTGCAACTTGAATCTAAAAATCTAGGTCCTTCACACGTCTAACCCTAAATAATGTCACAGGTCATGACAGAAGAAAGATCAAAAGTGAAAAGCAAGTATGAACAGAGAAAGAGATTTTCAAAATAGGCACGAAACAGTAGCAACTGAGGACCAAAGAGGACTCTGGCCAGTTCATTTACACCTGATACGAATGCATTGTCGCAAGTATTTTACCTAACATGTGTCCGTTATGTTTCAATATAAACCTCTAACAATTAACAAAACTTCTTATACAAACTTGCATATTCACACCTTTAAATCAGTCAGTCAAACACGGGCAATCAACAGTCTTCCAAATCATCTATTAAAAGCTCTGAATACTTTTTAGTGGATTAGTTATCAATGTACCTTTCAAGTCGAGCCCTGGTCGAAGAGGTTACAAAACGTCCACATAGGACGTGCGCAATAATGCATAACGCAGCCTACTCTTTGCCGAGTTATGCTAATAGATCACACTCATGATCTCATAGCAAACATTACGCTCCGCATTGACCATGGCTAAGTTATTATACTTTAAGATCACTTTAAAAGGGGGCTTAAAAAGATAGATCCATATGATGTTCGCACGTAAGATTTATTAACTGAACCTCCATCATTGCCCATGTGTAGTCAATAGTCAGCGAAGCAGAAATACTTGTAATTTTCGACATTTTAGACTAGATATAGTTTTAGATAGATGTGAGTTGACCATTAATATCTCAATCGTTATTAGCGATCGGCATCCCATACCGTGCCAATGACGAGACTTTTCAAGAACTGCCTGGAAACTACCGATAAATTACAAATTTGTTAGTCGTCTTTCTAGACTGCAAAAATATTGGGAACTAACCGCTTACGCATATAATTTTTTACTAAAAATCCGAAAAGGCTCAAAAAAGTGTAAGTAAAGTTTTTTATCGCATCGCAGATTTTTTTTATACAGCAAAGAGAGCTTTTACCGTGAAAAAAAGGGAACCCTTTAAAACAGCAATTCACATGGCCAGGCAAGAACCCTCACGAGAGGAGAATCCTCTCCTCTGTTTTGATCAAATCGATGTACGAAGTTATTTTTTTAACCCAGATTTATTTTACTTATCGGGCCTATTTACCCCCAACAATTGCAGAATTTGTAATCACGCACAAATTTAGAAAAATGTTAGCTCGAGTTAACTTTTGGGTGTTTTTGATTAAGATTATTAATCATGTAAGTGTATACGATTAAAGTTTTAATGTATCCTTACATTTAATCGAACAACCATAATTTTTACTAAAAGTACTTTTTGACAAATTAGCTTTTTGTTTATCGACGTAAGATTGTTACAAAGTTTGGTTGTGTCTAACAACAAATATAATCTATACTCTTTGTATTCCCACATTTTTTCCTTATTTCGTCGAGCTCTATAACAATCTCGCCGTAGAAGCAAACCCCTACAACTCAACTATATAGTTTGGAAATAATTTTTTTTAACCAACTTTTTTATGTTTAATTATATCCGACAATAAATTGAAGACCGCGTAGGCAAATTGAAAACCTGTTAAAGAGTTTTTTTTTTACACTATGTTTAACGACAGCAAAAAAAAAAAAAAACATTTAAATTCATTGACTACAAGTTTATAACATTTTTACTCAAGGTTAGGCGACAGTAATGTATTTGTATGTACATTATATTGTCAAGCTACTTGAGCTTGGGGAAAAGACTATGCGCAACGCAGTGGTCCAACTCAGCGACATAGTCGAACAGTTCCTCCATGCAGTTTTCTGTTGTTTTGGAACGACCATTGACGCGGTCATTACATTCTTGGTATTTGTTGTACAGGGATTCAATATTACCTTTAGTTTGGCACTTTTCCTATAAAGAATATCAGTATATTATACAATAGTACATCATTATTTATAATATTAAAATAACGTACCCTTAGAGCGGTTTGAGGGTCAACGAGATCTGCTTCCTCATCGTCAGCCCTAACCACGGGAAGTCCAATAAATTTCCAAAGAGGCATATTTGACGCTAAAAACAAATTATTTATTAAATTTCCTTTTTAACCAAGTACCATGCATAGAAATATGCTTTTAGCAAAAGTAGCTGCGGTAGATATTCTAAGTGTTCCTATGTACACAACAATACATTGTCATTAGTGCTCATATGAACGTAAGTAATATTAAAGTGAATGTAAATCATAATATAATCGGTACATACAATTTATACAAGCCCTGACAATTTCCAAGATGTTGACAAAACCAAAAAAAGGTTAAAACCTTCGTGCGGATTCGATTGTGATGCAATCAATGTGAATATTTTATTTATGGCGTTGCCAGACAGATAATATTGTATTCATATCGATACAATTTAGAGAAGTATCGTATGTCGGTTAATTAAATTTTACAGGTAATAGCTATTTTCCGTTTCTCAAATAATTTGGCATAGAAAGAAATGTTTTAGTTAGTTTACACAATTAATTTGAAAATTTTGGTAAGTTAACTTTCTTTGAAATTCACAATTTCGAAAATTAGCGATGTACGAAATATTTTCAAAAATAAATTTCTTTGTTCGATTCTATTTTTTTTCAATTCACACATTCACATGACTTTAATAAGTATATAATCACTTATGGTAAATTTAAATTTGAATTGCATTAAATTTCAATGAATATAAATTAATATCAATTTAACCCAATTTATGTTTGTGTGCATGTGAGAAGTAAAGCAAATCGATATCAGAATAACTGGTAAGTTAGTTTTGAAGTATCGATAGCCATAATTTTACATCCCTTGGGCCTCGTTTTTTCTGTATGTTTTCTGTTCGACTGTCTTTTAACACTTCATATGTTGTTATATATCGGTTTATTTTACTTTTCGGGGAGCATAAATAAAATGGAACCAAAATAGTATTAACATTAGCGTCATAAAAACTAAAAAAGTCAGATTGCGTCAAGGAAAAGCTAGCTACAACATTTTTGTTTCCCCGTAATACACACCTGGATAGTGTGCCCGCCGACGTAGCGGCAGTCGTCAAATACAATAAAATGTAAGTAACAAAAGCTGCTATGTATTTATTTCATATTTGTAATTTATGTTTATTGATTTTTTGACTAGCAAAAACGCTGTTCTTGTTTTTAAAAGCTTGCCTTTGCGTGGCTAGTTACTTATTCAATGGACCCAAGCAATAATTACCACTCAATTAATGGCGGAGAACCGTCAGCAGAACAGGCAAATACTACGTTGCAGGGCTATCGTAATGTGGGTGCTGTTAATCCATTGTGCCAAACAAAGATGCATAAAAACTTTAAATTGTTGGCGGATCCGCAGTTACTAAAATGTGGTTCCAAGCTTTATCGATATGACGGTGTTGTCCCCGGAGACCCTACTTACCCCACAATTACACCTCGCGACCCACGCAATCCACTTATTCGAATTCGAGCAAAACCTGTAGAACCATTGATGCTGGTTATACCGCGGTAATGATAAATTTCAGAATGTTTTATCATTCAAATCTAAAATAATGAATGCTTTTTTCTTTGAACATAGATTTGTAATCGATTCAGATTACGTTGGCCAGCCTCCTGCTATTGAAGTTACCGTAGTCAATCTCAACGACAATATCGACAAACAGTTTCTTTCCAGTCTTTTGGACAAGTGCGGGCCCACTGATGAAATAAATATATATCACCACCCAACGACAAACAAGCATTTGGGGATTGCGCGTATCGTCTTTGAGAGCACAAAAGGAGCGCGTCAGTTTGTTGAAAAGTATAACCAAAAATCGGTAATGGGAAAGGTAAGACTTTTTACCTTTTTAAATACCCAAACTTACGAGTGGCTTAAAAAACGTAACATATTTTTAATTGGTTTGAGTAAAAATAAAACTTAAAATAATTTATTTTTATTTTGCAGATTCTAAACGTCTTCTGCGATCCGTTTGGTGCTGTTTTAAAAAAAACTATAGACAATTTAACAAACCCCGTTGCGCCGAGACCTGTAATAAGTAACATACCACAATCATCAACTCTAACTGTGGCTAAGGAACAGGAGGACACAAATTTAGTACCTACTAGTAGTTACAATTCTTTTCATAAAACCACATCGTTTGGAGAGCTAGATAGTGATCGTCACAGGGAACGTGAACGAGATCGAGAACGATTTACTAAGGACCGTGTACGTCACCCTGTGGAAACAGGCTATGAAAGAGACCGTGCGACACGCAATAAATACACGAGCTCACGTCATAGTCGTCATTACTACTCTCGAGGATCACGAGAGAAAAGCTCAGAATCAAGCAGGGATCAATTATATAATTCAAGAGACAGAGACGTAAGGTCATACGACTATTCACGTTCAAAAGGACGCGATAAATATGGAGAGCACAATAGATCCAGGGATCATTCTCGGGATATGGTACGGGAAAGAAGAGATCGTCGCCTAAGTTCGTCTAAAGAACGTGATTACCGTGAAAGAGATCGCAATAGAACTATTGATATTGAAAGTGAACGCAATGAACGTATTAGTTCTAAGCACGATAAACGGTATTTTAGTAATGAATGTCCTAAAGATGAAAACGGGTCCTCTTCGGCGTTTAAAAACCAACCATATCATTCAGGCACTAATGTTGCAAATGTAATGCCGTCTGATAATTATGGATACAGTCATTATGGTTACAGTATGGGTGACAAAATGCATTCATGGTCTAGCTCGCATAGAAGGTGGCCTGCGCCTCAAATAGATTCACAGCCTGTACCGCCACCACCTCCACCTTTAGAAGAGGAAACAAATTGGGACGATCCACTACCTCCGTCGTCTAATTCTTATGCAAAAGATGTCTCGCATTCCACAGATTTACTCGCGCCCCTAAAAACACTTTCACCTAGGCCACCAAAGTCGAGTAAATCCAAAAATCATCTTAAGCCAGAAGGCGAATCTGAAGTTAGCACGGAGAATGTTGACTTAGACACGCGTATCGCTTTGATATTCCAAGGGAAAACGTTTGGAAATGCCCCACCTTTTTTGCAAATGGATAGTAGTGATTCTGAAACAGATAAAGTCAAAAGTGATGAAAATAATGATATTGTTGAACAACATTGTGACTCGAATAGCTCTCACAACAAAAAAACGACCGAAAAAAATCTCGTACCCCTTAAGCAACAAGGCGCCAGTGATATATCAAGTGACGACGACATTTTAATTAAAAAGGTATCCAGCGGATTGTCATCTGAGAAAATAGAACCGAATAATAATGATGATGATAATATGTCCTTGTCAAGCTTATCATCACATGAAGAAGCAACAAAACTATCAACTCAAATCAACTCGGATCCCCATGCCACTCAACAAAGCAGTTACTATTATCAACACACGGCTTATGGTTATGGGCACTACCCATCTGGATTTACTGGGAAGTATTTTGATAACCCTGCATATATGCAATCATCTTACCTACCTGGAGTTGCTTCAGCTGACGGATTTAATTTAAATCCGTTTGTCAACACATATGGCTACCATCATACGCATGCTGATCAAAGTAATGAAATGCAGCAAAATGTTAAGAAGGTCATAAACTTCATAGTCGAGGAGCTAAAACAAATTCTTAAACGAGATGTTAATAAGCGAATGATTGAAATGACAGCTTTTAAAAATTTTGAGGTTTGGTGGGACGAACAAACGGCAAAAACACGTTTAAAACCTTTGTCGTCAGCTCTTGATCTTCCTACAGTGAGTAGCAGCTCTTTGGATAAAAATGTTTCTCAGGAGAAGCCTTCTGACATTAATCACTTGATTAACCCACAAAGAGAAATTTCAGACTTTCAATCATTTACTAGTATTGGTATACGGGCGGCGATGCCAAAACTGCCATCATTTCGACGTGTACCAAAACATCCTAGTCCCCTTCCACATAAATCAGAAAGAGATCTAAGTGATCAAGAAGAAATGGTGCAACGGTCTGATTCCGACAAAGAGGACTCAAATGCTGACTGTTCCGATGCTCAAAATATAAATATAAAGCGCCACTCAATGCAAACGGACGTTGGTAAATTAAGACTGACGTCATCCAATATACGTTTGAAAAGAAAAGGGAGTGCCTCAAGTTTTTTCTCGTCATCAACATCGGCTTCATCTAATAGTGATGGTGAAAATGATACCGGAGAACTTGGAAGAGCTGAGAATGAAAGAAGTAGTGACGATGAAACCTTTGATGACGATATTCCATCAGCTAATACTAATGAAAGAGATAAGCAATCTCAAAGCCGTCGGTGTGATTTAAAAGATATAGACGGCCAAATGCACGACGTTTACACAGACTCTGATGAAGATAATCATTCAATAAACCGAATAGCAGCAAAGAAACGCAGTCGCACGAAAAAGATTGACATATACTCTGATACTGACGATGATGATGATGATGATGACACCGACCAAAACGATAGGGTAAAACTATTTAGTGGTTCAAAACCCATTGCGATGTCTTCTATTCCCTCTGATCTTGAAGACATTAGTAAAGATAGTTGTTTTGGTATGGAAGAAACCGGTATTGCTTCCAAGTTTGCATCCGAGAGAACGACAGATTCGAAAGTTGAATCAGAATCCCGTCGATCACCTACACCTGTTCCGCCTCCAGATTACAACGAAGAGCCTGTTCTTAACGCAGACGGCTCAATTACGGCTAAGACTCATTTTGAGTATGATCGTATTTATAGTGATTCTGATGAGGAGCGCGAGTACCAGGAAAAAAGGCGTAGAAACACAGAATATATGGCTCAAATTGAGCGAGAATTTTTGGAAGAGCAACAAAAAAATGTCCACCAGACAGACAATACATCGAAAATGGATCTCAAATTGGAGAATAATAAACAGATGAAATCTATGGAAATGCCTGAAACGCCTGATGTTCCAAAACCGACTTCGAGTTTAGGCGCAAAGTCAAATGTGGTGGATTTAAAATTGTGCACGAGAAATGTTTTAGATACTGATGACGAAAACAAAAATTCTATAAGCCCATTAAAGACTGATATATGTTTAACAAATGAAGATAACACCAATTTGCAGTGCAATGATACTAAAGACAAAATAGTTTCAAAATCGGATATGTATGAAGCACATTATTGTAACGGAAAACGATCACCTGCCTCATCCGATAGTGGATCTAGTCAAGCTTCTCAAGCGAGTCAAGTTGCTTTAGAACACTGCTATTCATTGCCACCGCATGCACAAGATGACATGCCGCCGGGTGGTTCAATGGGCCGGCTAAATGCAAATATCAAAAAAGAGTTAGATGGTACACAATTGGCAAGGCAGGGGCCTGGAAGACCCCGCAAAGATTCTGTTCGTGTTCAAAAGAAGAAAAAAGAATTATCTGGTCAGCAGACTAATAGAAAAATAAAAATGGAGTCATCGAAGGACACACGTTTCGAACTAGCTCGACAAAATTCCACATTTATTCCGTGCGAAATGTTTAATACCCGTGATCAAAATGAGGAAATGGTTATATTATACACCTTTCTTACAAAAGGCATTGATTTGGAGGATATTAAGTATATTAAAACGAGCTATATTGAGCATTTACAAAAGGAACCATATGCGTAAGACAACATCTTCACCTAAAGTTTTTTTTTTTATATTAACTGTTTCTTTTTCTCTTTCTTTCATTTTCAGTATGTTTTTAAACAATACTCATTGGGTAAATCATTGCACCACAGACAGGGCATATTGGCCCTCTCCTCCTAAGAAGCGGCGCAAGGACGATGAGCTGATGCGTCATAAAACTGGATGTGCACGCACTGAAGGTTTCTACAAATTAGACATACGTGAAAAGGCTAAACATAAATATCATCATGCTAAAGCCAATACGTATGACGATCAAAATGAAGATAAATGTGATGAGCCGACGGCATTGACGAACCATCATCACAACAAACTTATATCTAAAATGCAAGGAATTTCTCGGGAAGCTCGCTCAAACCAACGACGTCTGTTAACGGCCTTTGGTTCAATGGGCGAGTCGGAACTTTTAAAATTCAATCAGCTGAAATTCCGCAAAAAGCAGCTTAAATTTGCTAAGTCTGCAATACATGATTGGGGACTGTTTGCCATGGAACCAATAGCAGCGGATGAAATGGTAATAGAGTATGTTGGACAAATGATTCGACCTGTTGTTGCTGATTTAAGAGAAACAAAATATGAGGCAATTGGTATTGGAAGCTCATATTTATTCCGAATTGATATGGAAACTATAATCGACGCGACAAAATGCGGCAATTTGGCTAGATTTATAAATCACAGCTGTAACGTAAGTATAAAACAAGGTGAACAAAGAGATTTCCTTGCTAATTTTGTTGTTTTGATTGCAGCCAAACTGTTATGCAAAAGTCATTACCATAGAATCAGAAAAAAAAATTGTTATATATTCAAAACAACCCATAGGAATCAATGAAGAAATAACGTATGACTACAAATTTCCCTTGGAAGAGGAAAAAATACCATGCCTTTGCGGTGCTCAAGGGTGTAGGGGTACGCTTAATTAAGGCATATGCACCAAGGCTTTAAAATAACCTCAAAAACAACTTAAAATAGATGATTATTCGTTTGAGCTATAAAAAATAACTACTACAGATTTTAAAAGTACAGAATATTATTTTATAAATGCGGTTATCTTTAAGTAGAAATTATTTTGTAAATTTACATACTTTAAAATATAAAAACAAACGGTAATTGTTTATGTTGTTATTCAACATTTTTATTATAAAACTAAAATAGAGTTTTAGTTTAAAAAGTTCAAAATCTTTACTTTTTGATTAAAATATATATTTAGGCATTAAGAGAACAGCGGAATGCGACTCCAAACGATTTTTGTTAACACTGTAAATTGTCGCTAAATAGTAACATATACAATAAAGTTTTAAATAATAATAAAAAGTAATGCCACACTGTAATGCAATTTACTCATACCCCAAATGTCATTCAAACTACCATACACACATCTAGGTTTTAATAGTAACAGCTGTGGCTTGTAAATAATTTAAAATTATAAATTGAATGCATTAAGTTAAGTAAAATTGAGTGTGAATAACCTGTATAAAGTTGAATAACACAAAAGCACGTGCAAGTTCTTCGTTTTGTATTAAATATTATAACATAATCGAAATGCATTTTTTAATATACAAATGAATTCTTAATTATTATATTTTGAGCCCCTCTCTTATCCCAAAGGAGAACATTTTCTTAGTCAGCTATAACCGAAGTACCAATATTGTCGGGTATATCTGCCTGACGGAGACGTATCTGTTTATACTAGATATTAGATATTCAAGTTCTGTGAATACCACAAAAATAAAAATGATAATCTTGGGATGTTATATCGAAACAATCAGTATTAGTATTTAAATTTATTAATTTTTTAATAATGCGATTGAAATATCATTATAAAATAAATTAAATTGATTTTAAGCTTATAATAACTGAAGGGAAGTTGCATAAATGTCCGCAGAGTAAGCGTCTTTTTGGTCATACTGTAAAGTTTGGACAGTTGATGATTATGAATTTAATAATACAAGTGTGTATAAAACG
This sequence comes from Scaptomyza caliginosa, assembly GCA_035044725.1. NCBI lineage: Eukaryota > Metazoa > Arthropoda > Insecta > Diptera > Drosophilidae > Scaptomyza > Scaptomyza caliginosa. The sequence goes on from JAWNNR010000485.1 coordinate 42,685, forward strand.
TTACAATGATTTTCTCTTAATTATTTAAATAAATTTTATTTGTCTTAATGTCGAAAACAAATTTAAAAATTCAGTGTTTGCAAAATTAAATTTACCTTTTATTATGGTACTATACTAGGACGAAAATTATATGTATGCTGTAAATACCAATTATTTATACAAAGAATAACATTCATAATCGTAAAATTAAATGTCCACAGCTCATTGAAAACTAGTTCTTAATGTTATCTGCATATCTAATTGGGCTTGGGCAATGTCTCCTAATGCACGTTGAATTTTTTCCAACAACAGTTCTCCTTTTTGTACGACTTGTTCAAGATGCTCTGCGGTCTCTTGATTGTCAATTTCGAGCCGCTTTAGGCTAGCATTTTGGAGTTCAATGGAGCTGTCTTCATTGGGCAACGATTCAATTAAAGTGTCGATATCTTTAGCACAACGAGCTATAAGTTGTGCAAAAAGCTGAGCGTAGTCTTCCTGAGGCGGGTTTTGTATGGGTGTTTGTGAGCCTGTCCTGTCAAAGTTTGCAAATTTGCTAGGGTAAGAAGTTTGCTGAATTACACCAATAGCATTGCAAAAGTGCTCAGCTTGCTTAAAATATCAAAACAGAATGTTACTTTAAAAAAAATATGTTCAATTCTATAATTCCGTACTTGGTTGACGGTGTCTTGCAATTGCGTCAGCCTGTCTGCCATAGCCGACTTTTGTTTTAGTCTATATTGTAGCAAATTTAAAGACTTAATTGGTTTTCTTCGTTAGAGATGGGAGATACATTAATCATATATCGATAGTGTGCTACCAGTGGTTTAAATCAAGAAGTATTTGCAAGTTGTGCAAGATCAGCACACAATTCAAAATTACAATTTCAAAGTAAACGACTTTTTCTGTTATCATATAACCATTTTTCGAGGCTTCAGTGCATATCCAGTAATTCAGCCTCAATTTAATCTAAATATCGATATATATCTTTGAATCGATGAATTTTTGCTTTGGAAGTTTGCGACAGCTGTGAGACACTTAGTTATTGGGAGGAGTAAATACTTTAAGTAACTTTTGATTTTGCGGTTTCTTATTCAATAAGCATGGGTATGTATTATGCAGCAGTGGCTGTAAGATCTGCAATGTATCCAGATAAACAATATAACATAACTAATAACATCTATATGCTTATGCGTCTTGCACAAATGACCTAATACAACAACAAACATAATGAAACTTTTAACTTGTTATCTTAGGTTGTAACAACGTCGCCTCAATAACTAAGCTGGAAAAACACCTGTCCCTTTTAAAAGATGAATATACGAAATTACAACAGAGCTATGTGAATTTGGAGCGCAAGTACAACGAAGTAGTTGCTTCCACAGCAGATGCCGAGGCCAGTGGGGAATTCAGTAGCTTTGTGTCACGACTCGCGCTAACGGCTTCATCATTATATGGACGTTCCGTATATTCCGATATTCACATTAAGACCAGCAATACAATTATGCCGGCACACAAATTTGTCCTTCACGCCCGATCGGAGAAATGGCGAAGTGAAGCTTTAGTTAGCGCAAAAGAATTAGATTGGAGTGATGTGGATGAAGATATTGCCACAGCCCTATTGCGTTGGATATATACCGATATTGTTGACTTGCAACACGATCGCCTAACATTGGGTCTTTTGAAAGTTGCTCATCGCTTTTCCTTACCTGCTCTTCTGGGACTCTGTGAAAGAGCATTAGTGGCATCAGTGGGTGTTAGATCTTGTGTGCGATTCTATTGTGTTGCTGAGGAAGCTGGAGCTGCTATGCTTCTTGATTATTGTTCCGGAATTATATCTACGCATTGGGATGATTTAACCCCACTGGATTTTGAACACATGTCTGGACCGCTGCTGTTTAAAATGCTTAAAAGCAAAACCAAATATCCTCTTCATGCGGCTGTCCGACTTTTGCGGGAAGATGTTGTATGCTTGTGTATGGATGAAAATGCCAATATGGTAAGTAACATACAAACATATATTTCATATCAGCAAAATAGATTTTGCGTTCGCTTTTTCTTAACCTGCCCCATAAAATGGTTTAAAAAAACATTTTACATTTTACGCCCAAAGAAGATGGTGTAAAAATTATCGGTATAACACAAAATTAAACCCATAAAATATGTAGTAGAAAGATACTCCCGATAACTTTTTGATAAGCATAATCAGCCCGTTCGATAAAGATATTAGTGTCGAATTAGAAATTGAATTAAGGATCTTTTACATTCATATAGTACCCTCTGTCTTAGTTTGATTAAAATTACCTTAAAATATATTTTTCCTATCTATCTTATCAGTTTTTTAACGGACAACGAATTAAAAAATTACACATTAACTAAAATTCAAAAAAATTAACCCGTAAAAGAACTTCAATGCCAGTTTTAAACAAAGGAAAAAATTGGAATTTGTATTTGAACAACGGTTTTTAATAAAAGAAAAGAAAATATTACTTATAGAATAAAGAAATGGTGCCCGCCAACTTTTCATACTTTTTCGCTCTAGACGAAAGAAAGTTTTCTTCGCCTGTAGCGAATTGCGTGCTTCGGCAATTGTGTGTGGTGCATCAATGCATATGAATAAAGCTAAATAAAGTTACGTACAAAAACAATGTTAAGTTCTTCATGTGCTAAAAACCACTTGGTGAATGTTAGAGGTGGCAGCTATTCTCAATTTTTCCGTTCTTTTATTCATTTCATGCTTTACAATAAAATGCGTTCAGAATAGCTTAAAAAACAAACTTAAAGTGTTGATGCATAGCACGGAATCCAGTGTTAGATTCCTTTCCGGATATGTTGCGTTAACGGGCATCGACTGCGGCACGGTTCAGCAGCTTCTCGTTACAATTACAATTTTGCCAGGAAAATAGTACAGTTTAAATCTTAAATCCGATCAATGCATTGAAAACTCCGAGCTATATAAACATCAGACTACCTTTTTTCAGTCCACATCTCCGTGACGCTGTGATCTAGGGATAAGTTAAGTGCATTCGGCTAAACAAAAGAAAAAACAAAAGCTTAATGCACACAAAATTTGCTACGTAAATATAATTGTATCAGAGGTTACATATACAAAAAAATAGCCGTATTGCAATCTGTTTGTTTGCCTTTTCACAACAAAGCCATGCTGGGTTGTGATCGCGTTTTATCTCCACGTTTATAAAATCGACAATGCTTTCATTTTTGTTACCTTTAGTTTCATTTAAATATTTTATTACGAATTGCCGTTTGCATTAAAAATAAGAACACAAGAAACGAATTTTAGTTACGACTTTCAATTATTTTAATACAACTTTTTAGATGAGCTAGATTTCTGTTTACAGTTATTTTGCAAAATAGACCCTTGACAAATGTATAAATTATTTATGATTTAAACTTTGATCACAAAAGAACGTAAATTAAAATTAAAAATTTAGTTGGTTTATATTTTGTTCTAAAACATTTAATAAGACAAATACGGAAGTAAATAACGAATGACGTGCAAAACTATAGTCCCGCTTAAAAGTTTTACATTACGGGTAAAAATGTTTGACACATTGCACAATTCTCCGCGGCAATAACAATGAACGTTTTTTGATCCTGCTAAATTGTTTCCCTGAATTTCTGTACATCCTTCCTCATATACCTCTTGCACTAAGTGCTCCTGTTCCCACTGCTTATTTCGAAATACCTGTGAAGAATAAATGAAATAGCTTAATTTCTTTTGTCTGCATTATCAAAACAATACTAACCTGAGTGGTGTTTTTTTGCTGTGCACAACCTCTCGTAACAGTTTCTTGCTTCTGTCCAGCTTGAACGTGTAGAATGGAAATTGTTTTTAAGCACATCGTAGAAAATGGACACTCAACCATATAAAGATCAGACTCTTCAAACTTGGAGCACAAAGGTGTAATAACCGTTGTGTTTCCAACGAAATACCTTTCCACAGTTACTGAACACTTGTAGCATTTTAATATATCTCCTCTCGCACACTTGCCTTAAACAAAATTGTTTGGTTAAGTAATAAGTATTGTTATTTGTATGCTTTTATAAATTACTTAATTTTAGTTGTTTGTAATGTATAGTAATTATCAAACTTGCTGATTTATAGAGCTTTAAATGTTGCGATTGTTAATGGCGTGTTACTTAAATAGACGAGATGTCTAAACGTTAAATGCAAACTTTTGTAATAAAAACTAGTTTTGATTATGTATTCGTAACGTCCTTGCAGAATGCAAAATTTCAAACAACGTACATCGATAGGGATTCAAACCCGTCACAGAGTCGACGTCGTAATTGAATACTGTTGTGCAATTAGTAAACGTTTAAGGCCAGCATCTCTATTTACTTCTACTTGAGTCATTAATGTTAGATATATTTATATTTTTCAATCTATGACTTTGGTTAAGGATGCCAATGTTTGTGTTCAAACCAAAACTGAACCAAAGTTAATGACATGGTACATTCGTCGATCTATAGTAAACTTGCCAAACAATATTTAAAATTTTGCAATATTGTCCAAGTGTAAAGCAACAATTAACAAAGAATTTTGTACGTTTATGTGTTTAATAGTAGTAGTTTTTTTTTCAGATCTAGTATCTTTTAGTACATTAAATTCGCCAAAAAAAATTTTAAAACATAAATTATCGCATCACTATTTCGTAAATACTTTAAGCAATCAAACAGTTTTTTTTTTTATGTATTTTGTCTTTTTTTCGAGGATAAAATCAGAAAAATGTCATAATATTATAGTTTTTTTTTCAACTGAATCACATTTTCATAATTGTAATATAAAGTTTTATCAAAAAATATATCACAATTAAAATACTGTGTTTTAAGACAAACGATTAATTTTGTTGGACTATCGGCTGTGTTTGATAACCTTAATATGAATCATCAAAAAAAGTAGAAAAAAGAAGAATATCTCTAGAGCGTTCGGCAGAGATATTCAACTTATGATTAAAATTTAATAAAGACAGCCTCATATTTTACCGTGGTGTTAGCATTAGACTTTATATTCGGTTTTCATTATTATTTATATTTTCAAGTCAAATCTTTAGCAAGTGAAAGCAGGCTAACAGCGTGTTAAATTGCAAATTATTATGTTAGTTATTTGTTGTATAGATTAATACCAACCTAAGCCTATGGTTACAGCAAATACAATAACACTTTTCCACAAGTAATCATTGGCGTTTGCATTCCAACCCATTCTTTTAATCATTTGGTATATTGTTTATATGCATGTATGCATGTATGTATGTGTTATTTTGTTTATTAAAAACAAAATTTCAATTACTTATACATGCATTGAAATGAGCACAGATTTATTTTATCAGTGTATATATGGATTTGTATTGGAGAAAGTGCTGCTGATTTCTTTATGTATATGTTTGTATGTACGTACATGCATACATTTATGTTCTTTTTGTCGATTTTAATGAAATTATGGCTAAAAGTCAATTTGCCTGCGTTGAACAGTACGTTTTATCACAATTATATTTGATTTGAATTTCTTCTTTCTTTTAAAAAAAGCTAATTAATTAAGAACTACATTGATTTAAAAGTAGCTCGCACGACTATCAGCAGCATAATGAAAAGAGACAGTGGAACGTGACCTTTGAAAAACTATCGATAGAAACGCAGTTTAATGTTCGCACTGTAATGCTTTAGTTTAAGCATTTTAAGAACTGCTGTTTTACAAAAAAAAAAAAACTATATGCCACAATTTTTATTGGTCTGGATAAATTAATATAAGATCTCCTTCTATTATAAATTAACTATTTGATTTCCAAGAAAATGCTGAATATCGAATTTATGTTGTAAAAAAAAAGCTGCGTTGTAAAAGCATTATTGGCAGTGTCAGTTGACAAAGCATTTACAACCGATAACTGAGTACTGAGCGGGAATCTAATTTTAAATTTATATTTATTGGTACAGAAATAGTTAATTGCTAACTCTCTAATATGGCGCGCCATTGTATCTAACTAGGAATATCTAAAAAATATAAATATATATAAATGGGTAAGGAGTGCAGTGCGACTATTATGCGCAAACATAACTTCGATGCCAGAACAATTCGTTAGAATCCCTCCCTAGGTACAAAAAACTAACGGACTAGAATAACGTTCGCTATAACCCACATGGACCAGAATGTAGCAAACTAAAACACAATTAAATTCAAGACAAGTACCCAACATTTAAAATTTTTTATCGAAACAGTAAAACACAGCGGGAAAAGTATTATGCTGTGCACAAGCATGTTGCCAGTCATCATGAAATACTTGGCGTTAATGACACTTAAGCAATGTCGGTTAAAACTGGTAATGACGCCGAGGTTTACTCATGTGTATCACTATTCTGGCTTATCAGGAACTGATCTTCCTAATTCGATTGTTTTTTGAAAAAAAGTCGCTGCTGGAGATCGGTTAAAATGTGAAATAATAAAACATTTTCGCTTCTGATTATAGAATTTAACATTATCTCAAGACATTGACATCCTAAAAAAATCCTGTTCAATATGTTTTCACCGCTCGTGTTTTCATAGGCTTTTTTGAGGCAATCATCTCTTAATCCAAGTTCCGTCAAGAAATTTTAGTTAAAATCCCGTTTATTAATGCTTTTTCTTGACCTTATGTCATCAAAGTCGCCTAAAATCATTTGAGCTCGAACTCCATACAACAGTTCAATACACAAAATAGGTTTTATGTGGCTTAGCCGATCTATTTGACCATATCTAGAAGAGATGCGTATTTGAATATCATGTTTTAAGCCACACATAAAACACCCAATTTTTTTTATGTATAATCTCATTGGGAACATGCTTTGATGTCTCCGTAATCTTAATTAAAAATTTAGTGAGGCAATTAGTTCTAATAAAATAGGCAAATAAAAATATGGCAAGCTTAGAAAATGAAAATGTGCGTCCGGTTTAAGTTTTTAAAACCTTGGTCGAATAAAATACTTATAATTAGGTATTGGACCAAGTTGCAACAAAAATATTTTTATTTGTATGCGAGTTTATTACTCTCTTGCTTTTATATTTTAAAAATCAATGAAATAACTTTATTTAATATGTTGTGTGGAAGCCTTTTAAATATAACAATCAAATTATTTATTATTCTTAGTTAGCATCGCTAGATGAATCGATAATGCCAAAATCGTATTTCCAGTCTCTTAGTAATAAAGCACTTGAGCTAAATGTTGTGACACCCTTTATCTAAAGTTAGATCGAATTCAAAACCGTGTAGATCGGACATATATTCATAAATGGCAATTAAGGGAAGCATTCCAACCGTATAAAGTAAATATATTCTATTAAGAATATATGCCTATCAAGGCATTAACAGCCAAGTTGATTTGAACATGTCCGTCCGGAACGTCTGTCGGAGTGTAGAAACGTATCGATTCTCGAGACCATAAAAGTTCGAAACATATAGACAGAGCAAGTTTGTTTAAAATTGTCGATAAATTTTCTGTTTTTCGATATACACAGAAGACAAGAATTAATCTTTTAATCGAGTTCTCTTGAATACAACCTTCTTACTTGTTTGTTATTTGTTATATACTCCTGTACCCACTATTATCGGAGACCCGTACTTCGTTATTAAATAGAATAGACTGCAGGTATGTAACATACCATTATACCGTACAGAAACTAATGTTATATGAACGAAACGCCACATTGCTTTCCTTTAGCCTTAAGCCGCCTAGTTAAATCAACTTGCCCTTTACGATACACACGCTTAAAACAGAAGTGTCTTTTTGCTTTGGTTGCATTGTAATATAATAAATTATGTTTTTGCAAAATCGAATAATGTATTTTGTTAATGTTTTTAGTTACCTGAATTGGTTAATAGCTTGTCTGAGCATGGGCAGCTGCCACTACAAATGGCCCTTTCCGCGAAAAGTCTTCAGATAGCCCAAACTCTTGTAAACAATGGATCCGCTAACGTGAATGCCTATGATGGCAAAGTAAGTATATAAAGCCGATTGTCGTATAGTTTATAAAAACAGTTTCCTCCAGGGCTCAACGCTTCTTATAGACGCTGTGCGAAGAGCTGATCATTTTGCTGCAGATTTTCTGTTAAGTCATAATTGCAATGTGGATCTTTTGTCCAGGTACTTCTTATATAAAACCTATACTAAACATTTTTTAAAATTTTTCTAACTTGATTCTTTAAGGCCATCATCTGACACTGCTCTTCACATCGTATGCAGCTATGGGGATAGTCAAGCGAATACGGATATTTTTACACACATGATTGATATCGGGAAAAAAATTATAGAATGCAAGCCAAACGTTAATATTCAAAATATACAAGGACAAACTGCGCTTCATATCGCAATTACATCAAATAACATGCCCATGGTAGATCTATTGCTTAGTGTGCCTAATATTGACATTAACTTGCGCACCAATGACGAAAAGTGTCTACTTGAGTTATGTTTAACATCACTTAATAACAAAAAATATAACATTGCTGCCAGACTTTTAGAGATGGGAGCAAGTCCAAATCCCTTAAAATCAGAGACAAACGACAGTCTATTGCAAGTACTCGCGCTAGCCGGAATCGATTTTGAAAGTGCTGCAATATATTTGGCTGATTATGCCAACACCAATCATATAAATGATCGTGGCATGTCCGCCATGCATATTGCTGTGGAACAAAACATGCCGAAATTAGTCGCTAAACTGCTTAACGTTGGTGCATCGCCTAACTTACAGGCTAGTGCAGCCAATATGAAATCGCCACTGCACTTGGCAGTCGAAGTAAATTCCCCAGAAGTTATTAAAACATTTGTGGCCTTTTGCAAAGAAGATTTTGAAAAGATAGATTTTAACTGCAAAGATGACAATGGTGACTCACCACTAAGTCTTTGCTTAGCCCTGGATCGATTAGAATTGGCTTCCCTAATAATCGCTGGAGGTGCAGATGTGAACACAAGAAATAGCAAAAACCTGACTCTTCTGCATCAATCTATATTAAACGGTGATAGCGAAAAGGCTGTGTTCTTATTGGATAAAGGAGCTGAAATTAATGCATTAACAGGTAACAGTTACGTATATAAATGCAACCGTTCTTTTAAATGCTAGTTCTTTAAATGCTCTTTTAAACGCTAGTTAAAAGCGATCAGCTAGGAGATTCGCCTGACCGTAGAATTAACAAATGCGGTCGTTGTACACATTCGTTAGTGTGTACGCGTGTTTAAAAACTGACAGTTCTTTCGGAAGTAAACGTTAAATATCCGATTTCATCGATGTTGAATTGAAAACTATAAAGATTAAATATTTCAGTTTGTCGATAGGAAGGAGCTGCATAAGGCACTCACCGCTACTTAACTAAATTAACCTCTATACTGTTGGCAAAACAAAAAACATGCGCTTTGCAGCCAGATAGACGCACAAGAAAATTGTTGCATAAACAGAGTGTACGGGGTGTGTGGAGCCAGCAAAAATCTCGTCCAGAAAATCATTTACTAATCAAAAACATATGCAATGTTTTATTTTGCGTATTTAGTACAATTGTACAAAACAAAAATTTTATGCACTTGATAAGTGTAACGCAAAAAAAGCGTAACAGACTGTATATGCGTTCTTGATTAGCAAGGTTAGCTAAGTCAACATCGCCATTTCCGTCTGCCTGTCTGTATTCATTCAAAATAGTCCCTAATATTTTTGTGTTGGCTGCTGTTAGTCCATTTGAATATATTTGAAATCGATGAACGTGTTTAAATACAACAACAAATTGCTGTGAAGCTTGGATAAATTAGCTTTTCACTTGCAAATAAATTTTGTTGCGCTGTATCTATAGATAAATGTTGCTTGTTGACTTAAATTTTTACAAACCACCTTCTTGTCTTTGTCGCTTTTTGGTTTTGACTCAAACAGAGAAGTCGCTTAGCCTTCTTCGATTAGGTAGCTCATTCGCGATGTTATAATCAGGCATACCTAGCATAGTTAAGTATTAACATATCTCTAAACTTATCCGATGAACTTTACGAACAGTTAGCTTATGAATTAATCGCCAAATTCTGTTGCACCTTGCTTTAGCCTGACTACAATCCCTCAGCATAATCCACCATAAGGCAATACTTTTAAGCCTATTAACAGTTCTTATAGACTTTAATAAGTTTTCTAAGTTTTTATAGACGAAAAAAAAAATAAGGGACATTTCTTAGCAGTTATATAAAACACTCGGCGTCCTTTAGTAAACCCAAAATTTTACAAAATATGAGAGAACAACTTGTGACCTGTGCAAAAAAATAGTACAAATCTTATAAGAATATATAAATATATTTTTAACCGGATATTAAATCATGTCCGCAAATCTTTTGAAGTGGTCGGCAACTTGAGGAATTTTTTTTTTAAGTCAAACAATCCGAAAGTTTCCAGAATTTCATTTAGACAAAAATTATAGAACACATGCAACTATATACATATAAAAAAATGTTAAAAAGAAAATATGTACTGTAAAGAGAGATAGCATAGGCAAAATTATATACGCGACGATGCTGGAAGTTCGAAAATATACTCAAAATAATTAGTTAGGAATAGTATATAAAAATATATAAGCGCAAATCATTTTTAACCCAGGGTGCCTTATAAAAAAATAGCAGTGTGAGCCCGACAACAACTTCTATTACAAAGCTGATTTTGAATTATGTAGTACAATTCACTTTTATAGTGCATAGAAGCAGATCTACAAATGTAAATACTTAACAAACTTTGTTGGATCTGATAATTGTGCTTTGAACTTCGAGCTTCGTGCTAAGTACATTTGCTTGTACGTCTGGCTGACGAATAAGCGCTGTTTATTTAGCTTTGAGTCAGAGCGCCGGCAAATTAAAAAAAGTAACGTAATGATCCAGTCAAGGTTTTTCAAGCCACTTTGTGTTAATCGTCGCTTTAAAAATTTTATTCTGTTAATAATAAAGTTGAAAATATTATAAACATAAATATGGGATACATTTGTATTTGTCCAAAGATTTGCTTATAAAATCCTACTTATCATACTTAAAGATACATTATTTAAAACATTTTTATTTATTGCAAGGTGAACAAAAGTCTGCACTGCAACTGGCCATAAGCAGCCACTTACCAAAGGTCGTTGATGCTTTATGCATAAAGGGTGTGGATCTTGGTACTTTGGATAATACCTCAGATCCACCATTATGGACAGCCCTAGAATTGGGATTTGAGGATGTGGCGCAGATTCTTGTACGACATGGAGTTGATACCGACTGCTGGAGCCCAGGGCCAGACGAGTGCCAACAAACGTTGTTACACCGTGCGATTGATGAAAATAAAGAGACAACAGCAATATTTCTCATTCGCAATCAATGCGATGTAGACTCACCGCGACAACTTGGTCCGGACGGTTCGGGTGGTGACGAAGCACGTGACAAAGCCTCACCTTTACATCTTTGTTGCCAATGGAATCTTATAAAAGTTGTTCAAGCACTGATTGATCACGGTGCCAATGTAAATGCACTCGATGTTGATAACAAAACCGCTGCACATATTGCTATTGAGAACCAATTCGAAGATATAATAAACATTTTGCTCTGCCATCCGGGTATAGACCTAAAGTTACGAGACAAGTCAGGTCTTACACCCTTTGCCACTGCGTTGGCAATACGCAATCATAAAGCAGCACAACGCATACTTGAAAGACTTCCAAATGCTGCTGAGATAATGGATCAACGTGGTCGTAACTTTTTACATGTGGCAATTCTAAAAGACGACTTGGAAAGTGTTCTTTTTTTACTGGCTATACAAGTGGATGTTAATTCGCGCGTCCACGACGCCAATCAATCGACTTCACTTCACCTGGCAGCTGCATCAAAAAATGAAATGATTTTACGAAACCTAATTTTAGCAGGAGCTCGAGTTAATGAACGAGACGCTGTCCAGAAAATGCCACTTCACGTAGCTATTGAACGTGGAAATCTTTCTGCAGTTTCAGCGTTGATCCAGAATAATGCGGACTATGATGCAACAGATTCAGATGGAAATAACGCATTACACCTTGCGGTACACAGTGGACAACTTGCGATTGTCCGAGAGCTTTTAACAGAATCGAGGGTAAACGCTGAAGCGATCAATGCCAAAGGACGAAATCCTCTGCATGAGCTTTGTAGGGTTGGGGAAGACAACTCTGGAGCAGCTATTTGCGAACTATTTCTTGAGTGTATGCCAAAGTATCCAATTAATGTTCCCGACATGGACGGAAACACACCATTACTTCTTTCATATATGCGAGGTCAAGCACCCATTTGCAAAGTGCTCGTAAAAGTAGGTGCTTGTCTTGGCGCTCAAAACCGGGAAGGAATAAGTATTTTCAATTACAAGCTCGCAACAGATCAATTGCTTAGCAAATTGCTGGACCAATTACCACAGGAGTCACCGTGGGCGGAATCGGAGCTGTGTCAAGAATGTGGTTTAAAGTTTTCACTGACTGTAAGGAGGCATCACTGGTAAGTGATATTACCATCTGGTTAACCGTTAAATTTTCCAAGGGAGTGTGAAAAGCATGTTTTTACCATTAACACTTATTGGTCACCTTCCTCCGTGTTAAATAATGTTTGAGAAATATAGTAAATTTTAATTTACTAATTCCATTTAATTGCTAGCTTATATTATTGAAATGTTTCGCGATCGGTTGCGCCCGACGGTTATTTGATCGGTTGCTTGTTTTTTATAATTATTTAATATGTTATACTATTATAAAGAAATTTTATTTTGGTTATCTACCCAGAACCCATACAACGAGAAAGGAATATATTTTTTTTTGTGCAAATGTCGGTTACAGTCAAATGGAAGCATTATGAAATGTATATATCCTAAATCAGCACCAACTGCTAAGCTGATTTGAACATGTCCGTCTGTCCGTTCGTCTGTGCCAGTGCGTCGATATCGAAGACAAGAAGAGACTTACATAATTATTATTTCGAGTGTAATCGATAGCTTTAAATACCTTACCAAACAAAAATTATAGCCAAGGGACTAACGAGAGTTTGATGCTTTTTACAGCTTGTTTACAAGTTGGCAATAAGGTGGTGCATGGAAAATTGTTCTAAAAATGGGGTTGGCATTAATTCATTTGGTTTATGGTTTTGATTGTAAAGTACGCGATGCTAGTACCAACAATTAGTTGTTGCCGCAATTTGTTTCATTTGTTGTTGAAACAAAACTTGAGTTTGGCAATTTTAGACATTTGCTTTAACGGACAGGCTGCTGCACAACATGCTATACCTGAGAAATTGAAATTTTCTAATGCAATGAACAAAATTTTTCTTTTCAGTCGACATTGTGGACGAGTTCTGTGTTCCAAGTGTTCCAATAACGATGTACCCATTCTTAAATTTGGCATAAATAAACCTGTCAGAGTGTGCAACGTCTGTTTCGATGTTCTTCAAGGAGGAAGCTAGTTAGTTAAATCTATAGCGCATAATTTTGGAACCATATGTGCAAATATATAAAAGGTATTTAACATTTGCAAAACTAATCAATTTAAATTTAACAGGACCGCTTACAATAAAGTAGTATTAAGTAAAGTAGATACGAAAACGGAAGGTAGATGGAAAAGTTAAACTAAGTTACAGTTTGTGGTGACAGCAAAAGTTAAAAGCAGCTGATTTTAATACGAGTTTAAACGCCAGCTTCAACAATCTTCCCATCGCTTTCACTAGGTGTTTTTTACTTACCTATGTGCAAATTTATTGAAAGATTGTGATAATTTCTGTACCGAAATTTCCTTGTGATCATTTTAAGTTAATTTATTTCAAATCATTTTTTAACCCAACACTACTAACATCAAAAATTTCTACCTAATACAGAAGGCACTGTCTTAAAGCTGGACTGCCTTTAGTTCATTTCTGGTGTACGACATGAAAATAACCTTATGTTTTTTTTGTTTTGTTTTTAGTATCCCGTTATTACCGATTCTGACTAGAGATATTTATGGGATGTCTTAAGTAAAAGTATATGAGTATATTATATTTATTATGAAAATAATTCGGATTTTAAATCCACATTCTTGATGTTTTTCAGATTTGGAAACAAATAGCAATTACTGGACTCTGTTATATGTAAAAAAAATATAAAATTCATATTTTACACCTTTACTATAAAACTAAAAAATACCATATACAATTTAAAAGTCAGTTTGATTTTGATTCTTTGATTTTGAATGAAGCAGTTTTATTTTGTATTATAATTACTTATAAGGATCGACAATTTGACATTAAAAATTTGAAAGCATTTGTAAATAAAAAATCAACTTTATGAATATATACTAAAAATAAATACTTATCTAAAACACTACTTGACTAGGAAAAACTGTTAATCTCCCGTTTTACTCATTTTACAGTTTGCTTAAAGTCAATGGACTTCTTATCCATTCACACTATTGTTGGGTAAACATTAATTAAACCGTTGAAACAAACTACGATTTTTTACGTGCATAGAAAGGTTAACAAATCAAACGTATCTCCATTCGAGTATTGCAGACATTATATACCTAACAATCTATGTTTGCTTTTGCTTCCAACCCAAATTAACGTTGTGGGGTAGCAACAAAAAAAACTGTTAAATATTATCCACTAGCCAAATAACGACAAATAATTAAAGTTCACCGAAAGTTTGTCAGAAGCATTCAGAAGGTGGATTGTATAAGAATCACGTGCATCTTTTTTATTTTTCAACGGAAAGAATACAAAAGAAAAACACATTTTGGAATAATTGCTTGATATATTTTTCAAATATTAATAGGTAAAAAAGGACTTGTTTAACAAGAGCGAGCTTAAGATAGGTAATATATTAAAAAAATAAACGATCTAGGCTAAGTATATTATTGTAAATTAACTAACTTTACTATAACGAATATGTTCTCCTTTTGTAGGTCACAAAATTTAATAGTGTCAAAATAAGAAGACTAAGTTTCTAACGAATCAACCGTATTTTAAGCACCTCTCTTAATAAGTACACTTTTACAATAAAACTTATATTATTAGCGATTATTTTCGGTCCCTTGTAAAGCCTTTAAAATTGATTCCTATTTATATATTTGGTAGCTAATTAAGTTAATACATATCTTCATTTTGTTTGCTAGAACAATGTTCAGTAAGCGCTGGAAGTACTCTGTCCGATGATAACTCTCTAAAAAATATATATAATTACGGAACTGGGAAATCACATGATAATATTTCTTCGTACCTCTCTAATGCTTTATGGTAAGATCCCGGCGCAGAGTTAGATCGACCAGCTTGGGCAAATTTTTTCAACCTTGATCCGCCTGGTTGAGAAGCTCTTTCGGAAGTACTCTTCATGAACGGATTTCCAAAAGAATGATTTTTGAGCATAGTTTTGATCAGAATGAGAGTATCAAGTTTTGGAATGCTACGGACAACACTGTTTATATCTTCGTCGTTAACTTGCACTAAGCAACAGTTTTCGTCTTCAGTTGGTAAAAACTGGGTCGCATTTTTGGTAACCCATGGATCGATCTAAGCAAAAAAAAAAAAACAAAAATATACGTAATTATTTATTATGATTGATAATTATATTATGTACCTTTAACTGCGGTAAATTTATCCTGAGAGCTGGATCCTTTTCCAGCATTCGACTTATACAATGTTTTAAATCGTCACTTATTATTGGTGAGTCTGGAAAGACCACTGGTTCATGTTTTATTTTCTCATACAGTAGGGGTATGGAATTAGCTAAGAATGGTACATTTCCATAAACCAAAGAATACAATGTTGCCCCCAGAGCCCAAACATCTGCTGCTCGACCGCAAAACATGTTCTACAAGAAAAAAATATTTTTGTCATATGATTTTCTTTAAACTTCTCGTACTACTTACCTTGCCCAAGACAAGTGTTTCAGGTGCTCGAAACGCTGGTGTACCACCTGTTGCTCCATTACTTATCGTAGAGTCTTCTCCAAGAAACTCATTACAAACTCCTAAATCAGCGATTTTAACAAGTCCATGCTCTGTAAGCAGCAAGTTTCCGGGCTTTAAGTCCGCATGAATTATTTTTTGGTAGTGCACTAAATATAATTAAGATGGATTAGATAAACCAGTATGTCTCTATCTTCTGATTTTAATGTTAAAATCAATTATACTACGAGGGATAAGGAACGAGTACATGCAAATGTATTTTTAAGGACTGCTGGGGCATAAAATATTTCATTGAATATCACCATTTATTATAGTATTTTGCTTAAAATCCACTTACAATACTCTAATCCTACTAAACAGTCTCGAAAGACACTCCACGCACGTTCCTCAAGTAATGGTTTATCGGTAGGTATTGAAAGAACTTCTCCATTTTTAACCCACTCAAAAACCATGTACAAAGAGTCTTCCATTGGATCGTCGAGTACTTCCACTAATTTTACAACATTGGGATGGTCAAGTTTTTTCAAAACTGCAATTTCTCTATAGACCCGATCGAGCGGAGATGTTTTTTGCTTGGGACCACGACGCATAAAAGCAGCTTGCCGTAGCAAACGCTTTTTAGAAAGAATTTTCATAGCGTAATGTGTAGAATCTTCTTCCGAATAAGCCAATTTTACAAGTCCGTATGATCCCTACAAAGAAAATGCTTTATACAAGTTAGGTGATTGGTAAGTAATTATATTTACCTGTCCTATTTGATCCATAAGTTTGTATTGGTTTAGCTGAAGAAAACTGCCCGATTTCTCAATAGATATTCTACGTGATTCACGTAATGGAGCCCGACGTCGAACTGTTCGAGGACTACTGTAAGGACTGCCATAAGGACTATATGGTACGTTTGGATAAATGGGACGAGAATCTGATGGTTGATACACTGATGCTGCTACATTTGGCCGACGCTGACGTGCATCTTCTGAAGATTTGTCAAAAAACTCGACTTGGCTGTTGTGCGTTTTCGCAGAGTTAGGTTCACTATTTAATGATTGAATTAAAATTTCATCAATATTAGGAAGAAGACGATTGTGCAATTGTTGATCAATATTAAAAGCACCACAATCCTCATTGGCTAAATCCAGGGATTGCGATTTTTGAAATATCGCTACATTTTCTTTCCAGCAATTGGTTCGGACTGGTTTACAATGATTATCAAATTTATTTTGTTCCGTCTTTACATGATGATGGGCAATTCCATTTCCTTTTAAAGAATTGTTTTTTATAATTTCTTTACCATCCAACATTACTACATTTTTATCATTAACATTGTCAGTCTCAATGATTTGATTGGTTTTGGCGTCGTTATTGTGCATTTTTGTTTGGTTTCCGACATAGTAAGAGCATTGGACATTAGGTTGATTGGCCAATCCATCCGAATTTTTTGTGCTAATGTGAATTTTATCCAACTGCTTGTTTAAAAGCATTGTCTCTTTATTGGTCGGGTCGACATTATCGTACTTACAATCTCTTTGTACTTTAGCAACATTAATATCACCATTACCATCAGAGGTATCCCTAACAGCATTTTCAGCCCTTAACACTAGATCAGTATCCTTTTCTATAGATATGTCAGAACATTTTGCGTGTAAAGGGTTGTTGATTTCTGTATTTGACACATTTAAATCCGACATTATGTGATTTTTTTTAATGGTCTGTATTTGCATTTAAGGTCCATTATTTCAGTTCCTAAGTAAATAAAAGTTTATTATGATAATATAATTTTTTGCTTAATAATAAAATTCAATATTCTTAGCGTCACAAATATTTACACAACGGAAACTTTTATTAAATATTTCTGGGAATTATTTATTTATCATTGTTGGTGTTCTTTAGAATATTAAAAGTATAATAAATATCAGAGTCTTCTTCAAGGTCTTAGTATAAAACATATGTGTGTTGTTGAACAAATAAATTTAAGCTTATGATATTTAGTTCATTTAAAAGCTTACGTTTAACGATAAAACAGCCGGGTTCTCCACAAATAAATATATTTTTTTTAACAGAATCAACCTGATAGACAAGTCGTTCACAGACGAGGAGAATCGTCTGGAACTTTTTTTTTATAAACATATTAAAGCCGTGAAAATAATATAAATTTTAGAAATCAGAAGATTGGATATTTGATTAACTCAAACATTTACAATTGAATTTCTAAGCTGAGATAGCTGATAGTCTGGAATAGCACTTAGGCTAAGGGACTCATTAAAAGATAGACTAAGAAAAAAATCATACAGTGTTATTGTTGGCTACTCAAGACCTACAAAAGGTTGCTGGTCTTTGTGGTTTTTAGCATCATTTGTTAACAAATCAACGTAATTTATTATTCTTATGGTCAACACTATGACTAAACACTTCCCGACAAATAACACTAAAAAATTGCAAAATTTTAAAAAATAAATGTCGAGAAATTTTATAAAAAGAACTACATAGAATGGCTATACCTCAATATTACTCCAATATTATTCCAACATATATTCCTTTATACAGAAGGCGGATTGAGAGCATAAGCAACATATTTTCTACGTTCGTTATCGACAGCAATAATACTTCTCGATAAGTTTCCATATTTTCTGTTGCTATAAAGCGATGTGCTGCGATTTGCGCCACTGCCGTTGACATTCGTCCAAAGTGATAAAATACTAGCTTATATTTAGATTTTGTGATCAATATAAGTGCATATCTCTTCTATGTATGTATGTGTGTTTTTAATCATTTATGTTTGATTTTTTAAACCAAAGGCATCAGTTCGTTGTTGTATGTAATAAAATTTGTATGTGAATACATTAATATATGTGCATTCTTTCCTTCACTAGTAAATAATGATTTGTGGCTGGAAACATTTGACCCTTTGGCTGTGCATAGCAACGAAATTGCCTTTTCTGAAAACAGAACAGATTGGCAATAGAATAAATAAATGGACACAACCAACTGGAGGAGAGCACATACCCAGACAGTTTTTTAAAGCTATAGAATTAGCGGAGGGCTCTAAACTATCTCTTCAAAATCAGCTAAGAAATTTCAATGAAAATCTTCAGAAAAATTTAACAACCTCTACGATGCTCAGCAGATTTGACGATAACTATCAAAATGCTGAACAACAGAAAACAAAATTACATAATTTGTCGGCTTTTTTTTATGCAGTAGCCGATGCAGCTAAATTGTTTGCACATGATTCCGAAATTTACTATGAAGTAGCAAAGAACTCAAGTTACAAACTGCTCTTGCAGCTTCGCCAAATGCCTACAACGCAGCCTACGCAAGTAAAACTTTTACTAACAAATTATTTTGCGGAAATGGAATTTTTTCACATAATGTTCAGTGAAATATTGGACCAAGCATTTGAATACACGCAGAACACACTACTTGCACTCCAAAAAACTTTCACGCACTATGCCGATGTTCAGCGGTTCGTATTGCAAAACTGGAACTTTAAATACGACATGGGTTGCTGTAAGGAATACATGGAATTTTTGGAGCTTTACTCGACCCAAATCTTTAAATGTGCAGCGGGACATGACCTTGATGTTACGTTCGATGTGTTTGCCATGACTGAGCTCAATAGCAAATATATTATGCGTCAGCTTGAATTTCGAATTCAACAGCTTTTCAACTGTTTTTTCTTTGGAAATTATGAAATTCGATGTAAATTTCTACAGAATGCTGAACGTGACTTTGAGTTATTATTCAGTAATATTGAGGAATTAGAAACATTTTATGATATTAAAATGAAGATGGGTCGTGTTTCTGCAGTAAGGCTTCGTCGTCGACGTCAAGATCAAAAAAGCAATTTAGATAACTTCCGGGCTTACGTCAATTGTATACCTTCTTATTTTCCACAGGGTCAAATGGACAAAAGCTTAAAACAATGTTTTCGTACTTTAATAGTATATTAACCTAATAAAAAACCATTTGTAAGATTTCTGTTTCCAAAACACTATTAGTTTTACTTGTTTTGTCACTCGTAACAAATTAATTGAATTGTAATTAAAATTAATTAAATTTTTAATTTATATATAAAAAGAAGAAGCAGTGTTCTTAAATATGTAAGGGGTTTCTGTTATGCTATATACCGTACCGATTACAGAAATACTCGATGTAATATTTTGTAATAAATGTATACTGTTTTAATCCATTAATAGCTTAAATCGTGTAAAGTTCGGCAATACACAAATTCTGCAAATGTTCTGTAAAGTATTCAAATATAATTGAATTTAATTAAACCCAGCAGCCCATAAGAAAAGTTTTGGACAATATTCAACAAGTTCTTACTAAATATTATATCTTAAGAATAATTATATGCCGCTAGACTTGGGCTTGATTTAAAGTAAGTAGAATTTTAAAATTGTTAACCACTGGCAAAATATTGAGTTTATTAAAAAATGGCTTGGTACTTAAAACCAACAACAACCACAATAACATAGGGAGTTGCTACAAGAAAGTGAGTTTCGTCTGCCGAATCCACTGAAAAGAGTGTTGCGGCAAGTCTAGAGGTTCCAACATTAAGTGCTCACCATGCTGTTCATGCATGATTTTATCAAATCTCACTCGAATATCCCTCGTCAAACAAAGTAGAGATGAATTTGACTTTACTTATACTTGACAGTCAACATTAGAATCCTATTCGTCCAGAGGTGAATAATTGGGATCACAAAGGATTGTGATTATTGTTTTGAGCATCGAACCGTTTGAAAAGTTAAACATTTATTCAGTAAGCAAGGAAAGTAGATATTGTACATCTTGGATAAAAGTTCAATCACTTTTAACTAGGATTTCCCTTAATAGAGATACACAATTTCTTAACACAATATTTTTCTTTATTATTATTTATTTCTAATGTTTTCGACTACTACTAACGAAATACAGCATTTAGAGTAAACAATTTTTAAACGCAAGAGAGTTTTAAATTTACGCAATATTTTATGTAGGTCGTTAATTAGATTGGCTAATTCATTGTAGGCAAAATGACCGCACTTTGTTTTATATTCTAAGGTTACAGATTTATCACTCAAACAAAAATTTAAACGATCAAGCATGTGAGCCATATCCGATATATAACTAGAACCTATTCGTAGTAAAGTCCGAAAACTTGAGCACAGCGAAATAATTGGTTTCATAGTAACACTGCAGCAGCTCTTTAGTTCTGTATAACTTATATGAAGTAGGTCATCCATAGCATAGCAAACGCTATTTAACAAATTACTCCTATTGGTAACAATTTGATTGGTTTTTTGTTGATTTGCATTGACATTTTGATTGGACAGACTTATATTAACAAACTGAGTTGAATTTTCAATAAGTTTGGCTACATCAGCAATTTCTTTTTTAACAAGCTCAACATGACTAAGAAACAAACTGCGAAATGGTTCTTGGCTCATCATGGATATTGTATCGGCCATCAAATTGAAGACACGCTTAGCATTTTCATTGTTTGGACCCTCTTGCAAAATCTCAGTTATTAAAGCTAATGATTTGGCTACCACACTTCTGCTAGAATTCCAAAATTTTTGTTCATCCAGTTGTTTATGTTCAGTATCGATATTGGGCGCAGTGTTTTTACCCAATGACAAACTTAGACTTAGCATTGTTAAAAGCAGCAAAGCGGTTGTCATACTTCCAATCTCAATAAGTAAAACATAAGAACTTAAAGAGCTGTTTTTTTGGGATTACTCGTGTGTTCCCAGTGGTGAAACTTATAACACTTAATCAATATGTAATTTTCCACTTGGCAAACTGTGCTGTTTTTTTTTTTCACCAGAAAAAAACTTGTGAAAACCATACACAAAAGCTTCTTTGTTATAGGTGAATTTGTTTATTTTTTGTTTGATAGTACGTGTGCTATTTTTTAATTGAGTTATTCGCGTTATTTTAAACAAAATCAAATCACTCTGCACTGAAGCATCAATAAATCTATACAAAAGTGATTAAGTTAATCTTACCTATCTCCTCTATGTATAATTCTATACATATATATTTGTATATATAGTTGCTGGCTTTTAGTTTTTGCGTAAACTCAGAGAATAAATTTTGCTTAAAAATATTTACAGCAATTTCACTTAAGTAAATAAATGCACCAAAAAATATAATTCGCAATTTTTAACTGAATGTACATTTACAAATAATTTAAGTTCCAAATCACAAGTCGATTGTTTCGATTTAATTAATTCGTTTGTCGCATACATTTTATATTTAAAGGCTAATTTATGTAAATACGCGCCTTATCAGACAAATTTGACCCCATACAGGCACAAGTCAAATATGCATATATGTTCGACATAAATACGTACATAAGAGATAGCTATATTTTTACATTTATTGACTTAAATATATTAATATATATCGCTCGGTTTCACCCGGAACACTGTATAGGTTTTATAAATTGTAGACCCTATGCTACCAAAATACATTTAATCGAAATATTCAATTTAATGATTCCATAAAAAGTGACGGTATTAAGGGAATATAACACAAAAGCAATAGGTCCTGTGACCTAAAGAAGTTCATGACAAATTTTGCCTTTCAAGTGGCTGATGTTGCGAGATGAATTTTTTGAGGTATAAAAAGTCCTTTAAGTTTACTTTATAGCAGCTTCAATAGCTTTTATTAAAGTCACAGTCTAAACAGTCTATATGAAATAACACGAGTTTATTTGTCATTCAAGCAACTTTCGTTGGTAGTTTCGCTAGATCTGCTCAAGCAAAAAAAACTCAGATTGAAGTTGCGTTGCGGCCCTCGTTGCACATGAAGGTCTCTGATTGTCGCCTTTTATATATTTAAGACAACGCTTTTGCTACGCTTCGATTTGTACGAAAGGGTGCGTACTTTATGTTTAAGTATATATGTTTTACGCGCTGTCTTCACGTCAAACGGGGCGCTAAGAACCTTTATATTAAAAAGGAAATTTTTTAAAACTTTATTTTTAAGCAGAAGTCTTTCATACAGAGTATACGATTTGAACTAATGAGAACCTTAATGAGAACTAAGAAAATATCATCTAATTTTGATTTGCTTTAAGTCGCTCAGTGTACCGAAAGGCTGGGTTACTGGACTTGTCGGTGCCCCAATTTGAACTAGTTGACAGTAAAGATCTACCTGATTGGGTTCGACATGACTACTTAAGTTAGGAAGCTTGTGATGTGACCAATCATAGTTTCTACGTAACGAGTTGATGGTTTTTTATTTTCTATTCCAGGAAGCGGATATTGTTGTGTGTGCAATATTGTTTACGATAAAACATCATAGTACTAGCACAGTCAGACAATTAAAGCCAGTTCAAGCGGTTTAACCCTACGAGATACCGAGTTATGTGGGAGTATTCACCCTAATTTCCCACCCAAAACCCTTGTAATTTATAAGTGTATTTCTTTTGTATTTTTATATTCTTATGATATCGACCTTTCGTTTCACATTTCTTATTAATGTAGAAAATAGAACAAAATGAATGTTTATAAATATATAATTAAAAAAAGTAAAGCAAGCATAATTCATATTTTACGCCGCAATCTTTCAAACCAATTAAATTTAACTGTCATTTCTATATAGTCAAACAGATTAATCATTCACAAAACTTGTTAAATAAACAGCTGTACATTTTTTATAACACTCCGAGCTAAAAGAGCAGTATACGTTCATTGTGTAAACCCCGATCTGGCTATATTGAGTGCAGATCTGGGGTATTGCTGCAAAATCCAACTATAAATGCATAAAGGTATTGCAAAACAGTGCCATGCGTGCAATTACAAACTGTCCATATTATGTACGTTGAACAACCCTTCATCGTGACCTGAATCTACACACAGTGGAGGAGCAGATTGGAAGGCACACTAGCAGATATAGCGAACGACTAAGAAGACACCACAGCACGCTTGCAAGGTGCTTACTTCCTGCCAGGCCTCTAAGGCGATTAAGACGAAAGGGTTTTGCCAAAACAATTGGACAACTTTGAAGACCCCCTCGCAATATGCGATATAGTTTTAAGTCCTCATGCACATAGTGCGAGGTTTGGTTATATTATTTATTAGTTCACTTGCGCTGTTATGATACTATTACTGCATTGTACGGATTCAACGCTTTATTAAAATTAAAAAATTTTTTTTATAGCTATTAATTAGTCTTACAAAAGTTCAAAATAAGTTGTACATAAATTGGCATAAGCAGAAAAATCCTTATTTGCTTTATCAGGCATAAGTTATCTTTACAAGCCGCCATTTGAACCGTTTCAGCCATTTCTTATAACAAGGAGTGTATAATTAGGTCCTAAAGGTCATGGTCGGCGTGCCAAATCGTCATTCCACTACGCCAGAACTGGCTTTTATATCTATTTTTATATGTGTATCGAATATTTTACAGTCAACTGCGTCCAACTGAATTTATATTTTTTTAATTTTTTAATATGTTGGAAAACATATACATACAATTATGTATATTTTTAGAGGCTTATAAAAATACATATGTTTTAATGAGTTATTATTTAAGGATATATTTTCAATCTCAAGTCATCACTTAGAAATTTAAGCGCACATGTTCACACACAAACTAATTCGTACTTAAATTTAAGCTAAAGTCACGACAAGCACAAGAGCAAGTATTAACGCAATTGCATGTAATGCATTCGACGTTTGGCAGCACGTACTGTTTAAATAACTGTTTTCACAAATACATACATACATATGTATGTATATACAGTGGCTCACACTTCATTTGATGTGGTATCTAAAAAACAGCTGTTATCTTTTATGAATACTGGGTTACGGGAGGTAGGTTAGGCTAACGGACATCATACTAACTATTAACATCGCTTATTCAGCTATTTTTCACAGAGTATTTTACTTGTTTAAAAGCATATTACATGAACTACGACCTTTTTTTTTCGATTTGTGTCAAGTTATTAGTTAATTCTTAAATTAACACAATATTTTAGCACAAAAAAAATTCAGATTTTAAATGTTATATAACATATAACAATTTTGGCGCTTAAACATTTAAACTTTGAGCCACTGTACATATGTATATGTATGTATTATGTTCTTATGCCAAATGTATATGCATACATGCGTATATATGCAACTTTATTTAGGATTCGAAAGATTTATACATTTCACAACGTACGAACACGTCAGGCTCGTTAATCTATAGGGTAATTGTTTGTTTATTTATATGAACACACGCATTGTACGTATGTACATACGTGTTTTTGAGTTGCGTACACTGGTTTGTTGCTCTGTAAAAAATATTTTTTATTCATAAGTAACAAATTACTTACTTAAGTAAAACTACACAAACATACTTTCTACTAGTGTGTGAATTCATGTACATATTTGTTTGTACATACATTACACACAGTATGTATGAATATAAATACTTACATATACATATACCAAAAAGGATAAAGGTCTTGTACATATACTTACATATGTTTTCACTTACATATATTCTGATATGTTATTATTACAGGCTTAAACAGTGCGTTAGTATACAAACATACATACTGTAAAACAATCACCATAAGTTTGAAGCTTGTTTACTATTTTTTTTCCAATGTTACCGACTTAACAACTTAATCAAAATATTCTTCATATGATTAACTAAATGCTATACGAAACACTCTACGCGGTAAAATGTAAAAGTTGACTGAAAGGAATCGCGTGGACTTGATAGCTTTACATTAACGCAAATTTAAAGCTAGCAATGAAAGCTTTAAAGCTTAAATTCCTTTACTACGAACTGCTAGCAGCTTCAACACAAAAGCGGAACTGGAATTTTTAAATATTTACGTTTACATTTGAGATTCATCACCTTGAAACAAAAACACTAGCATATACATACATACACAAATATATGTATATGCATAAATGTATACAGTACCATATTTTTGTTTAAATTGATAATATATGTAGGTATTTATATGCATATATTTAAGTTATACGTATGTATGAATGTAGATATGCTTTCAGAAAGACTTGAAACACTCACACGCCATACTTAAATACAGTTGTGCAGAAATAGGTGTGTACTTACACATGCAAATGTAAGCATGTTAATCTATAAACAAACAAAAAGCAACTAAGTTATGTATTGAATTTTTGTTTACTGTTAAGCATCGATTTTAACAATGCAATGAAGTCATGGTGTTAAAATAAGCGAGTGTCAATGTATACACCTGAGTTAACAGAGTCTGTTAGAGTTTGAGTAGCAAAAGCTATTCACACAGATGAACAGCACAAATAAACAGCTGATAGCTTCTGATGCTGTTTCTGAAAGTGGAACTAAGGTTCAAATTACACTATTCAACAATTTTGCCTTTCAGATCTTCCAATTTAATTCTTAACTTTTTAATAAGAAAATTATTTTTTTTTAACAAGCTTAAGGTTATGTTGTAATTGAGTTTGCCTGTTTCTGTTTTAAGCGGAACTTCAGCTTTTAAAAATGTATTAATTTTGGTAATTTATATTTTGTATTAGGCTTTATTGGTAATTTATTTAAGAACAAAAGCCATTTTGTACTTGTTTCATACTTTCACAATTGTATACAATCAAAGGCTAAAGTTAACGGTTTTTTGTGTTTAAAGCTAAATTATTCAATATGAGTATGCATATAGTGGATAAATACGTATGACGACAAAAAGAAACAGAACTGTTATCGAAAAATTACTGTCCAATATTCTATAATGATGTTTTTTTTATTATTTAGGGTGGGATCCAGAACTGCGAAAAATTCAAATTTGTGAAATATCTAGGAATCGTTTAATACAAAAAAAGTAATATACTAATCTGTGGCAAAAATTAATACTTTTACCTAAGCATCTAAAAAGATACAAGGTCACACTTAGTGTGCAAGTATAAACAGCAAACCTTTAAAAACATTTGCAAAAATTTAAAAGTACTAAAATTGTTCGTCCCTTTTTTAAGTATCGCAATTCTATTTGTTAAGAATGTTTCTTTGTGTCATTTTCTACCGTGCTCGAAACAGAAACAATTTAAAAATCATTACAGGAGGATGTATCCGCTGTATTAAATCGATACAATCGATAAGAAATTTTGAATTTGTTGCTCGTTGACAGATACATATAAGAAATCTGAACCGAAATAAAATGTAACTGCCTCTTTTTTTCCTCTTATATGGCCTTTTTAAGAAATTTCTGATTCTATTATTTAAAAATAAGCATTTCTATTATTAGTCAAAAAAAATACACGCAATTCTTAATCGTCGCTGTTCATACAATTTTGGTTCTTGCTCTCATACAATGTAATAAAGAAAACTGTTTGCATATTGTGTGTTGGTTATCTATTTATTTTTACATTTTGGACTGAAAAAGTTAACTTCCTGTTGCGTGTTTTTCGAGACCTTAGCCAACTTCATTCGCAAAAAGTAGTTGCACCTCACGCTGATAAACTTTTTGATGACAAAACACTCCTTAGCTTAAGTTATTTACCCATATCTCAACATCATAAGATCTTAAGCGTCTCGTTTGCTGTATATAATGCATTTTGGCAGAACTCTTCTACCTTTTAACAACACAAAATCTTTCCTGTCAAGATAAAGATCAAACGGGAGAAGTCTTTTGATCTAAAAACAATAGTTGGTTTGTGGGAAAAATGAGGATTAGAGTGCGGTCCATTGAGAAAGCAACAAAGAAAGAAAACCAGGAAGTAGTTGTGGTGGCTTCTCACTTCGCGATGATACTGACTAAGCACTAACGTGGAATATTAAGTATGCTTAAGTAATTCAGCCTTCCTGTCGATTTCGTTGAAAACTAACTTCTGACTAACTGTTAGTAAAATTTTAAACGAAATTATCTCAGCTTAAAATCAATCGTAAGATAAGGATGGATAGAAAAACTTTATCAACTTAATCAAATTTTTCATTTATAAACTTAATTTATGTTATCTAAAGTTTTATTTATATCTACGGAATTAATAAAATTGTAAAAATTTTTAATTTTTTATTATTATTGTAATCTCGGAAATATTTTGTGTGAATTTGTGACCTATGATTTTTTTAGTTAAAGTATTCTAAGAGGTAAAGAGTTCAACTTTATTAATTTCTGTAGTCGCTTGCATATTAAAAGTGGTTTTCAACTTGTTTTTAATAATGTTCTGTTAAATATGCTTGGGGTGGAAATGTTTTATATATTGAAAAATTATATTGTATTGTAGAGAAAGGTACATGTGTGTTTATACAATTGTAGGCTAATTATAGGAAAGTAAAAAATTTTTGTTTAAGGTTGTAATAACTACTTTATTAAGCTGCGATAGTAGTTCATCTATTTGTTTGGTAGCACAAATTTTTTACGGAGTTCGAATGGACTGATTTTGTGCCAACACATTTGCTTTGGCCCATTTACACAAATTTCTGAAGATTTCCCTTCCCCAAGCCTCCGAAAGTGCTTGTGTGTTTTCGACATCGGAGTCTTCTTAGTTATCTGAAGCAAACTCCTTGTGTATCAAAAGAATTTTAATTTCACTCCAACAAAATTGAAATAAGCTTACCAAAACAAGATATGGTGTACATGCGTTTTGCCAACATTTTGTAGATGTGCAATTGTGAATGAAAAGATGTGCTTCCAGGTATATAATTGTATCTTATTTATTTATCTAT
This sequence comes from Scaptomyza caliginosa, assembly GCA_035044725.1. Classification (NCBI taxonomy): domain Eukaryota; kingdom Metazoa; phylum Arthropoda; class Insecta; order Diptera; family Drosophilidae; genus Scaptomyza; species Scaptomyza caliginosa. The sequence continues at coordinate 71,229 of JAWNNR010000485.1, forward strand.
TTGATATGATTTAAGGTCGCTGTCAATTTTACTACATCGAGGTTAAGTCGAATCTCGTCAACATTTTCTATATTTGTTGTGCAATACATTGCTGGGATTATAACGTTTAATTTACTTTGGGTGCTGGCAAAGCAGATCTTAAAACTGGGCTGCCATTCTGCATTCAAAACTTCTTTAATACCATGTGTAATTACTGTAATGGGAAATACCGATAATTTTAATAAATTTGTACTACGCCAGGTGAAAGAATGATAGGCTAGCACTATTTTCAATTTCTATTAAAAGTTTGAATTTTAACTATGTAAAATGCAACCTAACCCGGATTTTGTATTCAAAATAAACGTTTCCTACTTAATCCGAACTGCTATTCCAACGTGATATTTTTAAAATAACAGCAGCTCTTTTAAACGAAACAATTCGAGATGAATATCTTTATATTTTGCTCGGCTGTTAGTTCAACTAATACCATATTAACATAAACGTTCATGGTATGTCAGTTTTCAGCAGAAAATATAACTGTCAGGTGACATTTATAATTTGTATATATAATATTTGAACAATAAACGAATTACAATATAATAATTTGCTAAAACAAAAATTTAAAAAATAACCTAAAATGTCTAGTCAAGCACTGTCAAGAAAGTGTGTTGGCTTTTGCAATTCTTACCTTATTTCGCCTTTCTTAGTTATACAGTTAAATTTACAGCTATTTTCGCATAGATGAACATCGTGTTCGGATATTAAAAGAAAATTTTGTTTACTTTTTAAATTTTTTCTCTTTGAAAACATTCACTGATAGTAAACGGACATTGTTAATGTGTTTTAGCTGCATATGAGAACGGTTCCACATATATGTTGATTGTAATATGTGAAAATATACTCGAAAGATAGGTAGCTAGGTAGCCTTCCAAATAAAGCAACGCGCATTTATCTTCCATTCTTTTTTTTTGGAGCAAATTAGTGAAATAACGTCTCTGTCGGACCTTAAAGCGGCAATTTTGCGCTTTGACAAAGTCTGATATAATTTTTACAAAACTGTCCGGGGTTATTTTAATTTCCGAGTTTTTAGTCTCGTGAACAACTTAAAGCCTTGCAAATTTTTTTCTTCCATTTTATACTGCTTGCACAAATTTGAGTTTACTTCTGCGTTTCGTTTTTTTTTTCACTTGCCTATAACGGTGTAATTTTTTTGTTTAACTTTTTCTTGTCTTTATTTTTGTTTTTCAACTGTCTATTTTTTGCTAAAACTAGATTGCTTTATTACCTTTAAGCTTCTTTTTTTTTAAATATATTTTTTGTATATCTACATATGTTTTTTGCGGGAGTGCATTTGAAAGTCTTTATTTGATCAGCAAAATGTTTAATTTTCTATGTTTATTACTTAAGCTGTTAACTTCAATATTAACACACGGTTGAGTTCCCAAAAGTAATGTTTATAATGTTAATGTTTATTTAATAATTATAAGTAACAAGGCTTAAAGCATACAAGATCGATTTCATATCAACAAAGATTGATTTTAAACAAATTTCAAAACCACGGTTTTATCAATATTAACCTCAACCTCTACTTCAGGTCGCCTATGTTTTGTTGTACGCTTGCCGGCTTGCAACTTATGATACGATCGTGGGTGTTTACGAAATCAGAGAGTTGATACCTATCGACGCAGCAATATAATATCCCTTTACATATGTATATTTTGATTTTATGGAGTCGGTGTGGCTTTCTTTTGTCTGTTACATACAGGTTGTACAATCCTCGTCTAATGGTCTCGTCTTCCTATGTCGCTCCAGGTATATGCAAACGGTAGCCGGTGTATCTTCAGCTGTACTGCAAAACAACACAAGTATTAGACACAATCGTTAACATTCCAGTCACTTTAAATTTTGCCTTACCTGCTATTACTAAGCAAATAATTTGTAAGGAGGTTTCAAACGAAGTTCAAGTTACATCAGTTAGATCAGCTTCAGTCATAAAAATGAGGCAGATACAAAGCGTCTTGCGTTGCACATTTTGCAGATCGAGTAATTTCCTTGCCTGCCAAATATTGAGCATCACCACAGACAAGAGGCTCTGGATCTGTTAAACTTTTGTATGGATGTTTTGCTCGCCCCTCTATGACGAAAAGGAGGGCTCGAAAGCGGTATGCTTTCAGTTACTGTTTGCTTTTGAGCGGCCCGTCAAATAGTCCGAAATGCATAAGTATAGGCCGAAATTTTTAACATTTGTCCTTCATTGTCCTACATGGCCAGCATTTGGATATGTGTAGGTGCATGCATACACTGTAAGTTTAATTGTATTAGTGGAAATCGAAAACTACGAGAGCTATCGAACATTTCAAACAAAATACTATATTCTAAAGAAAAAAGGTACGTGCAGGATACGGATGGGGAATGGCATCTTTATGGACAGCAAGACTCCTCGTAAAGAAGCCATCCCAGACAAAGAAGAAGTCAATGTCGATCTCTCTTAAAATAAAGTAGCACAGTCAAATCTCCAACACAAACAGCTACATTTATTCCAACCTCGTTTTATTATAAAATTGGTGTGTGACTTTAAACTAGCCCACTCTTGAACGATGTGTTTAGGTAGATGGCATCTGCATGCCTTACCTGGTTACTGCGAAACTCTCTCGCATGGGTGGATGTTTTATGGGTCCTTGTTGGTTCTGCTAAGGAATCACATCAACGTCGAAACTGACTAGAAAAAATTGGCGTAAATACGTCGACGTATTATTTGGATATTTGCGGGCCTTTAATATTTACTTAATGTCGTTTGTTCAGTCATGAATTTTTAATAAACTGTTGGAGTAAGCGTTTTCAAATTGCTACGCTTTAATTAGTGCCTATGTGATTTATAAATGTCATTATGATCTTATTTCTCAGAATAGTTTTTTATAATCATGAATAAAAAGTTTGTCATGAATAAAATATTTTTTTTTGCTTTTCCAGAAAATTTAATGGTTAAATAATAAGCAATCACCGTGTTTATGCTTTGTAATTAAAAATAAAGAAAAAAGAAAATCCACTCAGCAACTGAAGCTTACCAGAATGTATACAATATATAAATCCTAATAAAGCAATTCGCCAATTAGTAAGATAATAAAATAAATTGATTTATGCTGCATAATGTTTTGTTTCGAACTACTTCAGTGGAATAACATAGTTATTCGTGGATTGTTTAATTAAGCTTCATAAATAATGCCATAATAAAATGTTTGCAATTGTAGATCTACGTCTAATGTAAGTACCATAATTTATGGACAATAAAGCTCTCCTGATTTATTTCGTGAAGTAAGATGGTAACATCGAGTCCGACACAATGCTATTGGATGTTTTTCTGTTTTGAAGTTTTTTCAAACTTGTAAAGGTCCGAAAAAAGTCGAACGTCGTTTGTCGTGCTTTAGCAAAACAGCTGAATTTTTTTTTTCAATTTTATTTAATAGTGTTTTACAGTTTGAGTTTGGTTTCTTTAAGTTAGAAATGTTGATTTTGGGTCAATAAGTTTAATTAGGTTTCCTTTTCATTATTTCTGAGTATTCCTTGATGAGCGTTGCTATCTGAAAAGCCTGAAATAGAATATAATTAAAAATAAATATATTATTTTTATAAAATCCATTAATTATATACCACGTTCAGTTATTCACAAGTAAAATAGATACAAAAACAATTTAAAAAAAATTATATACTTATTACGGATATTATTAGGTGGTTAAACTTATATTGAAATATACAAATTTTGTATTTAAATGCATAAAATAAAATTATTTTATAATTAAAATATATATTTGTTATCTTATTGACTAAAATTAATATTTGGTACATTTGATATGCCATTATAGTAGAGCATAGCATTTTGTAAGACCACTAGTTTGACCAATGCATCTCAGGATGGAGTCACGACTTTTCATTTTTCAATATCGACTAATTTTGACCTTTAAAGGTGAATATCGTATGACGATATTAGAAACAGTCCGTGGCTTTATTTACATAATTGTAGGAGACGTTATCAATAATTTAGAACAAACTGGATCTACCTGAGCTATAGTTATATTTTCCAAATCTGAAAGATTTGATATTTATCGTGTCGAATTGACGCATTCGTGCAAGAGGACATGGTTATATTGACTTGGTTGTTGATGATAAGCTATAATATGTATATACCTCATTAGAGGTGCTTTCTTTTTTCTCCTACATATTTTTGAACAATATTATTGAATCCTATTTTTCCCATTTCTTTCATTAAAAGGGTGGCCCACGGAACCGGTTTCTTTAGGCATTCTGAATGATTCCCTGGATATAATCCTGGCCAATACAGACAGATTCATCGCTTTGTGTATAACCCAAAGTGATCATTAAATAAAACATTTTTTTTTTTATTTTGTCAAAATGTGTTGAAAAATTACAAGAAACTGCAGTCCACGCGAACTGCTCTCTTTTAAATTTTCGGTGCGTTCTCTCTATGCATATACTTATACTTTTACGAATTTGTGGTGGTGATCGCGGCTAAGCCTTTTTCGTTGTTGTTGCTTTCTGCCGACGTGCTTTTGTCGTTACGTCACGGATTCATGAATCAAAGTTATACTTTTATTAAGCGTTCTTTACAATGCAAACTGATGTTAATTCCCGTCACGTCCGGTGTATCAGAAGGTAGTCACCTTGGGCCTTTTTTATTCACACTTTTTATAAATGATACTGCTGATTAAAAATTATGCACGTCGGCAGCAAACCTGCTCAAAAACTTAAAAGTTTCAAACCTTGTGTGATTCTCAATATGGATCTTATATATGGAATCCTAAATACAGGGTTATTTAGGACAGAATAAAAAAGGAATTTCTGTTCTTTGCTCTCAGGGGTCTTAACTGGGTTTGCATTATTAACTTACCTCCTTACCGAAATATATTTCTATCTAAGGAGTAGGAATAACTTTCTTCCATAAGCTGAGCAATGGTGAAGTTGACTTAAAGGAGTTAATTAACCAAGTTAGCTTTACAGTTTCGATCAGAAATACCAACAACTTTTTAGCTATTTTCCTTCTACATGTTATTTTACCTATTTTATTCACACTCCTTTTAAAATCCTATGTTTAATCCGTAACAATATATCCCACCTTATGCATAGTGCATTTCGAACTTGCTCTATTAATGAATTAGTTCAACATTTTGTAAACCAAGCTCAAATAGTTAGAAGATAAAGATATGGATGGTTATAGTCTGGTGGCATTAATATTATTAATCTAAGTTAATTGAATTATTACGGCTTAGATTCTGGCATAAAAAGATTAGACTATATTTGCTTTTGATTGCAATATCATGAATATGACATATTTTCGGCAGATGGCTTATATTATTACTAAAATTTTGTTAACAAAAAAGTAAAACTTCTTATAATTACCTGGGAGGTGCTTAAGACAACCTTGGATTGTTTTTTTTCCGAGCCAGTAAATATCATCAGCGAACTCATATTCGGCGAGAATGATATTAATGATTCATATTCATGTGAACATAATATATTCCGAGATCGATGTTCCAAAAGGTGGATACCAATTTGGTCAACGGCCAACCATAACATTCTTGGCCAATTAGAAGTAAAAGATTGCTAAAATATAAATTTTTGAAGAATATATTAAAACATATTTAAAACTTCCCTTTTTATACTTTAAAGTAAAAGTAAAAGAACATACTGTACACGTTAGCGTAGTAGATTTTTTGAAAAAAAAAAAAACATTTCTCCTCTGGCTAAGAATTATGATTTGAGTAACATTCATCGCTAACTCATCAATGGTGAAATTGGTTCTTCGACCTTAAATTACCAAATTAGCTCTGCAGTTCCGATCAGAAATACAAAAAAATTGTGTACCTATTCACTTCATTTTAACTCTTTTCAATGTAAAAGGATATCTTTAACTTTATCTATTTCAAAATAATACAACTTTTACAAATTGTCTGCCTTTTTTAAAGTTTTGCAGAATTTTTTAATTCCCTTTATTTTATCTCTTTGCAAACCTTTATTACAACAAAGATGATTTAGGACTAAAATCTATTATAATAAGAATTTCGTTAGAATTCACTTTAATTTGTGTTTAAGGTTAAGGCTTAAGGAGCAGATTTTTTATATTAACGATAATCCCTACCTATAGGATCCCCTGCGTAACCGGTAATTGAGGAGTTGGTAATAAGTTTTCTGGGGCACACAATGAATATTACTAAGGAAACCAGCCCGAAAACCAATAAAATTTTTTAACGCTCTGTACGCACCAGTCGCCAGCGGAAACAAGTAACAAAAAGTTACAAAAAATTGACTCGGAGGTTGAAGCTGATCGACAATATATAAACTTTAATTCCCAGAACAACAGCAAATATCGAAAGACACGGAATAATCACTATTCAGCACAGGAATATTAACGAGCGCATTTTATAGTAATAAATATTTTTTTCTTAATGAATATGTAAAATATAAGCAAATTAAATGTTAACTTTTGCATGTTTGCGATTTTCTATTTTTAAAACTGCTTTCGTCAAAAAATTTATGCTCAAACGTGATGCTTTCCATGCTCAGACGCAATGACAGCAAACTAAATGAGCAAAAAAAACAATGGGGTCAGTTGGTGTTTAAAATATTAAGCTGAGCTTGAAACTTTCATAGCTGTCTTTTTATTGATTTATTTGCCTTAATCGCGTATTCTTTTTAGTTTCAAATGCTTACAAATAAATGTTTTTGTTTTTTTTGTTATGAATCGAACGAAGCAGCCTTTGCCGTCGCTAACAAAAATAAACTTGTTCGCACCTCTACTTATTACATTATTATTTTTTATCAGAATGGATTACGCTCCATTGCAACGCTTAATATTGTTAATTTATAAGTTTATGTTATTCACTTACCATAACATCAAATATTGTTGCTCGATGAAGGGGCCAACTTTGTATTAAATTTAAAAATGATTTTTTTGCTTCCACTGGTAACATGCCTTTTAAGCTCTGATGATGCATGGCAACGGCTCCATGGGGAATATTAGGGACAAACCTCGGCGGCAAACAATGGCTGGCGACAGCTTCGTAGTTATTAGTTTTTGCCGACCAATCCCCCAGCTCCAATTGTCCTTGGAGTGCGGTGAGCATAATTGCCTCCATTTCTGTAATCGGATAGCGTTCGCTTCTAAGGTTGTGAAGAATTTGATGGTAAAGCAACTCCTTTTCAATTGCATCTTCCAAGTTGATATAAGCATCACAAAACAAATGCTTTTTAAATAAAAAAACGTGCTGCTGGTGTTGCATAGTCTGTGAATAAAATTGTAAATTTTTGTTATTTTTTAAGTGGGAGGAGGCCAAATGCGTAACCTATAATTTGATTATAGAGTATATGGGAAAATGTAAGCAATTAACCTAATCCAACTTTGATATACCCTGATTTTCTCAAAAAGTGTTGATCAAATCTGCACGGATGATCATGGGTGTACCTGTCATTTCTGGATCGATTTTCAAACTAACTTTAAAACACGTGTGCATTAATTTAACAAAAAACACCTGTGCTACCGTGTTATGGCGTCGTAACTAAATCTTAACCGCAACATTTCCGACTTTTTCTACCGATATTTTATTAGAATTTTACAGCTTTTTACTATTTTAGCTGAGGGTAACGGATTTTAGTTCATATTAATCAAAATAAATTTTAATTTTAAACAAACTGTATTTCTTCTCATTTATATTTTCTATTATGTTTATGCCACTGAAGCTTTATTTGAAAATCCGATCGGGCAGGGCAGTTCTATAAAATTCTTATTGCTCATATTTGTAGCTAAAGACGAAGGGAAAATAAACTAATAAGACGAACCAAGACGGTGTGCACGGGATTACTCAGCACAGATGAGGTAGGGTGGATGAGTGCAGTAGGCGAGTGTGTTGTGCTAATTGAGGGGTGAGCATAACGTAACGCAGCATTGTAGTAGGCTTGTATGCACTAATTTGGGTTAGTGTTCTGACCTACTATGTTTCAACTGATCCACTCACAAAAAACATAAAACATATGTCAACGTTTAAGTTTTTTGCTGTACAAAATCTGTACTTTTGTACCTCTGAAAGTTGTGTGACAATGATGATTACTATTATTTATGGAAAGTTTTTAATATCATTGGTAACTTCACGTGTAATTTATGAAAAATGTGTACAGTTTTACCTAAATTATTAAATACTATGGTTATCGGTATAAGAATCAAATGTGCTGATAATCGATGATCAGACTAGTAACGTAATGCATCCCGGACTAATGAAAAAAACCTAGTTGAATTTGCACAATGCAAAATATTAAAAAAGAGTTATATGCGATTGCGAAATTCTCTTAAAGCATAACGTAAAGCGGACTGTTTTAAGTCTGCTTGGTAAGCGGCAGTATGTAAATGGCAGGATTGGTTGCGAAGTTATTAATATTTTGATGACGATCCTTGGGAAATGGCCCTACCTATATTGCACCTTAATTTGTTTTCTTGGTTTAAAACCTATTGTCATTTAAGCTCATACTTGCATGGTCGATTGCTAACATGTTTATGGATAGTCGGAAATTCATTGCTTTTTGATTAATATTTTAAAACCTATGTGGGCAATAGCTTTGTTATAGCTTGTTGTCCAAATAATTGTGAGATTGATTGCATGGTTAAGAAAATACAGGGTTATTAGATATTTAATACTAACCTGATTTTGAAAGTCTTTTTTGGAGAAGCTTCGAAACCTCTCCCATTTTGCCATAACATCGCAAATCTTTTCTTCTGCTGAAAGATTTCTTTCGGTGTTTCCCAACACTTCATACAAAGCGTATCCGCGCGAATTTTCTTGAAGTCCAATTGTTTTTTTAATAATTTTTATGACATCACTGGCAGTTGAACTGGGCTGAAACTCAAAAGAATAGTACTGGCCATCCATAAAGTAAATCTTCGAATAGCATGGTCTCCGATTGGTTGTACATAAAATCTCTTCACAGCTTGGGGTCCATTGTCGACGTCTAGTTCCTTGGGTTCTAAAAAAACACTAGTAAGAACATAAAAATCATGTTATTCAATATGAAATAATCCAAAAAAAAAATGGAAAAGTTTTTATAAGAGCCGCATTTTCGCTAAGCTGCACAATTCTTGAAGCTGCATCGAGAGAAAGTATCAGTTTTTAAAGCAACCTTGATCTTACATCGGTCTGTGCAAAGGCCGTTGGGGGAGTGGACGTGGCATCTAGAGATTTGAAACGATTTGTAACGGGACGTCATCAGCTATTATTACACCAAATTTGGTGGCTTAGGCTTAAGCCAAACATTGCAAAAAGGCAAAAAATACATTTTTGTAAAGTTTTGAATAACTGTTGATAATAATTTTTTGACCGCTAGTTACGATTCGTAAAATGAATAATAATGTCTCCGTGCGAAAGTCGTTCTAAAAGTTTTCAAACTTCTCTGCAAAAAAAAATTGGCGTCAATTGGGTTGTAAGGGTGTTATTCTGGTTATTCTCCAGTGGTAATTAATGTTGTAGACTTAGATTAGTCAATTTTTAAGTTTAAAGGCGAGTATTTGTTTACTTCTTGTAAATGCTTTTCAAAGTTTGGAAATGGAAAGTTATTTATGCAACAATAATCCAATTTACTTTTATTTGCTTGCATACAACGATGTCAATCTTTATGTTGTGCTGACTTGTTATTCGTAAACTTTATATGGAGGTTGAGACATGATTTGTTCGCTTTTTCAATTAAACAATTAAATTCATGGTTTAAGACTGACTCCTGAACGGCTCTGTTGTTTTTCATTTGTTTTGCCTTTAACAGCTTTAGTAATACTGCACAAATCCAATATTGCAATATTTTATCCCGTTGCAATATTTTACGCCGATGATTCTTGCTGATCATTTTGATGCTTCAAATAATTCTACCATTACACTTCTGAGCTATATGGACGTTTGATAAAGACTGGAAAAGTATCAAAACGAGTGGATTAATTAAATTTCTGCAGACCTGTATGAAAATTATACTTCTTCTACCCAACCTTCTGTTAATCATTATTTCATTATCGCTATCGTGTCTAATAGTATCTACTCTTAGTTGGTCCTCCCAATGGGGGAGAACTAAACTCGTTTACCCTATTTACAAATTTGATTGGCTTTTGGGTTCTGATTATGGTAAAAAATAAATAAACAAAAATTTCAAATATCTTACTTTTTCCGCAAATCTGGCATATTTTCCTTCTTCGTATATAAAATCACTGGAACACCTTTTTAAATGAGCCATTAAATATTTCCGAATCGATTTTGTAGTAGGCAATATAACACTACATGCAACCGATAACAAAGCCCAATTTCGCAGATTTACCCTAGAATTGGCATCGGGGTGATCGGTTGTTTGTTTTATAAGTTGAAGATAAAGTTCGTCTAGAAGGCAGTCTTTTCGCATACATTTGTCTAGTATTGACTGAACAATCCGTGTGTGTTCATCTTCAGCCCGTTTAACCAAGTCACCTGAAACACATATTATGACGATAATAATAATAATAATAATATTGAAAAGATTTACATCGATTATGTAAGGATCGGTAACATAATTTTTTATTTTTATATGACGCCAATCAGATGTTTGTAATAGTAAATCTAAAAAGATCCTTCATTCACTTTTTGTCTGCAGAGTTCCAATTAAATGTAAGTGAATGTTTTACCTGTTTTTTACTATATTAAAAATTTCAACGAGCATTAAATGACTTCATTCGAGTCAACTTGATTAGGAGATACTCTGAGCTTTTGACTTACAGTTAACTTGTGAGTTACACATTTTCCAAATTCAAAAGCTTTATAATTATATTTGTAAATCGGAAATGCAAGGACTTATTGACAATTTAAAACAGACTTCATCTGCTTGAAGTATACAATAACATACGTTTTAATTTTTATGTCTCTACTTTTATAGTTGCCGATATCAATTCATTCATAAATACGGATTGACCGACGGATAGATCGAATAGACCGACGTGGCTACTTTAAAACCCGTTTTGACGCTGTTTAAGGAACTTGTAAAATGTATTTTGGTTTTGTGCAGTCAGGATATTTGCCCGACTGTCCGTATGAATGTAACTTTTACAAGCACCCTTAAAACTAGAGCCCTTAAATTTTGCAAATAGCTGGATCTTTATGATTGCCAAGCAAAGTCTTAAAATTGGAGGTTAAAAATCGATAACAAGTTGATAGATAGCTGCTGATATCCTTAAAAATCTGTATGCATTCCGACCTTATCTTTTTTCACAATCCGACTTTATAGTGCGACTCACAGCTTTAACAGGAGTCTTTCGAATTGCTGCTCCTTAAAAAAAAAAGTTACACTATATTTCGTTTGAAATAAATTAGATTTGAATGGCTCGTTTGTGCAAATTAAAATCAGTCTTTTTCTAATTATTGTGTTTTGCTTATTTCTGTAAAAATACGTGATGTGGTTTCCTCGTTTGCGGTTAATCCGTTCGAGAACTGCAAAAACTACGGCATTTAATGTTTACAAGATGGGCTTTAAGTCGGCCAACTCGATTTTAGTACAGGAGATAGTTGCACAAATAAAATAGTTAAAATATGCTGTTCTTACAATAATGTCCCTTGCAAATGGCTTGTTCTCGACTTGTGAATAATAAAAAACTAAACTGAAAAAGAAAGACTCTGATGCGGATCAATAGAGTCGGAGTCGCTTAGTTTTGTATTTTGCACTAAACTATTACACATTTGTTTTTTTTTTATAAATTTTAAGAGCTTATCGTATATGGAGATATATTATGTGTAAGTTTAGTTTTTAAGTTCTTAACTGTTAAACATAGATTATTTATTAACAACTTACTTAAATATAGGTATATTGAATTGAACTTACCACATGTTCCAAGACCAGAAAATTTTAGTATTGCATCAAATATTTGAAGCATGGTTGCTTCGTCTTGATCTGTTAGTGAACTCAGGCAAAATGCAATTTGTTGTTTACTAAAAGCCCAAAACGAGTGAGAAAATCCTTTATATGTTTCACCATGCTCTTGAAGGCTACTTCTTTGCTCTGTTCTTAATTTGTCGATTCGGTGTTTTGAAAGACGGCGTAAGGTGTTTCTTAAAAATCCACCAGATTCATGTGGTTTGCGAACCACATTTAAATCAATTAATAGTCTTCGACATATTATTATATTTTGATACAGCCTTGTTCTATCTTCATTCGTAATTCCTTTTCCACTCTTCGAACAATCAAAGTTATTTAAAATCCAATTTGAAAGTGGTGGGTAGTAAGAAATTATCAAGGACCCAATCTCATTTTTTTGTTGTGTTTCAAATACAAAACATTTCTGTAAGTCTAACAATGTATTTTCATCTTTCATTAGTCTTGTCGATTGCTGACAGCTTCTATGAAGTGATATCGTGATAAAACTGTCACTCGGATCTATCATAATTGATTCAACTTCTGTAAACTTGAACTGATATATAATGAATTTGTCTTCAGGTTGAATGAACAAAATTCCGTCGATGTTAATTCCCAAAATAATGCTGTTACCAAAATTCCAAAAGCCTTTATATACAACATTGTACATTGTCGTTCCATAAAGTGGGTACTGCATTACGCAACTAAGATACAAAACCTTGGCTGTTAATTCATTTCTGGATGAGCCATATTGCCTATGTGCTTGCGCTAAAATAGGAATCCAAAATTGTTGTTCTCTTGTTTTAGATATACGGCTTGGTAAAAAATTGTTTATGTCGCTGTAATACTCCGGCTTCGGCTGATTAGACGGGTCACCAAGTGCAACTTGAGCTTGCAAGCCGGCTAGTTGTAAAGCAACCTTTTCGCTCACTGGAAATTCGTCACACTGTAATTAAAAAGAAATATTGTCCAAAAAATAAGTCTAAAAATGTATAATCGTTTAAAACTAGAAACTTTCTAAATATTCGCCTACATACTTTTTATTTTAACTATTCTCTTCATACCCCTTTTGAATCTTATGTTAAATTCATAACGATATATCCTATTTAATACATATTTCCACTCCAACTTGCTCTTTTTAGTTTTCTGTCATTTGTCTATATGTTCGCGATCATTGTAACCGCTCGCTGAGCGGGGTGCCCCGCGGACGGTTGGTCGGAAGGTTTTCAATGTCGGGATATAAATATTGATTACCGTGAGTGAAATCTCATGTTAAGAGAACTATAATTCATCTTTGGATGGCAAATAGGTTCAGTTCTACCGTGTTTAATATCAAGCCTCAAACTGAAATTTTTTTATTCTTTTCCCTTTATTTCGTATTTATTCTTACTATGCTTAGTACAACCAACTTCAAATACTGTCTACTAATTGATCTCATCTGTATTCCTGTTACATCGATAGGGCGTTCCCCATAATTTATAAGACCTTAAACTGTCTATTGGACATTACTGTTCTCCTTACATGATCTTTAAGTGAATACATATTACAATTATATCGCGAAATTATAAAATGCGATGTTAAAATCCTACATAAAATTAATAAAAAAAAAGGATTTATCTTTGAAAATAATTACATAGCATTTTGTTGTCTACATTTTGTTACAACAATAACTTCAGCGCCTTAAACTAAATTCCTTAGTGAGTATTTCCAATCGGTGTACTCTTTGAGTTCTTATTTTTTTAAGAATTCCTATCCCTTTCAGATTTAAACGTTAAATTGCTTTTTTGACTTTGATTTGCTTGACGGAATAATAATTTAGCTAATCGGTTAAATCAACTGTATGTTCCGATATGTTGAAAGACCGCTTTATTATTAAAAGTCTATCGTTAATTATTATAGAGGTACACACAAGTTGTCTGCCATTTGGAAAGATTTTGTAAAAAATATTTGCTCTCGTACATACTTAAATACTTATGAAGTTTAATTAGTTCGCCTTACCAACATGGTTTTGTTAAGCGTAGATCTACTACTTAAATGGATTCATCTCGCTTGTTATTAAAAGGTTTCACGGCAGAATGCAAACTAATGTTGCTTTGATTCGATTAGTAAATCTCTTTGTTATTACAATTTTTATATTGTGGCTTTGGAGTACTTGTGTGGTAAAAAAATATTTAATTTTAATCCTGGTGTTTAAAGTTGGCAAAGGTAGCCATTTCTTTACTAACTATCTTCCAGGAGTTATATATAACACGCGTGTATATATAAATAAAATAATATTTCTTAGATTAATTCAAGATTAGATTAACTCAATTTGAATTTTTCTTAATGTAAAGTTATTTCGTAAAAGTACCCCTTATACCGCTTAATACCCGTTTTATTTTCATTCTTGATTATGAATCTTCTGTGTGTGTTACCCGCAGTACAATATTGAACAGGAGAGCATTGAATCTATGTAAAATAAATTTGTTTTGTTTGCCCTTCCCTTATAAGTTTAACTGGGTTGCCATGGTTGACCTGTACCCGTATTTCAAAAGACTCCGTTTAACTAACCATCATTTTAATTAACCTTTAGAAGTTTGTTTGGAGCTTTGTTTATTACTGATCTACTGAGCGGTGAAATCGACGCATCCACTCTATTGAGTCATAACTTCTCATACCTGTGTACCCATTAACCTTAACTATTTAATTTATGGACATTTTATGCTGTAATTGTATGTTCAGACTATGACAAGCTATATTCTGCTTAATAATGCTGCATGGTGGTTCCACATGAGCCGGAAATTGTTTATTTTTTTAAATATAGCTGTAAAACTATTTATAATTTGAAAAAAAAAATATATTGAAAAAACCCTAGTGTGTGTCATGTCCCAGTAGCTTAAAAATGTTGTAAGTAAGATGTGTTTCCATTTTATGTCTTTGATATTTATTTGATATTTTTATGTCTTTGATAATCGATTTACAAATATAAACACACCCTATTTCACACAGTCCTATTTTCACAAAGAGTTTCCAAGCGGATTTTAAAAAGTCGGAAAAAGCTGCTTTGTACTTTCTATTACTTTTGGTTTTGGCAAAACTTTGTTTACTCAGGACAGACTGTTTTTAATGTGGTTACAAATTGTTGTTGGAAAAAAAATCCATAGTGGTTACTACCCTAGCCTCCCTTTAATACACTGCTTTAAATGTTGATGCATACGGGGTCTTACCTTCACAATGCTGTAGACTGCTTGAGCATACAACAATCCAATTTCCACTGGATCCTGTGATAATTCTCGAGTGGGCTTGAACAATCTTTTTTTAAAAACAAATCTATTTTCTCCATATGTAGATCCATTGGGAAGTCGTTTGTATGTGTTAGATGTCGTTTGCTTACTCTCCCATTCAGAAATAACATCATATAGGTACTCGTAGCTTTTAATGTGCTCCTCGCTGTCAGGGCGTGATTGAAAAATAGCCCAACCTTCAATTGAAGCTAAATTAAGCTTGTCAGCGAGTTTTTGTACAGCATCAATAGCAGTGTCCGTTGGATGAACATCAATAGCCTTGGTACGTGAATCTAAAAAAAAAAACCTGCAGACAATGGTGCCAAGACGTCGCATAGCCTAAAAAGAAAAACCATCAATAATTTAAAAGTTGTGTGTCTTAAGGCGCTGTTATTTCTATTTAAGTTGCCAGAAATCATTTAAAAAACAAAAAAAAAAGACATTGCAAATACCCTAATAAGGTTGGGGGTTGCTACCAGCAATTTTGTCACAAAATGTTGACCCTTTGTCTTACGCAGGCAAAGATTTGACCAGCATTAACAGTAAAGCTGACTATGTGTTTCTGATCGACTATGGGTTTCTGTCTGTCAGGATTATTACGTTTATTCGCAACGGAGTTGAGTTCATTGTTGTTTTTATTTTTTGCAATTACCTCGCGTGAGTAAAACTTTTTCTTTGCGCTCACTATTGGTGTGCTGGCCTATATTTTTTTTTACGTTCTTTCTGTCGTCGGCCATCGCGCTTGTGCCAGTGCGTGTCCAAGTCGTTTTTCAGTGTTAAACTCAAGTTTTGTTTAATTAATTTATTTTTTTTTCTTTTCTTTAGTTTTCTTTATCTATCTCTTTTCTCATATTATTTTAATAGATATATATATATATATATATACAACATTTTTCTTGTTTAAGAGAGTGAGAAGGTGCTAATTCGCAAATGGCTTTTACTTTGATATACCCAAACGGCACATTGAAACAATTATTGGCAAAAGCAACCGTCTTAAAGCCACAAGTCTACCACGAACCGGAGTGGCCATGTTTAAACTGTACTGTACTACTTCGGTATTTGTTAAAAAGTAGCCTATGTCCTTTCTCAGGACATATAATTTGTCACTCACTAAAAAAATTATTTAAATCGATCCCGTAGTTTTGATTTATTTGTTACTGCCGGGGCCCGCACGCGCTAAATTTGGAATAAAACAATTCCCCTTTTTCTATACCAAATTTCCATATTATTACCATGTGCCGCAGTAAAATATATATAAAACTTACCATTAAGAAACAAATGATAACCAACTATCATAAAAAACAAAAGATACCTATTATTTGTTAACCTTTTTAAGGTGTACAATACTTTAGTACATTATTTGAATATATCTCGTGTGGTTTAGCCAGCGAAAAAATACGTTAATTTACGACATCCCATCAAAAACCTCTAAAATTATTAGTGGTTCTCTACTATATTATGCATGTATAGTAAACATAAACCTTCCTCTTGAAACACTCTGTCTGATAAAAAAAACCGCATGAAAATCGGTTGCGTTGAAACTTTACTGAGAAAAATTTAGTGAACGAACCAAATGTGTCTGATGCCAAAGTGTGTAATTCGCTATGCTGCGTTAGTGATATGAGAGCGGTTTGGCAGCATAATGCTGCACATTAAGCCATCGAAAATTAACAGTGTACAAAAATTGCGAAACGACAGCAAGAGATCGGTTTTACTCTGCCCGAGGAGTCTTTGTCCATATTGTTGATGTCAAGTTTGACAAAAGTCTTTAATTATTTGTCATTGTTATAGAATCACATTGTTCTTTGAATGCATTAAGTGCGTTAAATTACAATTCCAGTACAAGAAAATTAACTGATGCACGCGACGTAATATTTCTTCAAGATCGCCTTGCAAATGAAGAACAGTGGTTTAACATTTGGGATTGACGCTTCGCCATTTATGCTGAAAGCCAAGTCGGCGTGTCTTACAAACGACAAACAAAATAATTATCTCGGGGTTGCCGAGCAAGTTAATCTAATTAGGAAATACAGATCCCCGAGCAGTCTGCAAAAGCTGATGAAAAGGTCGAGCCAAGAGAGAAAAGCATCTGAAGATTCGTAAGTTTTTGAACCGGTATGACAGCCGATGATGTGGCAAAAGCAAACGGTAGCTACACCCTTAAGTTCTGATCATGCCAGTCAATTGAAGGCATTGGTGCAGAAGGAGATCGAAAGTTTAAGCGCTAACAAAACATTATCATTGGTGGATCTATGCAGAGGCGAAAAGGCGATCTGCTTAAAGTGGGTTTTTGTGCAGTGAATCGCAACAAAGATGGTGAAATTACTAGATAAGTCTTGTGGGCTGGTCAAAGTCTGTTGCCAAAGATACGGTGTAAATTACACTGAACGTTTTCCCATGTAGCGCGAATTTCTAAAATCGGACGTGTGATTGCCAGAGCTGTATGCATCAAGTGGATATTTTTTCTGCTTAATAGTGCGCTGCAAGGATGTGGTGTATATGCAACAACCAAAAGGTTTTATCGACCAAGAGAGCCCCGGGAGAGTGCTGAAACTCCACAAGTACTTATACGGCCTCAAACCGAGTGGCCGTAAATGGAACGCGAAACTGAATCATGCGCTGGAGATTGGTTTTGTTCGTTGGGAGAGCGAACCGTGTTTGCATGCACAACATTCTGGCAGTGAATTCAGCATTTATTTGTTGATGACCTGATAGTTGCTAGGACAGCTGGACAGGCACTCAATGATATTAAATCATCGATAGCACACGAATTCGATGTAGTTGATGGCGGCCAACTAAAGCATTTTTCTAGGCTGAAAATGAACGTTAAGGAAAGTCACAATCAGTATATTGAGAGTCTTGTAGGAGTATGATTTGAGGAACTGTAAGCTGAACGCCATAGCTTTGGAGGTTGGATTTCAAGTGTGACAATGAAGAGTGCGTGAGAACGGACCAGACTAGCTATTAATCCTTGATAGGTGCGTAGGTGTATCTGGCCATAACGACGAGCCCTAATAAGGGCACATCACAGCAACTAATGAGTGTAGTAAATTAAAATGATGCGACAAAAGTTTTAAGTTTTTTTTTTTAACATAAGCATGCAATGCGAAATTGAATGTGTACAGCAAGCATATTGATATTAAGTATCATCATAAGTATAATTCTCTTCTTGTTTATTGGTATACCAAATTTTATATAAATAATAATTATTAATAAGACTTTGTAAGTAACTCTATAATATGAAAAAAAAAAAAATTCCTCAATGACAGTGCCAAAAATATTTAGTATAACTGAGAAAAAAGTCTGAAATACTTACTGCAACTTCCACACTGGATGGCGGTTGTAATCTGGTCGAAACTTTGGTACATTTACAATTGTCAAAACACCATTGAGCGTATTGCTTAAGTTTTCCATCCAAAGATTTTAGTTGTTGTTTTAAGAATGAAACGTAATATCTGCAAGTTACACGAAACCAGGTCAATAAAGTGTTTTTAAATGTGTAAAAAAGCCAAGTCCTATTTATTGTAACAAGAGACTTTACCAATGGAATAATTAAATAAATCGTATTAAGAGAATTGTATTTATACGGTTATCAGATTACACAAAAGATTAATAAAATTATAGCATTTCTATGATTCGGTTGTCAAATTTGTAATAAATAAATTGCTGCCCAGAAGAAGCTTAGCGTAAGTAACCAGTGCGAATAATACGCAACCGAATGCAGAATACGCTTATAGCCAAATGGCGGTAATTATTCTACTTGTTATGGATTTGGAGCGGTGCTGTATTAGTTGCTGTGCTTGAAAATGTTTAAAAAAATCTTTGAGTGATGTCAAACTAATAAGGCATTGTTTAAAATCTGTAGACTTTTATGTACTTAACGGGCAGTGGTGATATGTTAAAAATCATAACCCTTGGTAAACAAGTTGCCAATGTTGAAAATGTTAAATGAGGTTTAAAGGGGGATCAAGACTCCCATATACAAGCATATACATTATTATTATTATTATTTATTTGTGAGGTACATCTGCTAACTTGAAAACTAAGCGGTTATTATGACAATAGTGGTGATATTTATGTACCAAAAAAAAAAAAAAATACAAAAAAAACTAAGTATCTTCTTGAATACTTAGTTATGGGAATTAGTTAAGCATTGACATCCCTAATTAAGCTATTTTATACAAAATATTTCACTTTTTGGAAACCACATTAAATTAATTGTGTCTTCTTTCTTTGTTGAAGTTTCAGGTGTTTAGCTGATTATAAATTACATTAGAAAGTGACAAGAGCAAACAAAAATCTTAGCACAAAAAAAATAAAATGGCACCGGCAATTTAAACGCACCAAAACAACAACAAACCTTTCCATTAACCCAGCTTAAAGACAATAAAACAACATTATACAAGTTAAAAGGTTCTGGGAGATATCGTTATCTTTTTACGGCGTACAATCATTTCTTAAGTGCATAGATGCAGTTTCAGATTGTCCAAATCCTCGATGGAATTTAGTTTTGTCATATTTATTGACTTAGCACTAAGAAAACTTATAATAAAACAATGTTTTTATGTACTCTTGGTGCCGAGCTGACCAGAATAGCGACTGACTCTTTTACCAACTCACAGCAGAGGTCGTGATCTTACAGGAATAATCGATATTAGAATTGATTACTACTACGTGACTATGTGATTCGATTCTCACATATATGATAATGAAAAAATAAGCTTGGGCATAATTTCAATAATTTATTGGAATAATTAAAATTCAAATTCATTCTCCTATTGTTATTTGAATCGAAAACTAAATTTAATGTCTTTTAAAATCGTTGATCTTGATGCGTTAATGCAGACGGACAGACAGACATTTTCGATCGACGAGGCTGTTGATGCTGATCAAGAATTCTCGAATTTAACAATTTTTTATAATATTCACATTCACACTGAATTATTGAGTGGACCCTTCACATCCCTTCCAACAGTCACTTTTAAAGTACCTTAACTATCTATTATTAGAATCGAAACGAAAAATAAGTTTGATCAAAATAAAAAAAAAGGTAAAGTATAAAATTATACTTTTCGAAAAAGATAATTTTTTATATTTACCTAAATAATAATTTGCTAGGCTGGAAGGCAACAATTATTAGGCACATAAGAAGCCACAATCGGTCGGTCCATTCAGAATTCGGATTATTTGTCATTTGCCGTAAGCACTGAACAAATATTTCATCGCGTAGTTCTTCTCGTTCAATTCCCAAACCAATAATATATTGTATGCTTTGAAGCTCACGTTCTCCGTTTTGCTCACCACGCATATATTTACATAATTCCTGAAATAAATTAGGTGTAAATAAAAAAATTAGTTTAACATCATAATTATGTTTTTAGCTATACTCGTATTTTTATTATATTACAAAAAAAAAACATCAAATTTAAAATTAAAATTATATGTCACTTAAACAGTAAATGATAAAAAGTTGTTCAATTATGTTAAGGAAATTTTTTAAGTAAATAAATGATCTTATATTGGATGCATTTTGAAAAACTTAAGATGGCCACTGCTGGCAATGTTTGTAATAGTAGTAATGCTAGTTTTTATTTGCCTAGGCTATAGGAAAGTATATATTCCAAATCTAGAGAGTGTGTTTTGCTAACACTCGACCAGCCGGCGTTGATTTAATTTGTTGTTTGCCTTATTATGTGCATTTGCGTATTTATACTTGTGTTTTATCCGTCATAAGCGCACCTTAGCAGTCCCTGGTCTATTGTCCCGAAAATTTATTCATACATACGGACAGACGGACATGGTCCTATCGACTCGGTTGGCAATGTATAAACCTTATAGCAATATATAAACCTTATAGAGTTGGAGATGCGTCCTTCTGCCTGTTTTATACTTTTACGCAAAACTATTATAGTCGTTTAATCCATAAGTTAAGGGTATATAATGTGCGGACAAGAGTTACAAACATCGGTGAATACTTAAAATTGATCACATATAACATATTTTGATTGGCATTAGGCTTATCTTTTTACGAGATCCTAAACGGTTTAATTCCCAAACGTAAATTATACAAAATTATGGGTAAAGTTTTCAGATTGAAAAAAAAAATTAAATTTTGTTTTTTTTTTATTTACTTACGCGAAAAGTATTACAGGATAGTGACACATTTTCTGGGTCATACATGTGAATGTGAGACGTCGGGATTTTTTCAATTTTAGTAAAAGAAATCATTTCATGTTTAGGAATTGTGTCAGTGAGCTTTTTGCCTTTTCGGGCTATTGTTGAGATTAAAGTTCCATCCAAAAAACGTTCATGCACATTATAGAAATTGTCCGCAAAATCCAAAATATTGTAAAACGAATCATTGTTAAATGCCTCATTTTGACTTTCGTTTTGATGCATTTCCTGTATCTTTTTTTCCACTCTAAATTTTCGTCTTTGTTCTCTTTTATTAAGTGCAGTTGATAAATCAGCTGATTCATTTTGTTCACGACTTGTAGACAAAAGTTGCACTTTGTTAAACGCAGGTTCAACATTTCTTGAAATATCTGCCATAGTACTGATGTTTTCAGAGTGTGTAAGGGCTTCATAAATGGGCTCCGGCTTAATGTTTTTCCAGTTGTCTTTAAATGTATTTTCGCTTGGGGGTGGCGGTGGGGGCACTAATGGTTCGGGAAGTATGGAATGTGGTATGCTTTGGATTTTTTGCTGATCGACGTCGCACGGAGAGGGACTCTTCTGCGAGCACGTGTCAACCTAAAAATTAAATATTACAGAAATTTTATAATTATTCTTTATATATTATAAATGTATAGGCTTTGATAATTGTAAAAATTGTATACCTTAAAAAGGCCGAGTCGATGTTGAATAGGTATATATACACTTTTTAGGTTCGAAACTGCTTCCTTCTTCTATACTAAGGTTATAAAAACTACATTTTTGATTTGAGTTTTAAAACCAAAGACCATGGAGGAAGCTCGGTACATCGGAAAGTGTGGTACAGGAATCCTAACAAAATATCAGTCAACCTTTTACCAATTTCAAAACTAAAATGACTGAATCTGCTCCACAGAGAGACGCTCACCTATAGCAGCCGAGAATACCCAAAGCTTTTGCAGTTTTTGAGCTAGAGTCACTAAAGTTAGTGGGGAGATAGCTAGTGATATCTTAAATATATATATATATGTACATCAAAAGATTGGTTTTCAATTTCTTCACAGTATTCAAACGAGGCTTGCCAAATGTGGCGGCAATATAGCTAGTCCAGTCCTCCAAATAGGTTCACTATTATAAAACGCCGCAGCCGCCCTAGCCACACCTGTATTATCCCTTATCAAGTAGACCACTAACAGTTCGATGTTTATATATATCTTTTTTAGAGTGTTTCGCAGTAAGTTGCCTTAGACTGCATCGTTTCTGCTGGATATGTTTTTTGTATTATCAAAATGAATCCATAAGTTAACTGCGTGCTTTTTTTTGGAATATTAGCGCAACTTATGTCGTGCAGGCTTGAATACGTAGGTATAAACTTACAATATATAAAAAATATACCATGTGTGTCATATTTATGAAAGACAACGGCGGGCTCTCAACTTGCTATAAAATATTCCGAGTCTGGTTTAAAAACCATTACAAATCTTAGATCGTGGAGCCTTTCAAAAGGACGGGTGACTTATATAAAAGTAATAGCTATTCCGTTGAGACAGATTGCAACGATTAACTTGTATTGGCATATATTACAGTTACAACTGTGATTTTTTAAGAGTTTCTGTAGTAAACTTGTGTACCAATTTACAGTTTTTGCTATTTTATCTTGCCTGTTCCTGAGATAGCTCCAATTTCAGATAAATTTTTTTTTATTTCTGGACACCTTTCTTAAACTTCATATAAAGCAACAACCCCAACCTCTTTTTTATTTAATTTTTATTTAACCGATATGCAAAAAAATGTATATGTTTTGACGCAGGGGCTACCTCTTTCGTCTTTAAACCTAACTTTTGCAAACGGACTAGTCGGTAAGACTTTCGTGTATTGAAGTATTCCGCAATTGCCATATGTTTATATACTGTACATTTAAATATGCAGTACATGCTGGAATTATCCTTATCGCTTTTAGAGCGTTTTCAATTCGTTAGGTCATGGTACTTACTTCGTTATCTTGATTGAGATCCAAATTTGTCATTTTAGCATTATTTGCTTCAACAAGTGTACCAGGTGGGGTATTTGTAGCGTCGGTCAAGAATGCAAACAAGTTATCTAAGTCAAACGTGTCGAAGTTTTGCAGATTTCGTTCCTCTGGTAAAATAGTTTCAGAGGGACAATTTTCACCATCTGGCAGGCTTACGGACTTTTCCAAGTTTTCTGGTATATTTTCATTCACCATCATTTCCGTTTGTACGAATCTAAAAATAAAATTTTAAAATTATTTAAAGTTATTGGAATTATAAGGGCTTTGGAAGTTTGCTTAATCTTTAAAGCAAAAGTATAGCATAAACAATACAGCATAGTATTTATTACATGAGAATATAATTATTAATGCCAATTATTATGAAGCGGACCAGCGGATCAGTTCTTAACGGCGTCAGTAGCCGAGTTGTTTCAGGAACTGGTAATTAAGCAAAATAAAAATACAATTGAACAATTGTATATAAGAACTTTCTTAGGAAAACTAGGGTCTACAACGAACCTTAGGCAGTGTATGTACAATACCAGTACATCATGATATTTTAAAGTTGATACATAATTTGCACAATACATGGGTACAATTTACTTACCTCTCAAGATCTTCAAGAGCATCATCATGCGTTGTCACAGTTTCATTTATGAGTCTTTCGCGTTTTTTCATTTCTTCATCAACACGGCGCATTTCCCGCAAAGCAGCTGCCACCTATCAAATATTAAAATTTAGTCATTTTAGGTTCAATTCTTAAGAGCTTAAAGCATAGGTAAACATATTTAATATTGATATATTAAACGTCAAATTAAAGTTCTTGTTGGTTAAAGACCAGAAGTATTATTAGCTCGAGCTTCTTGGAGTTCAGCTTGTTGCCAAAATTTCAGATTTCCGATGAATTCGCCTTAGGGGGGTCACCATTGTGATAAAGTCAAACCTATCCAACTAATGAGCTTAACAAACTTAAACTTGAACTTAAACTATATTTTTACTACAGATATGCGGATATAATCACAAAAAACAACAGTATTCTCCGGCCACGAATGCTTTTCAACAGTATGAAGTGGGTGTGGTATGAAGTATGCATCAATGCAGACAAATGCGCAAGTGTGACTTTTACGAATCGAACCATTTACTTCCCCGAAGTCGGCATATAAGTATTTTAGTGTCATATTGGACGGAAAGCTTAAATTCATTAGACACATGAAAGTGGAGCAAAACTATTAAAAATGTCCTGACTGCTTGTAGCACGTAACAAGATGTCTGTGGAGAACAAAGTCGAAATCAACAAGTGTGTCTTGGCTCCTAGTTTCTTTTATGACATTCAGGTGTATGGAATAGCTGCTTAGAGACACCTCCGAGTCCTACAAGCTAAAACGTTGAGGGAGATAAGTGAAAACAAGAGAGCTTGACCTCAAACTGCCAAAAATTGGAGATAAACTACCGGCGGTTGCTAAAAAATACACCGAAAGACTAGTCTCCGAAAAATCTGTTACCTAGTCACTTATTTTAATTAAAAACGAATATAAAATAAGATTAAACTACCTGAAGGTAGCAGTTCGTTAGTTTATAAATAAATAAATAAACCATTAATTTTTGATTTTGGCCTCACGCTATCCAAAGAAGTGAGAATCGCGTTTCATAGATTAAATTTGCCTTAAACTATAAACTCTTTCTCGTTCTGATATACACATGTTTACGATACCAAATAATTCTTGACTTTAGAAAATTCGAAAGACGTGAACATGACGGTTTCATTCAAAACTAACCCAATAACTGCTAACCCTTAAATTTTAAATACTAAAAATCGTTTTGAAATTAAATTCCTTAATAAGACATTACAATGCGGTAAAATATATGGGCCTACGTCCTATGCTTTATGTTCAGATTACTTCTCACACTGGGAGCTGAAAACCCCATCACAAAAATTACCGTGAGAAAATCTAATCAAACCACTCAAATTATGAAGTGTCAATCATTTGGCTTTAGGAGTATCCTTTGGCTACTAATTATTGGCTACAAAGCCAGTTTCTGAAAGCAGCGCTCGATTTCTTATCGAACGGATTACCGACCGTTTTTTATCGACAGTATACGTCACAGTCGATTGTGTTTGAATAAAACGTTTTCACTTACTTAAAAGTTTTTATTAAGCTAACCATTAATAATTTAATATGTATTCACTTACCTCTCTTGCAAAAACGCCACGTAATCGACTTTGTATTATTATAACGCTGCGACGAGTTCTTATAAATTTAATTCTTAGTTTCCATCCTCTATATGCATGCTGTATAACAAGACTTGCTTTCTTAACTCGCAAGTAATATTTCTGTTTTGTATAACGTCTCCAGTTTTTCTGAATTATAAGCGAGCTAGTACACCTTACATGTTGTCTCGCATCCTCTAATAATTCGTGAGCAGAGCTTTTTAAAAATAATTTTGTTTTTCCCAGCTGCCATTGGTTTTGGGGGATTTGAAACTCTTGTAATAATATTGTAGCCTCATTTTGCGTACTGCAGTTTGATTTGTTTTTAGATAAACATATAAACTTTGATACAAAGTCCTCGTAGCTTAAATGTATTGGGAAACCTTCCCTTCTAATTCGAATTATATCTAAAATTCCAAGATATCGAAGCTGTTCGTTCACCAATGATTCATTGTAACTATCGGCTTGTTTAAGAGAATTGGGCTTTATGCATCGTAAATACCTGTAAAATTTCCAAAAAGAATACGTTTTTGAAATAGCCATTACTAGTATTCTTAAAAGGATATTTATATATTCCATTAATTAACTTTTTAGCACAAGTAAGTTACATAAGACTGCAAAAAAAATTTTATTTATTCTTTATTATAGCGTCAGTAAATATTAAAAAAAATTCCTCACAAAATAATAATTAATTTTTACAACAGTCAATGCATGCCAAAACTATCAGCTTCTTGTGACCTGTTTAAAGCAATGCATTTTGAAAAATGAGTGCAAGATCGAGCAACAATTATTACTTTTGAATGGAATATGGAAATTGAATAATTTCAGGGGTCTGATAGTTGTGACTTCCCGGACAGGTAAAAAAAAACGAATTTTCTATTACTAAAGGCCCGTTTGACCCCTCGTATTAAAGCAACTCTTTTCGCTACTTTTAAGACTCGGAAAACCTGTAACCTTCTCAAAATTAAAGCTTAAGACATCACGTTGTAAGAATAAAGCTTGTGACATCCTCTCAAGATCTGTATCAAAAGTTTGGATGACAAGACTAACTACATCATCCTCTTTCCCGATTCTGAGAGCAGGCTTCTTGTTGGCGGAGCAGTCCTTCCATTCTTATCTTTCGCACCTACGAATGTCATGCTCTTCCCTAGCCAATCTTGGTAACTTGCCTCAAACTTACCTCTTACTCGGTGAACAATGCTTTGCATATTTTTTCGCTTTTTTTTAAATGTGCGTTTTCTACAAGCAAAATAAATATAGATCTGTATGGCTTACCAACATTGTCACTTTGAATATTGTTGCACCTTTTAGTACTCAAAGTAGTGTAAGCAGCTTATCAACAAGATGGATGCCTCTAAGTGCGGCTCATATTTATTTGTGTGCATTTAGGAACAGATCCTTCCTGGCAATTGGTCAAAGGTGGTAAAGCCGATTTTGCATATTTTGCCACACTGGTTGTTGACCCACGCCTAATAAAGCCAGTTTGTATTAAACAAAATTTTCTACGCTTTCCGAAATCCATCAAAATTAAAAACTAGGATGCAACTACAGTAAATCATTAAGGAAATAATATAAATTGAATCGATAACTTAAAGTATTATTTATTTATACAAACATAAGATTTTATTCAACTCAAAATAAACTATACCTTGCCTAACATGACTGTTGTCATGTAAAAAGATTAAAGAATAGTTTAAAAATATGTTCAATTCTGAACTATCGCAAAAACCAAAACCAGAAGCAATAACCCAACGCTTTCGGACTGGTTAGAATTCGCTTCATTAACTACAATTATCAACTTTTGATTTTTGCAATGCGATTTCGGCTACTGTGCGTCGGTTAGGCAGCAGTATTATAGGGTGTTGTTAAAAGAGCCCGACTAGAAGAAATTCTGAATTTTAGATTTACAGCGTACAATCATGAAAGTCTTAGAAAATGCATTTAATCAATATCTTTGTTTCCATTATATTGTGTTTCGTTACATAGTTATTTTAGTTTATTTTTTTTCTTCCATTTTTTCTAATTTAATATATTAAATATATTACCATCGATTCTATGTGAATATCGGAAGATGGATAAGCTAAATAATGATTTAATAATTTAAATTAATTTTGGTCTACCTAGAGTAGAGTCGCGAATATTGACTCGCTTAAACAGACGGACAGAAGGTCAGACGAACTTGGACGAAATCGACTCCGCACCTATGCTGTTTAAGATTATGCTTCCTTCTGTCTGTTACATTTTTTTTTTGGCCAAACCATAATACAATTTTCCTATAAATATAATGGGCTATAAAAAAACGAACTTAAGTTTAATTTTTATTCGACAGAAATATTTTTAATGGATTAGATGCATATAAACTTGTTAAGTGAAATGGGGGCTGTTGTATCGATTGTCTGTTATAGCGATCTACAGCTCATTTATGCATACAGTCTGACTGCTGTGTGTACTGAATTTAACAAGCTATCTGATGGAAAGCGTTACCCTTGGAGTTTTAAAAGCAGTGCTTTTGAAAATTGCAGTAGATCCACCGGTTGACCCCGAAGGCTTCCCGTGGAGCCAATAATCTAGTCGCATGGCATTTAGCGTAAAGGCTCAAGAAACGATAGAGCGCCATTTTGAGTAAGGGGCATTGGACAGAGAGCAAAAGAGTTGACGACAATTAAATATGTCAGAAGCCGTACAGAGTGCCATAGATATGTCGCAGCTCTAATTAATTTCCGCCAAATGGTCCTGTATTTTAAAATTCTTAGTGATACTTTGAGGGTTAGCCTTCTTTGTAAAGAGCAAGAACGAGTATGCTGTCTTTGCAAAAATACGAAAAATCTGTTTTAGGTGCTCTTCTAGAACTTCAAAAGGATGGGACCTTAGGAACTCTGGGGCAGCTGGGCAAGTGCTGTTGGACGACGTCCTAGCCAAAGAATGTCGGCTAAGCACAAATTCGGATATGAGTCCTGATTTATCATCTAAAGGGCGACGGACCCATCTGCTACGATATTTATAACATCCACCTCACCCAATTGCTGATGGGACACGGCTGTTTTAGTTGTAACCTAAATCACACCTTTAATACTGGTTTACTGGTTTCACCAGATTTTTGCTGTGTCCAAAGTTTCGCCTGAGAGCCCGAGAAATTCCGTTTCACACGAACACAATTGCATCTTTCATTACATGTCTACTTAAGGGACATTATATATTGTTGTTGCTGACTTCGGTAGTTATTGGGTTTTAAAATTAAAATAAATTCTAAAATATGCAATTTCTACTTTTGCACTCAGATATATATTGTCAGCTATATAACCACCAAATAAGGTGACTTAGACTTAAAAACTGTTATACCTGTATTTGTAAATATTAGATTTTTAAAAATAGGGATGCTTGCCGTAAAGCTGAAGGCATTAAATGTTACATAAGTTTTAATCGGATCCTTAGACTTTCAGTGAGTTTAGCACCCTAGTCTTATCAATATTCTGATTAATTAAAACATTTCCAAAATTTTAAGTCTCTGGCTTGGTGGGTGTCAAAAACAGTGATGTTCAGACGAACACTAGAACAGACAGACACTATGACGAGTATTGAACATAACCAGTATACTCATTAGTTTCGGTTTCAGAGTTTAATTAGTTTTAAAATTAAAATAAAGAGAGAAATAAATTGATAAATTGATAAATCTAGTCACTAGCTGTTTTATTTTTGATGAGATGACCGTACTAGAAATCATTTCTCAAAAATATAAATCTTTTAATACACCACGAGGGTTCTTGAACTGCTGTTCTCTGTGACGTTTATCTACCACTTACGAAGGATTTTAAAAACCTATAACATATAATAGTCAATTTTTAGTCAAATTGTATAGCTTACAATCTTTTGATCGCCTGCTATAAAAAGTTTATCTAAAATAGTTAAGTTAAATAGTTAAGAAACGGATGTGAACGGATGCTTTTTCAACTGTGTGCAATATTTTACCAGGACTTAGCAGAGATGTTCAAGCACACGCCATTTCAAAACTCTTAAAACAGATGTCACAAAAATAAGTAGTAGTCAAATAACTTACCATAGTTTTGTGCTTTGGAGTACGTCAATTAGAGATTGCAACTGTTGACGGAAATGGTCACTGACGGTTGATTTGGATTTACTTGTGCCGCGTTGATTTGTTGATGTATTATGTAATAAGCTGGAACAGGATGACTCCTAAAAAATATAAAATTTAATTAGATTTTATAAAGGTAAGCAAACATAACATTTATGAAGAATGAATAGCTATGTTAACACCGAAATTCCTGTCTCTAGTTTAAGGAGGAGATATATGCGACTACGATATTACAGGAAAATAGGGCAACTGACAGAGAAATGAGAGAGCGTGATAAATGCATTTTGCATAGATTCGGAGGTAAGTGTATTAACGAACAGTACATTCAAGTGGCACAACAAAAGCACGATCTTGTTATGGCAAAAACCAAAGCGAAAATTCATGATTATACAGCGTGTGTTTGCAAATATACGGTAGACAATGTAGGTTGCCACATTTACAAAGGTGAAGCTAAAGCTGATGCAGATCGCTCACCTATGAAATCACATGTTAAGAATTTTCAAGTTCTAACAAAAAGTGTCAAAAATACAATTTTTAGCACATAAATAATGCAGTATTTCTTGCACAATTTACTTATTCAATTTAATGATTTTAATGCCTTCTAGCCATAAAATTTAAACAAAAAAGCGTGTACAATAATTTTGTGCAAATGTATGTAATATACAGAAGGAAGCATCTCCCTCTCTACAGGGTAGACGGATATGCATAAAAAACCGAGTCGATATAACCATCCGTCTGTCCGTCTTTATGAACGCGTCAACTTTCGAGATTTTCAAAACTCTGCAGACCTCAGATTTGGGATAAAAAGGCTCTCTCTATACTTATACTTTTATACTTGGACAGCACAAAATTAATGAAAGAAGTAACGAAAGTGATTACCGCAACAAAAATTTAAGCTCTATTGGTTTTAAACGAATGATCTTATTTGCAACTCGTAAGTGGAATAAACATAGTAATTAATTAAACAATGTCTTTTTACATGCGGCTTTCAACCCAATTACATTTGACTTATAAAAAAGGAGTGATGGCTATACAATAAAATGAATGAAAATACCTAGCTAAAAACATAGCACGAAAAACCCGGTTGTGAATGGTTTTTAAACTCTTTTCTTTAATAGCAAACATTACCCAGCACAAAATAGATATCTTTTTCCTCTAAACAGGTGCATCACATACCTTTCAATTACAAAGATCGCGATTATTAAGATCAATAAGGCTTACGAGAACTTATATCCAAAAATTGATGTATCCCGCTCATATAGCCTTTAAGACTTTCGCGTACGGGCAAGTAGACATAGCTGTTGATTTCTTGTGCCTGTTACTTACTTAAATATTACACAGTTAACTGTTTTTATAAATAGCTTACCTGATTTTTGGAAAGATCGCGCAAAAATTCATGTTTACTGTGACTCAATACATCAAAAAATACATCTTGTTGCATATCGCGATTTTTATTTACAAATCCGTCTACTGAATAAATAACATTTCCTGCGTAGTGTTTAATGCCAAATTCCGTTTCCCAGTGCCGCCTGTCAAGACCCTTTACATACATTGGGTTGAATTCGAATTCCGCATGCAGGTTGTTTAAGTAAGCTGAATCAGACCCTTTGGGCATGTGACACTGTTCGGTCAAAAGCTTGAAAATACATATCGGCGGTTTTTCTATCAGTTCCAAACATATTGAATTATCCGTAAACTCTACTTCAGTATAATCAATTTCTTCCTGCTTGTACTGTAGAAAAAGAAAGAAAATGTCTTTAGCTATAAAAAATTTATGGAATTGATGTATTAATAAGTATAATTCACTTTATAATTAAAACTACATTAATACGCATTTAATTTATATTGTGATACCAAGGTTGACGATTAAAAAGGTCTTGTACGAAATACTTAATGGTGTAAGTCCATATGTCTGTATTATGGTAATCCGCAAACTTTTTAAGGAAATCCTAATTTTGTACGCCACAGGAATATGTCACCAGGTTAACTCTACATGAGTTTAATTTCAGAAGATGGCAATAAAATTCTATGAAGATTGTTTTTAAAATTTTATGAATTTAGCTTTTAAAACATGGGCAATAAGTGTTCTGTTTGCATTTGAGGTAAAGTTACTTCTATTGAATAGACTGATAAGGCCGTCTAAGCCACCCCACAACAACCCGATAAAGACTTTGAGTCTAGTCGTCACCAGAAATAAAAAAAGCACCGAATTTTTCATCATCAACGAGTTGTTGAAGATGCACTTAAGAAATCAATAAAAAATAAAGCATATCAATTGAGTTTTGAAAGCATTATTAGCTAATATGAGAGTGTCTTAAAAAATGTTTTGCCGATTTTTAAAACTGGCAAACTTTCATCGTTGCTTTCTAGACGCGATTTGCTTTTTTACCAAACATTTTAAATGCTAACCATTCAACAAAAGCTATTACTTAATTGACGCAGAAGCAAGTTGCAAGTAGCCGTTATATAGAATATATAAACCTCTAAGGTTGTCGTTCTGGGATATCAAAAAACCCTTTAATATATTAACAAATGCCAGAGCTCCGCATTGTCGTGAATCTTTGTTGTCTCCTTACCCCCAATTCTCAAGCACCACTGGACAAGAACAAGGAACAAGAACTTCTAGAGGATAAAAGGATTTATAAATAATTTTCGAAAAAAAAAGTTTAACAGCATCAGCTTTTGGCAGTGTCCAATAGTTGGTAAAGCCCATATAAGTAATATTCAAAATTTTAGGCCTTAAAATACTTACGATTGACTGTTCCAATGAAAATACATAATGATTAAAAAATTTATGCAATTTCTCATTGGCATAGTTGATGCAAAGTTGCTCAAAAGAGTTCCTTGTAAAGTTTTCAAATCCGAAAATATCAAGAACACCCAAAAATTGATTAGCATCTTTTCCAGGATTTGTGCAGACATTTATTTTATGAACGAGCCAAGCAAAAGTTTTTGAATACAAAGCTCTAGCCATCGCATGTCGGTTTTCCTTAGCCTAAAAAAAAAAAAAAAACATTTCGTTAGTGCATATAGAAGAGAACAATATAAAACACAAAATTAAACCTTATCCTTAACCAGTATTATAAGAAGTAAGAAGGCTCCAGTGCAAAAATCTCTGATAGGAGATATTCTAAACCCTAAACCTAAAGCGTTTAACCATTGCTTACGGGTATGTATGTATGTATACGTACTAAGGCATGCGCTAAGTATTATAGCTTTTCATACTTTTTTAACATTCTAAATATAATAGAGCATACACCCATACATATAAATATATATACAAAGATACAGTTAAAGCAAAAATCAATCATAAACGAAATTGTACTGGCAACTCCAATTCTACCAATTCGCGATCCCCTTAATTACGCTAAGTGGTGTGCTCCGCGGTCGGTTAAGCGAAAATGTGCCGACATTTTTTGCGCTTTGAATGGTTCCGGACGGTCGATACTGACTGCCCATTTAAAAGTCTTATATATTAAATGACTAAATTGATAAAATTTTACAAATTTGATGTTTTTTCACAAGCTAATAGGGAAAAAACGTTGTAACAATATATACAAATATCTATGTTAACAACTTACCTCATGTAATTTTAATGGTATTTCCGTTATATTTCCTCGAACGTTAATTTGACGAAGTAAAATAACATTAATGAGCTCATCTTCCTTAAGGCCTAACATATTTGATAATATCTGTATAATATCTTTGTCCTCCTTTAATAAGTCGCATCTTTCTCCATCAATATCCACAAATTCAATATTACCAATCCAAAGAATTGAACTTAACACTCTAAAAATACTATCTATAACTGATTGGGGAACTTGTAATACCGTAAATGCCATTGTTAACTCGTTAAATTTATTTGATTCATGATCGATGTCTATTGCGCTATCTACCGAGGTATTAAGATATTTATAAAATTCCGGTGGCCTTAAATATAATGTTTCTGCCATTTTCTTGTTAGTTTGACCTTGAGCTACTAATTGGTACATGACATGGTAATTACGTTCTCCTGAACATTGAAATGTAATCCGCGATTGTTCCAACAAATAATCTTGAATAACACATCCTTTGATGCAGTGCTTTTCATCAAAGCAAACTTGCATAAATTTTCCAAACCTTGAGCTATTATCATTGCGAATAGTTTTTGCATTTCCTGAAAAAAAAGAGTTTAAATTAAACATTATACTATAATAAATAGAGTACATGGTCAATTAAAATAAAGTTATATAATTTTGCCTTTATGATATCTATATCTTTATTTTTCACAAATCAAATAACATAATCTTAACATTTAACTTGTTGATTATAAGATTGTGAATAAATGTATTTGCATATGTAAAGGAACGATTGATTTGTGTATAATTTTGTTTACTTTTGTCAATAGCTGAGCCTAAAACCTTTTGTGTCTTACCCATGTCTATAAATCGTTTGGCCTGTTTTAATACACCACACGGCTTATGTGCACTATCCATTTGACACAGATACAATTTAAACTCAACATACAGAGCTAGGATTAGGCATATTGTTTTGTTTATATCTATATATTGTACACCGAACTTTGGACAACATGCCATTTTTATAAGAAATTTGTGTTTTTTTTCTTTTTTTACCAATTATACCAATTTTTTTTTATATCATTTTTAAAAGCACATGCGAACTTGAAATTGAAACAATGGCTTTTTAAACAAATAGTGTTAAATATAAAAAAAAAATCAAGCTAGATATTGCCGTTTAATGGACAGGTATAAGTTCACATTATTGAACGTAGATGCAATAACAAACAGTTTACTGGCCCAACGAACCCAAGCACATGACACGCCGAATAAATGCGCACCGCTTAGCGGTACTTCAAAAAAGAGATACGTATTTTTAAAATCGCTCGAGTAGGCGTCGCTAAATATGAATGAATGCAAAAATGCATTCAAAACAGCAATCAACCGGTAAACTATAGAAATCGAAATGTATTTTAAAAAGCGGGAGTAATGGGTAGGTTTGGCTTTAAAATATTTAACCCAGATCTATTTAAAATGGTTGCAACTACCATCCCAACTCAAAAACTGTTGATTTTGATTTTGGCAAAAGAAATATGCCTATCCGATTGCAAAATTCTAATTTTACAGGTGTCGAACAAAAAAACATTATGACGGATATTGTAATATAATAACCATTGGAAGGTAGCTTCTCAAATCCATTGTTTCACAGTTCTATAACTTGTCACGTCAAATGACAATACACAGAGTGTCATACCCAGAAAGGTTTATGAAACAGTTCTTAAACGCTGCGCCTGCATTCCCGAACTTTGCCTTCTTAAACACATCAGAGCATTATAATTGTTTTTATAGCCTTAACACATAAAATGAGTAACGAAAAGGATATAATAGTTTTGTATAGGAGTATTTTACAGACAGAAGGAAGCATCTTCGACCCTATAAAGTGAATAAATTACATTTTTGATTAGCACCACGTGAAAAACTGTACAGCGATCATAAAAATCGGTTAAAAAAATCGCTTGGGTATATCAGCTAGACATACTTAAATATATTGAATACAGCACTTAATAATATTATAATATTTGACTTAAAAGTGAATCCACTTGGTAATCTACGGCGCAGGACTCTTAGTCTACCCACAAAAAAAAAAAAAATGTTGTCGATCATCAAATGAAGCTACCGATCGATTGAATATATGCCAAGAAAAAGGAAATCAATGTAAAGTCATCAGGCTATCATCGAATCAATGCCTTAACCATGAAAGCACTAATTATAAATCTAATCGGCGTGATCATTAAGAGGTCTAACGACATTTTAAGACTGCAATTTTTCCGCTAATTGTTTGAACTATCGAGATTGGTAAGCCTGAGTTAATGAGATCGCATCGACAGTTAGCAATAATCTTATATTTATTCAAAAGAATTCATTTAAGCAAACCGTTAAATCCGCAAAATAAATTAAATCATCCCAAATTATTAGTTCATTCAGATAAACTCATGGCAAGCCATTATCTGAACCACTTCACTTTTCAGTAGAAAACTCAAATAACTTATGCGGACGACAATAGAATCTCACTTATTACCCCATCGCTGCATTCCGGAAACTACAGGGCTTGTTTTAATTACCACATGCACCTTACATCGTGGTCTCACCATTGACAAGAGGCGTACATGAAAAGAGCACTTACAAACCAAAATGAAAAAAATCTTAACTGAACTAAGACCATAACTTAACTATAAGACCTAAATACCGCCCCAGCCAAAAACAATAAACTTTTTTATATAAGTCATTTATAAGACCGGTCTGGATGCAAGAAATACAAATCTAGAGTGTAGGTGCTGCCTTAAACATAAACAAGTGAAAAATTTGCGAACATGGTAAGTTACATTGAAGTTTTTATGATGGATTTTTGAAAAGTGTCGCCAGCTATATTTTTACCGAATTGTGTGACTCTAGCTTTCTAGCAAATGACGCCTAAAGCTAGACGGTAAATGTAGGCTTGGCATCGAAACTTTTGATGCTGATTTTGGGGAGTGTTAAAAGCTGTCTGTACACTAAACTTGGTGACTCCAGCTGTTTAAATGTAAGATATATATGATTTTTGTACCTCGAAGTGTATTGAGTTTCAAGACTTTAGCCTGAAGAATTTTGATGATGGCATCTAAACCTCCAAACAACAGTACTGTCCCAAAAAGCCAAGTGTTATTTCGGATGAAGCTATCAGATGCTGTTTACTTATGTGTACACAGTGGAGTACCAGAGATATATATATGGATGGAGTATTGGAAAGTTTCCATATTACAGCAGAATGTTGCTCTTAAGTGATAAAATGCTGATTTTAGGATTCTAATAAGATCGTACATCTGCTTCTGCGGTTAATTTATAAATTATTATTTTATTTAAGTCGATTTAAATAATGCTTAGATGATATTAATAAAATTGTGGAAAATGTTAACGCTCACCAAATGCTTCCAAAATAGTATTGGCCTCTAGAATTTGTTGTTGAATCCATGTAGATACTTTGGAAGTTACTGCACATAAGTATTTTAAAATTAACTTTGTGGATTCTGTTTTCCCTGCTCCAGATTCTCCAGATATAAGGCATGACTACAAAAAAAGATGAGATTAAGTCTGATGTAGTAATAAGCTCTATATCGCTTAAAAATAATGTTTGTAAAAATACGTCCCAAAGTTTACTTTATTGTTTTCTGACTAATTATCACAAATGTACAAAACTTTTTAAATTAAATTGGCAAACGGAAGAATATTTTAAAATAAAGAATAAAATAATTCGCTTACCTGATTTATTTTATCATCAACAATGCTTCTGAACGCAGCTTCAGCTAACGCAAAAACATGCGGTTCTTGAGATCCCATTTTTACCATTTGATATTTTTTAACATGTTCCTAAAAACCATAAACCAATTAATACCTAATTTCAAAAAGTTTGATTGATATTTTCAAGATTTTATTGAAAAACTCACCTGGCTAAATATATTTACTAACTTGTATGGATTAACAGCAATTAAAATTGAGCCAGAGTATGTCTAGATTTTTATTATTAAAATAAACCAATCAATTTTGGTTTATTTCGATAGTAGAGTTTTAATAAGTATCAGGTTTGTTATTGAATTAGTTCATATGTATGAATTTTCTTACCACATAAGAAAGTAATTTTGTATAATTTTTATTCTCAATGTATTTTTTATACCCTTAACCCAGACAGACTTCAGATTTGGAATATTAGCTTCTGTATACCCAAGCTAGATTTGTTGAATAAATTTAATTATGGATAGGCCTTACTGTTTTTGACATACACATAACAAACAATTTTAAATTAAAACAAAAATTAAAAGCTTTTGCCCAAATAATGGAAAACTGTACAAGCGGTTCAGAATCACCAAAGTTAATAAAGCTTAAAGTTAAGTAAGCATGACTCTGCAGAATAGTGCATACATCTCAGACTCATGCATTTGATGTTAATCTTCAAAATTTCTTTCGCTCCGTCGTCTAAAAATTTCGTCGAGTTTTATAGTTTTCAAACTAGAACAGTTTTATTTTGTTCCAAAAAGGTAAGGTTAACATCCCCAAAATAAAATGATGCCATGAAATATCCACATCGTTCAAAGCTTTTGAGCTTGATTCACCAGATCTGTTGGCAATGCCACCTGTACTCTTATTATTAAGAAAACTAATAAGCTCCCTTTTTTCTGTGTGTATTATAGCATTTTAAAGTCGTCTAACAAATATATAAAGGCCATGTCTCACCTTTTGTTACAAACATTGCTTTTTAAATATATATTAAACAACCTGATTTTATTCTGTAATGTTGTTCTAATTTTTATGGTTCGGGGTTTACTTTAGTTTTTTATAACAATGTGATATTTTTCAAAAGGATACGTATATTATGTCTTTTTTATAACGAAGCTTTAAATTATTGTTGATGACATTTTCGTCTATTTCTGTTATTGTTGTCATATCCGCAACACCAATTTCACTATTATTCGCCATTATAGCTGAAAAGAGAAAAACGAACAAATAAATGAGCATAATATGGTTAAATTTTTCGTTAATGCGTTATATATAAGTAATACATAATAAATTATACATAAGCCAAAATAAATTGAATTTGGGATATTAGATCGTTCATGTTCCTTTTCAGTATGGAATATATTATATATTATAGTTTTTAAATTAACGCATTATACTTGAACCGCTTACAATATATTTGTATTATTTTTTTTATAATTGTGTATTACATGCGAATCGTGACCTTAATATTTACAACCTAATAATATAACAAAGCATGAAGTTTATCATATATTATAGGATATCGTATATCACGCATGAATATTCTAAGATGTGGAAAGAAAAATTCTACCATCCTAAAGACCAGTCGTGACTTTGGTTCTATTGACATAGAATGTACAAATGTTTGTAGATCGCCGTTAACCTGACGTCCTCTTACTTAGGCTATAGAAAACCAGTTAAAAAAACACAGAAGAAGGGTCGATTTAAAAAACAAGGCTAAAAATCTAGGCATAAACTTGCCTTTTACGAATCTATGAAATTTTGGACATTTTGTTAACTGTAGTAAGAGCTAAAATATTATTTTTAACGCTTAGCTAAAAATGTATAGATTATAACCTATTTTCACATGTTAAGGTCAAAAATGTTCAAATCTTATTGATAGCACGAACAAATGATAAAATATTACGAGCTAATAAACTTTAAACATTTTAATTAAGCAATATTTTATGTAAATATCATGCGAATAAAATGTGTAGGTAAGAGTTATCGAATAAGGGGATATCCCAGTTACTACTACGTATGTTCGTTTCAGCAATGGTGCCAAGTGTGGTAAAAGCAAACATAATTACATACGAGACAGTGATTTTAAAACCGTACTAGACTAAATTTTTATTACAAAATTTCAATCGGGTAACTTTAAATCCGTGTAAAAAGAAACGGTGTAAAAAAAGAGTTTGGTGTATTTGTGTGACCCCAAAAAATTAATGCTTTACAGAGAATAATAAACCTTGTTAGTCTTTTATTTAAACTTGCATGTTCTGATAAATAGTTTCAATAATAAAGATGTGCTGAAAAATTTAGTTCTTATCCTGTTCCACTTATTACTTTGCTTCGGCGGCATCAGTGTATTTTGTGAATCATCTTTGAAAACTGTACACAAAGTATATATTAATTATTTCAAATATTTCATTCGCAGAAAATCTTAGTTTGCGTAATAGCCCTTCGAATCTGTAAGCTGTATGCGACAAATTTAATATCGTTAAAGTTATTTTTTTTAAGATTATAACTTTACGAAAATTAGTTTACCTTTTTACTTTAAAAAACACTTTTGATCTTAATTTAACTGATCAAAAGATCTCGACTAGAAAAGACAAACAACCCTTGATTAGCTGCGTAAAATAATTGCTGCTGCGTTTTTGTTCGTATGTATGTGCTTACTGGTAACTAAATGTTAACATGTCTTATCCTTGCTATTTTCTTGTGTTAAGTTGCTAAAGTGGTTTTTAAATAAAATAATTTGTTATCCATTTCATGGGTTGAGGGTATAAAAATAAGAGGCATTGAAAGCATACTCAAGTATGTATGGATGCAGTCAAGGTTATGTTATATTTATTATTTATTAAATATTTAAAAGAGGTCAGCGGCCAAGCGGCAAGACAAGTTTGAAAGATAACTTGAATTTAAAAAGTCAATTCAGCTACCCAAAGAAGACCGAAGTTGACTTCATCACCAGCATCAAAAACGTAAATTCTGCTTGAAAAAATTAACAAGCTTGAACAATTAATAAATAAGCAGTCAAAGCTAACCAAGACATTTACCGAAAAGAAACAATTTTAAACTGTTATTCAAAAACACATTATTGGGAGTGAAAAAGCCATGGGCTGAAACGAAGCGATCGAAAGAGCACGACAAACTTCAAGCGATCCTTACGCCTGGAAATACAAATAAAACCAAAATAATATCTTAATATGCTATTTCTGGGCTATACCATCAGCAGTAAGGTGGACGTTCTTTTTATGCAGATTATGTGCCCACTTGCACTTGAGCTGGTACTTGACCTTCTTTTTCTCTCAAGTCTTCTTACGATTCAATCTCTACTTTTTTAACGCTTGCGTCAGCAACAGTTACATCACTGCAATTTGTAGCAGACAAATATTTATATGCTCAGCAACAACGTTTTCTGATCAATTCCTGCAATCTGTGGCTGTTTTAGAGCAAAACGACGAAAACCCGCATCAGTTGAAGATGATCTTATAATTATGGCTATTAATAAGTTTCATGGTTTTGTACAGCATTCAACTCATACTTTAAGGTCCTTATTTTTCCTATTGTCTAAGGTATCGCTATTAATACCCAAAAGCGTCTCTAGGGTATCCAGCTTCTTCTGAGCTTTGGCACCGGAGCAGTGTCTTCATCTCACTTTCGATTAGATTCTAAAAAAAAACTTGCTATTGGATCGCAGGGTCTTTTTCTTTCGCTGGGGGGTCTTATGGTGTTTTTTCTTTGTTGGTCACTACTATATTTAGCGTTTGCTTTTGACAAAAAGTTTGTTTGAACATCTTACTTATAGACCCAAATTCCTGAAAAAATCGCTCAAGACGAAATTTGTTAGGCAAAAACTATCAATAATCTATCATCATCTATCTATCAATCATGCCAATATGCATTAAGGCAAACACTGTTAACGACTATCAAAAGATGTGTGAAGATTTTATGAAAAAAAGACGATTTGGTGCAAAGGTGCAGTTTGAAACTAAATTGATTACAGGGTTTTTCGTATTTAATATTAATCAACAAACCGCACCTTTAACTGTTCGTAACAAACCAATATT
>JAWNNR010000488.1:0-221205 GCA_035044725.1 Scaptomyza caliginosa
CACTCTGTGGCAACTCCAGCTCAAATATAATGAATGGCAGGCCACAAGCTTTGTCTGGTCTTGAAGGGGCTTGTGGCCGATAGAAAAAGCGAGCCCAAAGAGTGAGGGAGACAAGGCGGTTCGAGCAGTAAATTAAATGAGAATGGTGTAAAGCGTTAACTTAAAATGGAGCACGCCATTTTGATTTGCTTTTTTGTTTTTTGGTTTTGTTGTTTTAAATATATATAAACACAATAAATAAATACAAATAATAAAAGCGCCGCCAAATGTTTGGGCTGTAAAAATTGTTAACGACCACTAAAAAGGAAAACCGCGACAGCACACAGTGTGTTGTTGTGTGTGTGTGTGTGTGTGTGTGTGTGTCTTGCTTGTTTGTTAACCGGAAGTTTGTGGTTGTGCGACAGACGCGTCGCCATATTGCGATTGTTTATGCGTTCGTCTGCAGGGCAAGTTTATGTGCCAGCTAAATTTAAACATGCTCTAAAGTTGAGAGCCAAAATACAGCAAAGGAACGAAAAAGGCAGAAATTAAGTGCTTTCAATAAGGTTTTACTTGTTTTGTGTTGTTTACAAGCATATGCATTTAAGCAATGCATTTTAAGTTAGATTTAATATACTTCTTTCAAGAGTATTAAAAAAATCTCGTGCCTTTTTATTGGCATTTATTTCAATGCACAGATTTGCCTTGCACTTTGGAATTTTATCAACGATTTAGCAAATTGAAATCGAATTCAAAAAAGGCTGCTATCGAAAACGAAAACGAAAAAATCT
Source organism: Scaptomyza caliginosa (assembly GCA_035044725.1). Lineage (NCBI taxonomy): Eukaryota > Metazoa > Arthropoda > Insecta > Diptera > Drosophilidae > Scaptomyza > Scaptomyza caliginosa. The sequence goes on from JAWNNR010000488.1 coordinate 771, forward strand.
ATGGCTGTATTGCAATTATTGAATGCATTTTTGCACACGAATCGATGCAGATGCAAGCGAATGAGAATTGAAAAATTATGTTAATTTCAAGAAAAAAAAGGAAATCGCCTGGCAACAAGAAAAAGAAAGCAAACCCAAAAGGGTTGCCTCACCTGCATTCCAGCACGTTGGGGCAATTTATTAGCACAATGCAACACCCGCTTCGCTCCACCTGCTGCTAGCAGACACTATTTAGAAATACAATACAGGCAGGAATGCAGCCTAAGAATTGCGGCATGGACAGGGCTGGGCTGAAGGAGAGGATGCGGGGGAAAGCTGGTCGAAAAGCCGTCGCTTCCGTGATTAATGCCCGTCGTGGGCTTTTGTGCTGCTGGCGCGCAAAATTTTTCCGTGTAATCTACTTTAAAGCTGGAGAGCATTGCATAATTTTTCGTGAATGCAGGCCGCCGTGGCGACTTGCATGGAGCTATCCATATTTTTTTTTTGTGCTCTTCTCCTGCCACAGCTGCTTCCTGCAGAGCAGCTGGCGGTGTGGTGGCAGCGGATTAGGCTGAAACCTGGCAACAAGGCAACTAACTCTAAGTGGCCAGGAGACGCAGATATCCCAAAATATATGGGGGCCAAAATGAATGATGGAGCGAGAAGAAGGATGTAGCTGAAGCCGAGATTTTGGTCTAAAATATATATGTATAAGCCAGACCAGAGAGCGTAAAATTATAGTTTAGCCAGTTATTAAGTGAAGAGGTAAGTGTGTGTGTGTGTGTGTGTGTGTGGTTAGCTTATGTTTAGCACATGTTGCAAGCTGTTTTATGTTTCAGCCAGTTGGGGCTTGAAGCTTGTGGAAGGAAAGCTATGCTTATAGATTTAAGTAAGCTTAAGTCCTGTTTAAATGATGTAAGGCTCGACAAAGTAAGTTTAAGCCTTGTTCAAAGTCAAACAATCTATACTAGCCCGAATACTTCACATCAGCGAACTGTGCGTTTAAAAACAACAATAAAGAGTTAATCTATCGCTTTTTAGAGATGTGCAAGCCATACAAATGGAATGAAACACTTACTCGTTGGCGATAGCGAATAAAAAACACGACGATTGATACAAATAACAATAAGCTTTAACTAAAAATAAGCTTAATACCAATTGCTTACTGAAATCTAGCCGTTTTTGGTGTTATTCTTATACTTATTATTTTATTGGTTTTATTTTCAAGTTTTATTATCGATAAAGTGTAAACAGACTATAGAAAACTTTAAGTTGGCGATGTTAACTTGACCCAATGTCACAAACAGAGAAAACACAAAACAAATACTTTAAAAACTTCCATCTCCAATTGTGATCATAGTCAAAGCTTTACTCGCTCGTTCATTTCGTCAGAATCAATAGAAGCGTACGGAACTAATTTTATTCGTGCGCGTTTGTGTGTTTGTGTGTGCAATTCGTGCATAAGTGAACATTTTGCCTAGTGAAAACATTTGTGAACCTCGAATAAATATACGGGTAAGAAAAAGAAAGCGATTTACATATAACATTTGTGTGTCCGTGTTCTAATCAAAAACGAAAAAAAGATGGCCAACGAGCTACTCAATATTCGGTACTCGTTGAATGCCGCCAGCCGTTAGCCAAATATTTTTTCAGTGCTAACCGAATATTATTGTTCTTGTGGCTCTAAAGAGTGCAGCGATTGCGCCTTGCTTGGCCAAATAAAATAAATCACGTTCTCATATAAATTTTTTTGTTTCTTGCACTTTCTTTGCTCGTTTGCTTTGGCCTGCGGCAAAATGCATATGTGTGTGTGTCTGTGTGTTTGTATGCCATACAATAGTTATGGGCAGCACTGGCAAAAATCAAATTACATAATTGTGTACCTAAAAACGTTGCGCAGCCGTGTTAGAATTAGAAACAACGCAAATCGATTTTCAAAACAATTTGTTAAAGTCATAATTTAAAGTTTATGGCTATAATTAATATGGCAAGTTTTTCTTGGGTCTGTTGTTTGTGTTTGTGCCTGTGCGTCTGTAAGCGTCTCTCTCTCTCTCTGTCTCTCTCGTTCTTTCGCTTTTCGTTAGGCAAAAACATTGACAACAGTGAAGAATTTGACAATTCTCTGTGTGTACTTGTTTTTTTTTGTCTGCGTCTTGCTTTTGATTTGACATTATTATATTGCAGTGTGACTTACCGAGTGTGTGTGTGTGTGTTTGTTGGTGTGTGTGTGTGTCTGCACACAACCCACCTTATTAGCCATGTTTGCTGGCAGCTGCAATTGCAGCATATCGCTCGTTGTCATAGGCACTTAGCCGGCCAAGAGCTTCAGGCGTGTGGCATGTGGCAAGCCGGATGACACAGCTGAGAAATTGCACTCACACACACACAGTCAAACCTAACTTGCAACAGCTTCAAAACTCCGACTCCGACTCCGGTAGAAAAAGCATTCGGGCAAACGAAATTGCTTTTGCGGTTGTCGCCAAACTGCTGCTGCTGCTAAAATTTAACCCCAACACCAGCCCTGCAAATATCTTCAACCCCAGTAAGTGCCTCCACTTGCTATCCCTCCACCCCCCCACCCACATTTCTTGGAAATGCCGCAGGTCAACTTTTGGCTGTGACATTACCAAATTACTTGCTGGCATTTAAGCAATACAACTAATTTGTGTTAAAATTCCATTAGTGGCAAAATATGCGCGAGCCAAAAAGCTGCTGTTGCACGGAATTTAAAGGGAAGTTTTAGACGTGATGCTGATTTCTATAGATAGGGGGAGAAGTTGATTGGATTGCCAGCTTCAAAATGGGGGAAATCAACGAAAAAAAATGTCGTGTGGTCTGATTGATATTAGAACAACAACAATGGGTCATACTTGTATCCTTAAATCTCAGTTAATTAAGTCTCAAAAAAAGTTTTGAAACGATTTTCTCAAGTCTTGGTTGTAACATAATTTTTTCCTGCCCGTTAGTCGCAACCAACTTAACTTTATAGACCAAACTGCAGTTAAATTAACATTGCAAAAAATACTTTTTATTGAGTTTTTCATTTTTGACATTGTACTACGATGCGATAAGCGCGTAATATGGTTAAATAGTTAAATGATTTTGCGGCCTAATCGAAACCAATTTTCAGGCCAGCTATATTGGCCAATATTGGGCAATTGTGGCATGCCCGCGGGCGTGTTCGTTTAATTGAAGGAAAGCTGCCGGATATTAATTTGGAATTGAGGCATGTGCTTCAGAAATAATTGAAATTTAAAATCAAATTCGGCGACGCAAGTTAAATGCGATTTGTTAATTACACGAATCGAAAACGCGTTTTCCAATTGGAATTGCATTTTCTTATATGTTTGTATTTTACAGCAAAAAACAAACACATTGACAACTGGCAATTGGCAATAGAAACTGATAAGCGCAGCAAACTTTTGGCTTAGCAAACCACTTAAGATATATCTTAAATTCTGTTAAATTTTTGAGTTATATTATCATGGCTGAGGGTGATAATAATTACAAGTCGCACATTTTGGTTGACTTTAAGTTGAAAACTGAGTCGGTAAGTTCTCAATCACTTGGTTTAAGCCAAGTTTATTACGCACAAAACTCTTCTCATATGTAGCAAGCGCATGAATCTGTTCAGAAGTTGCAAGTGGATTCATCATATTCTATGCAATCTGATGAGAAGCAAGAGGCATCCGATCATGAGCCGCAAGGTGACTCACCTAAACCTATGCAATCTGATGATGATCCCGATTCTCAAAATCAAATGCAATCAGATAATGTGATTGCTGAGGTCGATAAAGAATCAGAAACCAGTAACCTTGATCTAATGCCATCAGATGACGATCGTGATGATCCCGATGTGACTTTTGCAACTGAGTTGGTAAGTAATTGGCTTTCGGTTGTTGGCAACAACTCGATCTTATTAACGAGTCTTTGATGCAGGAAGAGGAAGATCCCGATGCCAAGTCCTTAGATCTATTGCAATCGGAAGAGCAGTATGTTACTGTCGATCATGAGTTGCAAGCCGATTCTGATATTAATTTAGAAACGTATACGGTAAGTTGTATTCACCAGAATGCGCTTGAAATTGACAAAGCAATGATTTGCCGTCTGTACATCAAGGATATGCACAGTAAGGACTCTGATGTGATTTCTGAGGCCGATGAAAAGTCGGAAAACGGTTCCCAATCAGATGATGAGCTTATTGGGTACGGTGATTCTGATTCGGTATGTTGTAACTGCTCGAATGCAGCTTAACTTAAACATACTCAAACGTTTTTTAAGCAGACAGAGTTGAATATGGAATCGGTCAATTTAATGCAATTGGTTGCAGCTGAATGTAATTACAATTCTCACAGGTATTTCGCACAGAGGTACGATAATGCACATCCGGAGTGGCAAACCGAAACGGTAAGTGTAATACATACAAATGTGAATCAAATTGAAAGTAAAAGGAATTATACTTTTGCAGTTACAAAACGAGACTGCAATTAGAATCTTCATTGTAACCGTGCGAGTTACCTTCGAAACTAGGGTACACATTAGAATGGAACCGCAAATTGAAAATACATGGAACGTCTTTTCACTGATTGCCCACCGTGGTCAGTTTTTCGCAACTAGAGTGCGAAATGCTGTTCTGTCAGCCAGCTTGATACGCAATGTGGCTTTGTTGTCTTCGTTTGTTGGATGGAATAGAGTGATACACCATATGATTATAACCCCAGTACAGATTTTTAGAGTGCCGCGGCAGTCGCTTTTACCTGGCCCCAGTGAGGAAGAGAACGATATGCTTGATAGCTCTGACGATGAGGAGAGCAATTTGGCTTTCGCATTTAATGTGTGTTGGATCCCGGTTCGACAGCATTCACGGTATATATATGGCGATTCGGATGAAACTGAGAGTATATACTCCATTGATGGCGAAGAGGAGCAGGATGCGGACGATGAAGATTCGGTAACAAGCGGCGAACCCATGCAGGATGAATCAGCTTCGAACAATGAAAGCGATAGTGACTGGGAGACATTAAGGGATAATCTGCTGGATGCTTTTGATGACACTACCCAGATGTGCACTGATTTTATATGCGGTCTTGAACTAAACACGGAGGGAAATCTTGAACCAGCTGCAGAGGAGGACGCTATCTCAAATAACAATTCAAGTGACTCAAACGACGAAGATGAGGAAAATGTATCGTCAACAAGGAATACTCACGACGAAATCAGAGCCTGGTTGAATGTAAGTTTTAATTTTGAAACCGAGTTTAGTATACCTACACATCGCCTTCTTGGACGATGGCCCAATTGGACAGACCAACATATACGTTCGGTTATACTGGACCAGACGCCGCGGCCCAGTCTGTTCAGTTTACGGCATCCCGAAAGCGTAACATTCGAAGCGCCTGATATCAGAGTGCCAAGACCAAATCGTGGACCAAACTACGGGGAGCAGCGTTTACAAGATACCTCTTCTACGCGACGTGTGAGCTTTGATAGTGCACCACGTATACGTAACAATTTTAATGATGATGCCACACGAGTTGGCTCAATAATTGGGCGGCCACCAAGCAGTTACTTTAATTTTGGCAATTTTATAGACAATTCATCTTCCAGCGATACCAATGATTCAGAGATATCTTCGGATGAAACTATTAGCGTGCTAATCTCGGACGTTGGTAGTGATATGCGCCAGCAGTCTTCGGGAGATGCTCTCAATTTGACAATACCAAATTCCAATCGTACGACACGTGATGCAAACAATCAGCTGAGGCTTTCCGATAATACCACTGCTATGGGGCGACGCGTTAATCGTTTATTGAGAAATGACCCGAATTTTGCGCAATTTTTAGATAATCCTATTCCAAGGAGAAGCCACGTGCTAAGTACGAACTGTAGCAGGCAAAACAGTGTTAGTTCTTCACACGAACATCAAAACATAGAAGGTTCTATCATTGACATGAGTCGTGATTCAAACGAGAGCTGGACTATGGAGCAAACTTCATCCAATATTTTTACTTTGCGACATGCTATGCATCAGCCTTTTAGTTTTGAGGTTGCACCAGCGGCACTATGGACTGTGGAGAAAGATGCTCCTCAACAAACTCAAACCTTTAGAGATACACCAATGCACGCTATCCGTTTAGAAAATGCTTTTCGCGACGTCGGAAGAAGTCTTGGTCTTTTTACTAGCGATAATCGCCCTTTTAGTCCGGCAGCACAAATGCCGGACGAGCACTCAGTCGCTGAGTTCACTTTAGGAGAAGGCTTCATTCAACACTTAAATCGTCGAACTGGTGCATACGAGAGATTATTCGAGGTGTTGGCACCTACAAATGCACCGGAGGAGCATCATTTTGATATGGATGAGAACATTGATCATAGTCCTTCTGAGTCAGAATCAAGCAAAGAAGACGACGAAATAACCGGTGAACAGAGTACAGCCAATATTTCTTTCATATGGCCCGCTGCACAAGCTCCTACCACTCTTGAGCATGATGACATGCCTTCAAACCAGCAGGAGTATATCGACAATGCCAATTCATTGAATGTAAACTTAGTCGAAGAATTGTATTTTGCACATTCCTCAGACTTTTTAGAAGACCTACCTTCCCTTGAGATCATTACAGAAGATCCCTCTGGTCATGAATCTGTGCCTTTAAACCAGCTGGACTATACAGAGGATGTAATTTTGTTAGAGGTCAATTCAAGCGAAGACTTAAATATGGATCAGTACTCCGCTGATCTTCCTGCTGGCATTGAATTTGATTCAGCTATTGCTATGAATCCGCAGTTTAATTTCAGTGAAGAAAACGATCAAATTCCTTGCCATTGGTTTGTTGCTGAAATAACTTCCTTAGAGACTATCAATGAAGAACCTTCTGGACATGAGCTCGATGCATCTGAACCTTTAGAACCTCAGGAGTGTTTAGACATATATGAGTCCTATGACGAAATGACTTTGGATGACAACCTTGATGATCCGCCTGTTATGCCGCCGAGCCAGCTAGAATATTTAGTCCATGTCAATGTCATGCAGATTGATTCAACTGATGAACAGAGTATAAATAACATAACTGCTTTAGAGCCTATCAGTGAAGAACCAGCTAGGATTGTGACTGATTCGCCACTCAGCTTGCAGGACGATTCTGTAGATGTCAATCCACCCGAGGAAGATTCTAGCGAAGACTTCAACTATGAACATGCTTGGCCTCGATCCGAACAAATTAACATCTTAAGGCATCAGACGTATCTTCGTTCCATGAACACAGTAGTAAGAGAACCTACTGGAATATTCCATAGTCCACCGGAAGAAGAGGTAGCTGCACGTGAACGGTCGACTTACCTCCTTACCGAAGACGAGCCTACTGGAAATGAGTCGCACCCTCCCTTTGAAGACGAAGAATTTCCGCGCGTACATTCGAATCGTGTGCCTGCCTCACGCGTAGACCATTATGTGTTGAGTATGGGACATTCAGGGGATTCTGATAGAATTTTGCCACAGACCTCTCAAGACGAGGAAGCTTTGGATCGTGTACCGCCCAATCCAAGTGCAAACCATTATATGTTCAGTTCGAGGCGTACACAAGAACCCATTCGAATTTTGCATTATCCCTCCGAAAACGAGGAACAGTCGACGCCCGCTTGCGTTCCACGTGCAGATTTGTTAAATTTGCGGCTAGCGCAAGAAAGTGTCAATCGCACCTTTTCTAGCTACTTTCAACTACTATTTGGACACATTCCACGTCAACGCCAAGAAATGGACGCTATCCAAGAATACGTACAAGAGCGTAATCGCAATGTGGATGGGCCAACACACAATGTGCGTACCCCAACGGCTGCGGCATCAAGGAACCGAACTCGGCGCACCGTTGCGAGACGCCGACGTCGGATTGCCACAACGAGGTCCAATACCTGTGCCTGCTTTGGAGGCGAGGCTCAAGAGGGGCCCCGATGCTTTGCCAGGCGTTTCGCAAGAGCGATGAGAAATACTAGTTCGGACGAGGAGCCAACAAATGAACCGAAGGTGGTTCCACTTGCAACGCTGGTAAAGGAAACGGCAGAGCAGATAGCAAAGCTCAAAGAGCAGTTGCAGTAAAATGTTGTGCTCATTTCATTTAACTTATTCTTAACTAACTTAACAAAATGCAACAATGTATTTTTTTGAGCAGTTTTAATGTTGGCTTCTTTTTTTTTATAGAGCTGATTCTTTTTCGTGGATTCACCGAGAACCCTTTTGCGGAACCACCTTTAACTGGCTTCTTCATAAAATCTAAATTGCCCTTACGAAATCAACACGGTGTGTCCTTAAAAGCAATTCCTAATAAAACGCATTTACAAATATTTTCTTTGTGTTTTCTTTTATCCGTTTTAAAGTGTGTGCAAGCTTCGGCGCGCTTTGGTATGATAAATGAATGCTGTGCATTGTTTTTCAGTTTTTAATTAAAACAATTTATGCCGATAAATTGAATTCAATTATTTTATTTTATTCTAGCTGCACGAGCAGAGGCCAGGAGTCTTCAGGCAGCCAAGTCAGCCAGGCCAGCCATGGCGCCAAACGCGCTTTTTATAAATGGCAACTTCTCTTTTTTTTCTTCTCTGTTTGCCTTCTGTTGCACGTTTCTCGTCTGTCGTCTGTCGTCTATTTTCTTTCTCTCGAAAGGGCAAGAAAAGCTGGAAATGTACAAGAAAAAAGTGTAAAAGGCATCTGCTGTGGTCGCCTTGTTAATCTCTTGTTCTGTGTGGCAGAGGGAAAAAGGAAATGGGGCAAAGCCTGAGAAATGATTATACCCAAGAATGGCAAGCAGCATTGAATAAATCAAATATTTTTAGATTGCCAGTCACATAACATTACGAAAGCGTCGCTTAGCTTAGCTTAAGTCATTGAAGGTAAATGTTTTAAGGTTAAAAATAATTTTGTTGTTCTTCCTGTTTGAAACACTTTATTTGCCCCTTGTTTTTAGCCACCTTTGAAGCAGTTCTAGCAGCTTGCAGCAATGTTACTTTTCGCATCTTTAATTCCCACTAGATGCATCTAATCCACACACACACACACACACACTTTTTAAGGTCCAGGGGCGTTGCGGTTCAGGTTCAGGTTTAGTTTACGCCTTGGGTTCAGGGGTGGCGTTAAAATGTTCTGGTCCTTTTGGTCTTTGGATTCTACGTTTGGGTCGTTCAGTTCAGTTTCGTGCATGTGTAGCACACGTTTCGTCTGTGTTAACGAGTTGGTAAAATTATTATTACATTATTATTATTTTGTCTGCGAGTAATTCAGCAAAAACAAAAACAATAGCAGTGTGTGTGTGTGTGTGCGTGTGTGTGTGTGTGTGAGGCTTACAATAACAATAAATTTCAATTTTTCACACTAGCACAGAGGTAAGCGTCTGAAATGCTATACACTTGACATAAATTCTGACCTAGAAGTTATTTAAAAGCAACTTTTCTTTACGCACTTAATGCTAGCTAATGGTTCTTGGGTCTATGAGAAAAATCATACATTGTTATTTATTTTTTTTCAGTGCATCAAATGGGGTGGCAGTTTTGGAGCAGCTTGCTCTCAGCAATTTATGCTCTATACGCGCCTTGGCTAAATAAATTTACAACTTACACACACTCGCACACACACACATACGAGCTGCTCTACCTCTACACCACCCCCCTGTCCACCCCCTTCATTCGCACAAACATTTACGGGCATTTGGATTCTATTTTGCTCAACGTTTACTTTACATCCCTACACAACTGACACACCCACGACTTGGTCCAACGCCCGTATTCTACATTTGGATACATTAGTATAACTCGCGTCTATTTCTTTTGGGCTTGCCTCCCCCTCCCCTGTCCTAACACCTATGGACTGTCTGCCTCTTATATGTGTGTGTGTTTGTGTGTGTGAATTACGAAAATTTTCTTGCAATTAAAATTTGTTGCTTTCTGGGTATCATAATTTTATAAGTTTGAAACTAGTTGCAGGCAGAAGAAGCGACAGAGGCAGCAGTGGCACTGTGAATGGTCATGAATGGAGAAGGGGTTGCTTGGGCAGGGGTAAGTGGGGGAATAGACGACGGTTGCATTTAACAAATTACAAAAAGCTTTGTGCATATGCTTAAAATAGATGCGCAGCTATTAGTGAAATATTAAAGGAAAAGTTTTTGCGTTTTCCATTTTAAAGGCTTTATGTGTGGTTGAGTTGTCAGTGTGTGTGTGTTGTGTGTGCGTGTGTGACTGACAAAGAAGATTAATTCGTTGCACTTTAACTTCAATGAAATCTTTATGAAAAAGCTTCTCTTTAATATTATTTATTTGATTATATATTCATTCCTTGTAGCAAGTTAAGGTTTGCAAAAGCGACGAGACTGCATTAAACCGAGATTTGTGGCTGCTAAATGTTATGGTTATGCTGTCGACTACGCCAGCTGCACTTTATAAATATCTAATTACGCACATGTGACAATACCCGTGCCCAAACACTCACACACACACACACACACACACACAGAAGTATGAGGAGCCTGTTAAGCCTGTTGTAAGGGTCAGGTGTGGGGTTCGGGTTATACAAAGCTTAAGAGCTCTCTATGATGCACCTGTGGAACTATGGATACGTTACATAATTGGCGCACTGCAAACAATTAAGCACCACTTTGGTTGTTCAACAAGTTTTATAACAATTATGGCTTTTTAGTTTGCCTAACTGCAAGTTGGCAATTGAATTTGGCAACATTTTAGCCATAATAAACTCAAGTCATTGTGTCTTGTCTATTCGTGTTGTGGCAGTGTAGAAGACAATGGAAATCGAAAAGGGAATCGCCTGTCTTGCTACACTGTTAATGCCACACAAATGCGACTAAAATTATGTTAAGCACTAAGGCGTCTAAGGCAACCAATTTGGTTGGCATGGCAGAGGCATCGTTGATGGCATCGGCTCATTTATAAATCGATGACAGTAAATTATAAATGGGAATTACTATAACGGGCTAAGACAGCTTTGTATGCAAAGCATGCAACTCTCTCTCTCTCTCTCTCTTTCTCTCTGTGTGTGTGTGTGTGCTTGCACATCAACGCCTTTGTTAAATTGAGCCGTCGTTTTCCTTGCACACACACACACACACACAGTGAGAAGTCCTTTGCGTGGAGCATATTAAAGTTCAAAAGGCAACGACAGGGAACAGGGACAGCAAATTTTGCAGCTGGCAAATGCAGCAGCTGTCGCTTGGTGGGCGTTCATCCAAACTTGAACAGCGGCCAAAAAAAAAAAACAGAGCCTAAGGAACGACAGAACACAGTCAGAGTTAAGCACGCAAAAACGCCAAAAGAAATGTACCAAAAAAAATACCAAGCAGGACAAAAAGTGAGTGTGGAATGTGATTGACTAGAAGTTTGCTCAATAATAATTAAAAAAAAACTAAAAGCTTTCGTAATTTCACAACAAATGCCTTGATTAAACACACATATATGTAGATAAATGATGGTTTTGTGTATACCTCGCTTAACTGTTATCAAAGACAGGGTATCAAAGCAAGCATTGCGAGGACATTGGCATATGGCTAGGAACAAACAAACCCGTTGCAAAACCCAAAAAGAAAGTAACAAAAAATAAGATAAAAATAGAAAGGGCGACTACGAAGACTCAATCCCCAATCCACAGTAGATGTAAACAGTTCGTTTTTGAGGATTTTCGCTTAGTTGCGAACTAAAGAAAAACAAAAAAAAAATCCGAAAAAAAACAAAACGTGACACACACACGCGAAAAAGGACTCGCGCTAAAAGCAGCAGCAGCAGCAGCAGCAGCAGATGGAGACAGCTGCCTTTGGCTGCTCTCGTGGCTAAGACTATGTGGATGAGACTGAGGTTGAGGTTGAGGTTGAGGCCTGCTGCATGCGTGTGTGTGTGTGTGTATGTGTGTGTGTACGTAACGACGACAAGGTCGTATGGCTTAGGAAGTAATTTTAGCATTGTAAATCCTTTTGGAAAATTATAGCGACAGCCAGCTTGTAGTTAGTGCCAAAAGGATGGCGTATGTGTTGTGGGGGAGTTCGGGGAACGCGGTATATACAGCTATCATAAGATCAAGCAAGCACATACACACACACACACACAGACACAAATTGTGTTAGCTGCCTCCAAGTGCAGGAAAATTGCTAACATACACATTCAAATATATGCTCACACACATGCATAACTGTACACTAAGAAAAACAGATGTGATAAATGCGATTCGATTCTCATAGTTTTAACATTTATCTTGTCTTACCTTGAGTTCTAATAAGTGGATTGATTAAGACAAATGTTTTATAGAAAGCTGCTTTTGAATATGACTAAAAGTTACTATGATTTTTCTTAACGTGTATAAGTTTGTTCATACATATTAAAGACAAACGCGATAGTCAAGCGCGAAAAAAAATTTCATATGACATTTGAAAGGTTGCTCAGAAGGAGCTCAAGGCAGAGCACAGCAGTCAGAGCTAAAGACAAGACTATATATATTTAGTCCATAGGGAAAGAGGCAATATGCAGAGGATGATTTTGGTTTTGCCATTGAGTTAATATGTATACATACATACATACATACATACATACATACATACACATAGAGTAGATAGATGCGTACATAAATTTGCTGGGCGCTCTAGCAAAAAATAATGCATGCATTCCCAATTTCAAAGTGCCTTCATCTAAAATATGTGCGGCAATTCAAGCGCGCTCACACACACACACACACTGATACGCATATTACCTTATAGCTTTATTTTGACATAATTCTTATATGTGTGTGTGTGTGTTTGTGTGCCACAAAGTATGCAAATGGTATTTTAATGGATTCTTCAAAATAAGGCACTTCCAATAAGTTTGGCATTACGTTTGCTTACGTAAAGCTATTCTAGATTTATTGGAATGACAGCTGAGTGCATTGTGGAATATACGCATAAGCCGCTACTCTACCTTACGTCACGTAAGTCAGTGTTACGTTGCACTAAGACAACATTACGTAACGTAAAAAATATTTTTACTCACAGCAACAAACACTTCCATTTCTTTTAAAATGACAAACTTTACGAGATTTGCAAAATTCAATTGATTTTAATGGGTTTTGGTCAAAGTTTTTGCTACGTAACGTAATTGAATGCTCAACCACTCTTACGTCATAATGTAGCTACAGTTGACCAATAAAATACTTATTTTTTTGCTGATTACATTTATGTATATATACAATTTTGGATATGAAATACTTTTCTTTTTATGCACAAAAGATTTTGATAAATATTTTTTAAGAAAAATGCTTTTATGTTTGCTTATAGTTTCTTTCTGTGTATTTTTTATAGGCTCTTAGCTTTGTTGTTTAAAAAGTTTATGCGTTTTCCTGGCTTCCGGACAATGTTCGAAAATTGTGGTTTGTTGTCTCTGGATTTGTTTGCCGCTTCTTGTCTCTTTCACACATGTTGACATTTGCCATTTTTGTGGCTAGATTGAAAATTGCCAAAAAAAAAACACAAAAAAAAAAAATAGTTGGCCCACATAGCCGACAGACGTTGAGAACGCGATGGCAACTTGATATTTTATTTGAATGCAATGGCAAAAAATCTAACGAGTATGCTAACGACTAAGCTATACCTTGTAAATATGTTCAAAGAAGTGATTAATATTAACAATATACAACTGAGGCTAGAAATAACTTGTTGGTTGTTGTCAGCATGCTACCCATTTAATGCATAGGGTATGGCACAGGGTATTTAAACCAAATCCAAGTTAATGCAGCTACGAATGACTGCAGCTACTTACTACACCACACACACTCTTGGCTGTACTGAAAGTTACTGTATGCTGCCTGCTAACGGATTTACTCGTCTATTTTGGCCAGATTACTTCTAGCCAAAGTCGATGCCTAAGTGGCTGGCTGGCTGCCTGCCTGGCAAATGTGCTAGAAACCCATGTGAGTTATATTACGAACAACTAGATGCTTCTGTTTCTGTTTCTTGGCTGTTTTTTGTTTGGTTTTTTTTTTTTTTTTGGTTTGGTTTGTTTTTGCCCTGGCGAATTGTGGCAGCTGGTAATTGGTAGCTCTGTGCTAGCGCAAAAATATTGTGCAGCGAGTTGCGTATACGCCATGGTTAAGCAGAAAACGAAGATGGAGAAGAAAAAGGCCTTAGCTTAGGCCAACTGCTACAAAACTTGGCTAAGAAACTGAGAAACTTTTGCGCTGATGAGCAGCAGCAGCAGCAGCAGCAGCAGTAAGAAAATATTTTTGCCAGCACAAAAGTATTTCAGCAATTTTTGTTGTATGTATTTATAAACTTGTGTTAATGCCCCCGAAAATTTACTCGTTCAAAAACGCGCTCGCCTCAACTTGGCCCAAAAATCTTTGGCATAGTTTATAAAGCGGCAGAGAGAGAGAGAGAGAGAGAGCAGGAACTACCAACAAGAGTGTGTAAAGCAAGGTATGCGTGGGGGTTGATGGGGGGGGGGGCAACACTGCCTTGCGGCAATTTGACAACACTGCTTGCAGTACTAAGCGCCACACATTGACACATTATTGCCACAGGAATTAGTCATACTAAGACCTAAATTTCTTCACTTCACTTGGCTCACAACAAAGCCTTACGAATAGTTGAAGCAAAGATGCTTTTGCCACTCGGCAAATGCGATTAAACATAGCTTACTGCTTACTTTAAATAAATAAATATTTAATCAGATAACAATATGCTTCGAGTTAAACTAAAAGTTAAAAAAAAAATAATAATTATTTTAATGAACATAACATTTTAATGTGCTTAATAAACAAATTTAAGCTGTTGTACGTTTACCAGAAGAAAAAAAATAAAAATCAACTCATATTCATTGACCCGTTTATTAAAGTCAAAAAACAAAATAGGAAAAAAAAGGTATTGTAATTGTACTGCGGCTATAACAATGCCCGAGTTGTTAGGTCTGCTGAACGTAATACCATATTACATATAGATAGTTGCGGCACATGGATAATATTAACTAAAAATACCCTGTTTTATGTTAATAACAGAAAAACAAGTGTGTTCAACAGTTTCGATGATAAGAACCTTTAACTTGAATGTTTGCTTGCAAGCTGGTGTTAAAACTACTACTAATGGACAGTGTATCTCCAAGTCGACATGTGAACAATTATTCGATATTGTTGAAAAGAATTTCACATAATTTAGCTAGCGAATTTATGCTCATTGTTAGTTGAAAGCCGTGCAAATCCTCACATTATTTATAAACTCGTTAAAAGGGCACACGCAATTTCGATTTAATTAAATGCCAAAACAGACATGCTTATATAAATATCATATTTAAATCGACGTGCACTATGTGTTTGTATTTTTCTATATACACTCCATGTTTTATTAAACGAGCTGAACATGCGAAAACCGGATGCTGGCAACAAAATGCAAATGGGCGCCAGGCGGAAGCCGCGAAAACCGCACGCCGTAAAACTAAACACGCTCCGACCGAGGGGTTTTTGTATTGCTGGCTTGTTTTTTTGGGGCAGCCCGCCTGGTAGCTCGTTAGTGCTTAACCAGGCCCAAACGCTATGCCAAATATCAATATTGACATTAATTTGTGCGGCCCATAAGCCTGCTACACAGCAACTGCCACCCATATTACCCTGCACCGCATCACCTGGTGAAGTGAAAGTGGCTGCTGCATTTCGTCTAACCCGTTGCCTGGCAGCCACCAAAGGCACTGTGCATTAGCCCATATCATATATCATATGCCCAGTCGCTAGCAAAATCTCTTTTCCCATCTCTTCCGCACATGGCAGGCCCGAGAAGTAAAAGAAACGCCAAGAGAAAAAAGCAACAAAACGAAAGAAAAAAGAAGAAAAACCACGAGACAGTGGAAAATGCAAAATGCCGCAGGGTGGAGGAGTTTCGGTTTGGTTCCTGGGTTCTGGGAGACAGGGATCGGGTTGTCTTAGTTGCCACAGTTGATAGTTTTATGTAGAAAAAAATTGCATCGAACTAAGCTAACTGCTGGACCTAACTGATACCCTGTAATACGCAAGACAACTGAAAGTTACAAGCCCTTCTCCGTGCTGATGAAAATGAAGTTCAATGCACAGTCAAACAAGAATCTCATTGATATATTGCAAAGTTAGAGGACAGGCTTTTTGAGTCATAATGCAATACTTAATCGAAGAACCAAAAACCAACAAATATTCACTCTATAAGATGCTTACAGGGTAGTTGGGGAAAAAAATATAGCTTTTGCGCATAGCAACACAAAGAAGTAGAAACAACTGCAAAGCATTTGCATTAGAGGCAATGGCGAAGGCGTAAACTTTAGCCAAAAGTGGTGGGCGTGTCATATATATTGTAGATAGAAAATGTGCAAAAAAGGATTGGGTGTTGTTTGTGTGTGTGTGTGTGGGTGTGTGGGGGTGTGCAGGTCACCGTTGAGGTTATTATCATGTTAAAACTGCAAAATGCAATAAGTTAGCTGGCAAACCGCGTTCTGGCCAAAAGGGGCTTCAAACAGCAGCAGCCCTGCTGCGCCAAGATTTATTAAGTGCATATATTTTTATTTATTTTTGTAAGCAAATTTTTCTTGTTGTGCGGTTTGTTGGTGTGCGCCTTAAAGCCAACTTGGTCAGTGGCCAAAAACACTTTAATTAGGCTTGCAACATTTGGCTATTGCCACACAGAATGTGTCATCAGTGACTGCTGCTGCTGCTGCTGTTGAACAAGAGCAACAACAAAAGTCATTATCATTAACATTATCAGAATGTTTAAAGGGCAAAAGAAAGGCAACTTTGAGCATTGCCAGCAGATTCTTCTACTCTCGTTATATAATATTCATAATATTTAAGTTTATTTTTTTTTCTTTTTTGAAACGGTTTGCTGCTCCATTTGGGCTTCATTAGGGGTAATTTCGAGTGTCATTTGCATGTGCGCGAAAAACGCGTTTGTTTGTACACAACTTCTTCTCTCTCTCTCTCTCATTCTCTCCCTCTGTCTCTCTCGTTTTCGGTGCATTTGTAATGGCAATTTAATGATCGTTATTGTTAAGTAGTTGAGCACAATGGCACAATGCTAAATGATAGATGCGTTCAAGTGCAATTACCTATTGACCTGTACAATCTGGTTATGGCCAGGCAACAAGAACGATTTTGAACAGCTTGTTAGGCAAAAATTCAATTTCTATTACGTCTATTCTGTCATCAGGCTTAAACACTTGCTGTTCATGCTAATATGCTAGCAGTTAAAGTTTTAAGCACACAAACTGGGCACTACAGAAGCAAACTTGTTACCGAAAGGGTTGAAAAATTGCTTATGAAATTAATCAATGCAAATTGATTGAACAAAAGAGTGTAAAGGGAAGGCAAACGAATAATGCTCTGGACATTGGCCGTCAACACATGTGGCTGTGATACAGAGAGATAGAGAGAGAGAGAGAGGGTTTGGAATGGGGGGCGTGGCATGTGTCCAAAAGAGACTTACAATGCATTTGGCTCTTTGTTGTGTGTGAGGGGAAGAGCGTAATTGGTAACGATGGCACCAGGGCACAAAGTGGCAACAAAAAAAGGAAAAACAACAAAAAAAATGTATTTTGAACCAAGTGCAGGTAAATTTAATTATGGCACAGCACAACGAGTAATAGATAGAGAGACACAATGCAGAGAGGGACAGAGAGGGAGAGAGTTGAAAGCTTGCAAAAGTTGTTGAAAATATGGCACGAGCGTTTACACACACACACATACATATATGTATATACTTTTCAATTTTTATATATATATTTTTTTTCTACATTTTTTTTTTATCAGCTTGCTTTTTACTTTGTTTTAAGCACAACATTTTTTGTGTTTGTCCTTTGCTTTCTGCTGCGCTTTAAGCTGCTTCTTTGCATTTTTCAAGCATCAATTAAACAGCAAAAAGCTTTTTCCCAAAAGCGACAGCCAGTCAGGAGTAGAACGAAGCAGCGAAGAATCTGGCGCGACTGCATTTATCAAAGTGAAAGAAAAGGGTTTTAAATGGGTAGGGGAACTAACCATTCACACAGCTCATGAAAAAATTCAAAAAAAAGGAAGATAGAACTTTCTAATTAGGACGGGGTTAAGCCAAAGCAACAAGGATTAACGGGCAATGGGACATTTGAAAATTGGTTCACTTTGTGATCAACGAACCCGAACCAAAAGCGCGCTTACAAGTGGTTCGTTTGGTTGGACTGCATTTCAAGTACTTGTTGTTGTTCGTTAACAAAAGATGGTTAAAAGTGTTTGAAAAACTACAACTTTAACATTAGACTACTAATAATTTAAACACAATTATTTATATGTTTATTCATGCCCTTAAGCCGATTCTAGTTTTTCTTGTTAACGCTTTGTTTACTCTAAAATCAAATCTGCATTAAAAGCTGTTTTTATTTAATTATATTAATTTGAGCGCACAAAAAACCTTATTATTAAACTATTATATGTTTCCACACCTAACAACTTTATTTTAAAATTGTGCGCTAAAGGCTTAATTTTAAAAAAATATGTTTAATTTACGTATTTAAACTAATTCCATTAGAAGCTGCTGCTGCAAACAATCCGGTGCGGCAACTAATCAACTCGATTTGCATTCCATTCATGTTGGCCGCATAATTAATTTGCTAAAACTGTAATTTGGTATTTAAATTAAATTTGATTTCTATTATTTAACATTTTCAAATATTTAAGTTGATCGCTTTTAAGCCTAGCCTAGCTTGCCTTTTTTTTTTTATTATTTTGTTCCAAATGATTTTTAAATATGCATGTATTTTTGTGTGTGTGTATGCACACACAATTAATTAAGCTCCCTTGTAAACGGCAAAGTGAGTGCCAGCTAATGCATAAGCCAGATTTAAATTGCATTCATAATGCATGCCACGGGCACAACAAAACAAGAGCACAACAACAGCTAATAACTATTGTTGATTGTGGCCGGGAACACAACCTATTCAAATTAAAAACCATTATGTTTAGCTATGAACAGGCTTAAAAACATGCATTTCTGTAAGCAAATGAGATCTTTCTGGAGCCGAAAGGGTATTTCTGCTACAGGGTGCATTATTATCCTATAGTGAAGATCGTCAACATGAGCTTGGTTTTGATATTTGAGCCTATAGAGCCAGCTGCCCATCAACACTAATACACTTTCTTTACAACTTCCCTCTCGCTTACTAATTACCCTTTTTTTTAACTCTCTTGTTCTTTATTTTTTTGTTTTCTGTTGCAGTGATGTCACGTCTTCTGAGATGATTTGCAATGACACAATTTCGCTGAACGCATTGCCCGAACCGGATGTTTGGGAAACTGGAGAGGAGAGAAGCGTATGGTAAAATGTTGCACGGAAGTAGAAGTGGGGAGGGGGATGAGGCATGGGGTACAGGGATTTTGCCTGCCTGCCTTGCGGGAGCGCAACTTTGTTCGCTGTTCGCCGTTCTCAACTCAACTCATTTGTAATCATTTGGGCGTTAAATTTTTTGGCGCATTCATTGCGCTCTTGCTGTTAGACTAAAGTCCGCCCGTAACTTCAGTTACCCCCAACCACAACAAGCCGAAGGAAAGAGACAGACAGAGAGGGAGAGAAAGAGAGAGAGAGAGAGAGAGAGTGCGACTGCTGTCGCTGTTGTTTTTTACAGCCTTCATAAATCTTAATTTTAGCGCATGCAGCAAGCAACGAAACACAAATGGTCGACAAAGATGGCCAGAAAATGAGGAGAGTACGAGAGGGGAGGGGAACAGGAGGAGTTGTTTGGCTGGCAACGTGACTCGTTTTGAAGTTTTGAGCTGCACTTTTGACGTTACCAGCTGTCTGACAGCCGGCGGGTGTAGCTGACGACAACAACAACGACGACGACGACGACGAAGAGGATGAAGACGACGCGACGGATAGATGGATAGATGGATGAGCTAACTGAAATTTGTCGCAAGACAAAGACAACAAGAACAGCTACTGGGAGACGGCTGACAGCCAAAAATGTTACAAGCTTTCGTCGCGTTAAATTTAATGCTCGCCTCGGCTCGCTTTTGTTTTTTTTTATATTTTTTTATATTATTTATTTTTATTCTTATTCGTTGCAAGGCGGGCGGCTAAGGTTGAGTTTGAGTTTGTGTAAAGCACCCCAGACTTGCACCCCTAAGGGAAAGTGGCACACACACACAAACACACACACAACAACAACAAATTGTGCCAACACAAAATATTTTGGACCAACAGAGAGCGAAAATGTTGCAAGAAACTGGGGGAAGCTGGGCGTTTTGTCGGTTCTAAAGGCCCTAAGGGTCGACGACGCCGTCGCCATCGTTGGCGCATCGAAACGCATTTTGAAAGCTTTTAGCTGTTAATGTGGCATAAATTTGTCTTATTTATCTCTCTGGCTCTCGCTCCCCCAACGCCTTAGTCTCTGGCTCGGTTTTGTGGGCGGAAATTGAAATAAAAAAGTATTCAAAGCAACAATAAAGTGGCTCAAAACCAAAAAAAAAACACAAACCTAAAACGCCTGCCAGTTCCAAGTTATTTGCTGTAGAAGGGAGGGTGTTGGAGTAGGGGTGGTTGGCACAGGGAATGTGCAACAAATACGTTTGGTTTGTTTGTAGGTTTTCAAACCACTAGGCCCTGATCACGAAAGGTAAAACTTGGTTTTTGTTTGACTGACTATTAACTGATTAGGGATTAGAAAGTTCTACTTTAACTTATTTTAGTTTTAAACTGAAGCACTTCAATTAAACTTTATAAAATTCCTGATATGCATAAACTTTTTACTATACATAGCATAATTCTTTTCGCTTTCAGCATTGAAGTACAAGTCAAAGTGGCTTGAAAGTGAAACTTGTACTGAAGCTTGTAACGTTTACTTTCGATTAAAAGCTAAAACTGAAACCGAATAGCTAACAACATGTTCCGTTTCAGTGGCAATTACCCAGCAGGCACCAGATCCGGAGCTGGGTAAGCAGCGAAAATTGAGATTGATGACATGTCAATGAAATTTATTGACACGACAAAAAGAACAACAACAAAGCAAGAGAATAAAACGTTATGGCATCCAATACTACGCATATATATATAAATCTGTAAGGTTATGTTTCTGACAGCAAGCAAAATGGCAAACGTTCGTCGCAATTGAAGCATTAAATTGACTAATTTGTGTGAAACGAATTTTGATTTGTTTGCCGCAAAACAAAAACGTTGCATAATGAATAATGAGTATACACCTCGCCCTCGGCTCCATTCACACTCTAAACACTCTCATCACATCATCTACATCCGTCCAACAGCTTACGCTAAATTTGCTGACAACGCGTAAATTGAGAAAATCAATACATGAGCGAGAGTTTGCTTTAAAATGAAAAGTCACTTTTCATTGCCTACTTATTGGGGCACGAATTCAAAAGCAACAAAATGTTGCTGCAAGCAAATAATAATAGTCATCAGAGTCAGTTTTAGCTACTTCTATGTCAACGAAAAGAATTACTTACTAATTTAAATACACACAAAATTCAATTAACATTTTGCGACTTTTTAAGTAAAACTCGATTATATCGTCAATCGTTAGTAGTATCTGTCAAGTCCATCACAGCCCAACCATTCAGTTCACTGAAGCTGTCCTGGCCTGCTTGCAAAGCAATCAGCATTAATGTGTATATGCATACGTATAAATGTATATGTGTATTGAATTTCTCGCTCATTAACATCATTTAAAATGCAACGAAATCCAATTGTAAATACAGAGTATTTCATATTTTCAACAAGAGATATATATAAGTGTATACGGAATGTGTGTGTGTACAAATTAAACAGATTTCACTGGTAAATATGAAAGTTAATGCTATGAAAACAAATTACAAGGTAAACATTTGTGTTTGCTTCTACTAAAGTTAAATACCCTGTAAACGTTAAATGAATGCATACAAGACAAGGTTTTCAAATTAGCTTGTAAAGTAAAAAAGGTGCTAACAATTCTGCGGTCATTCACTTAGCTTTCGTGCCCCTCCTTAACCCCCCCCTCTCTCACTGTATATGCATATTGCATTTAGAATTTTGAATTTGAATTTCGTTGATTGTTTTGTTTATTTTGCGCTTGTTTTGCTTCCCTCCAGGTTTGTCTGCATTTAATTAAACAATTATCTTTGATTTAATATGAAAACAACATGAAGAGCTAAAGCCCACGCCACACGCCCACTCTCCTCCTCACTCTCTCTTTTGCTCTCTCTCTCTCTCTCTTTCTGTCTCCCTCTGAGCATTCAGTTTACAAATTAATTAATTGCCGCCATATGCTAATTAAACAGCATTTTTATAGTGTAATTTCACTAGAATTTAACACGCACGCAGACAAACACACGCCCACACACACACACACACTCTCGCGCATATAGTCGGCCATAAAATAAATAAATTTCAAGCGTCATTCATTCAAATGATGCATAACATTATCATTGGGCCTGTTATGCAAAAGCAGAGAAGGATATCTTATTATATGTATATAAATGCTTTGCGTGTAACAAAGTCGACTGACAGATACCCTATCTGAATGGATAAAGAATCTGAAGGATTCAATAGCAAAAACAAAAAAGAAATAGCATTGTGGGCATTATATTTGTTGTAAGAAACACTTATTACAGGGTATGCAATAGTTTAATTATCAGCTTGTTTTTATGTTGTGCTTATCATTTATGAGGGATTAATGCGATGCCACATAATAACAATTTATGTGTGAGTACAGTTAAAAGTATATATATACATATGCATGCATTTAACAAGAGTTTCAATTGCTCTCAAAAGCGAATACGCCAAGTAAGCCTGTGACTTAAAAATACTTTGCTAACAGTAGCAGCACAATACGATACAGAACATTAAACTGTATCAGCTAAACAAAACTTTTTTAAGCAATATATATTCATATTATTCTGTATTCTGTTGCTTTTAGTGCAAAACATAAGCAATGAGAATAAATTTAATTAATTTCACTTTAAATGAATTTAAAAAAATTGTTAGTTGTTTTTTTGGATTTTTGCGCAGGTGCAGCCTGCGTAATTGTATTTATGTGCTTGATTTGAAGTTGCACTCTCGCAACTTCGAAATGTTGCGGCAACAATGTTGCCAAGTGTTTTGCAACGCATGCGCGCTGGCATCATTGTTGCCGAGCATTTGTTTTGATTTGCGTGCTCGCCTTGTTTATGTTTATGAGACACAATCTGACACCCTTCTATTTTCTAACGACAGGTGGTTGTGTGAGCAAGTGTGTGTGTGTGTGTGGGTGTGAGTTGTTTTGCGTGTAAGAATATTTATGCATGGCAATTTCTCAGTGTCGCCCGTATGCATTGTGCTTAAGTCAAATGTGACGTCAGTGTCCAACACAACCAAGTTGAAGCCACCCCAGCTTTTTTTCGTTTTTGGTTTCGTTTGTTTGCTGGCGCCAAAACATTTTGTGATTCCACCTGCCAGCCATATGAGTTGTTGTTTTATGCAGCAGCAGCAGCTGCGGCAATTGTTTATTTGGCACAGCTTTCAAATCGCGCCTGTTGCCAAAAACAGAATTCGCATACCCATCGATAGCTGCTACAAACCCTTTGCACCCACCTACAGGTATACAGTGATATGGTTTTCTCATACTTTTTGCTGCCCATTTACGGCACACTTCACACATTTTGCAGCCGCGTCACGCTGTCACTTTCAATCTGCCAGCACTTGAAGAAAATTTCGTTTCTTAAAGTAGTTGTTGACTTAAAGCTTGAGCTTAGAAATTTCTGATAAAATATAAAATACAATAAGTTTTATTCTTTTCTTTTACTTCGTGTTGAAAGATATTATTGAAAGGAACAATATTCAGTGTTTTGCTTAAGCTTAAAATAATTGTTGTAAAAGAAAAAAACAACACAAGTTTCTGCTTATCAGTTGTTCTCTTTAAGCCTACCCCTAGGCAATTTTACTGCTTATCAGCTTATCATGGCATCATTTTTTTTCAAGTGTGCTTTTTTTCAGGTTTTTTTTTTTTGCTCTGTTGCCTTGGCCAAATGCCAGCAGCTGCCCAACTGCATCCTCTCAACTCAACACCGAGTGTTGGTTGGCTGGCTGGCTACCTTTCCACCTTTCACCTGCCACATGCCACATGAATCGCCTGCGGCTATGCAGCATAATTCGTTTCGGCTGCAGTTGCAACTCCCTGCTTTTAAGCCTCTTTAAAGCCGTTGCGTAGACGCATAACTTCTCTCTCTCTCTCTCTTCTTTCTTCCCAAGCCCAGCCCTAGGCTCTTAACTCTTCGGCAAGCCAAAACTTTGCCACATTGCACAAACTTCTTTTGCTTGATTTAAAAGCTGTTTGCCAAAAGGCAAGCCCAATGCATTTATTGCAATTCACAATTGTATTTTTAGTTTTTAAAGATTGTTTTCTAACCCAACTAGTGCTGGATTATTTTTCTCAACCCCATGTCAGCGCCAATCTGTTGCTCTTTGACTACCTTTGACTAGTTACAAGCACCTGGCCTCCAACAGCCTGCTTCAATTGCAACAAAGAAAAAAAGAAGGGGCTGACTGAGTCATCGACTAGTTAGCCACTGACTCAACTCAACGCAACTCAACTCAACTTAACTCGGCTCAGCTCAACACAACACAACAAGACTTTCAGTCTCTGTAGTTGAGTGGTTGGACGGCCTTTGCTTTGGTCCCGGCTAGGTAAGGGAGTTGAACACAGAACAAAAAACAAAAAAGAAGAGAGACAAGAAATGAACTCACTTTTGATGCTTGCTTCCTTCTGAGCTGCTGTGGAAAACAACACAAAGCTAAATCGCGCACAAAGCCAATTGCTTTTCCTCTCGACTGCAGCTGAAAAGTCCACTGACTGCCTCTTACTGTCCCTCTGTGTTCCTGCACTTTAGTTATAAAAGCGGATACTCATTTAAGTTGATTCACCGCATCAACAACACACACACACACACACACACACACAGAGAGAGAGGAGCAGGGACGTCGTCAGCCAATGACACTTTATGACAATTGCACTTGGCGACTTAAAGGAAACAAAAGCTGGCGGAAAGAGCGTAAAACAGAAGGCGAAGGTAGTAGTTGCTTTCTTCTTAAATACAGAAAAGAAAAACGTACAAGAAAAAAAAAGCTATAAAACTTATCTGTCCGATAAGCTAATACTCTGCATGCATACAGCCATATCCTTGCCATATTGGCAATATACTCTTTATTGGGTAAGGGTATGCAAAGAAGCGAAGGCAGCCAACGGGCATAAAACAAGTGAAAATCGTTCAGGGAAAACTGCCGTCGCTGACGCCAACTTCAGACCCCAAAGCAAATCCACACAAGTGGGTGCTGCTGTGGGCGCTTAAAACCAGGCGGAAAGTATGTTGCCCGAGGAGTTGGAGGCAGATTGAGCTAGAGGATTTGCAGGCAAAAATCGTAAACAAAATGCCGGAAAAGGCAACAAACATGGCGACAACGAAGCCACGTGCGCCACATGCTTTGGCACAACAACGGCAACAACAGCGGCAAAGTCAAACCAAAATGCATGATGTGCTTGTGTCGCCAGTCGCGTCGCAGTCAACCAACCAATCCCCGCCCCCGGAATATCCAGTACCATCCATGTCGCCGCCTATATGCCCTCGTCCTGTTTCTGTTCTGTTCTGTTCTGTCTGTCGCCTTGATAATGACTTTTTGTCTTTGCTCAAATGTCACTTGATGCTTGTCCTATGTTCTCGCTCGTTTTGCACATTCTATTCAGCTCTTTCTCTCTCGTTCTTTTCGACACTCAAATCTGCTTCCACTTTTCCTTGCCCTTCTAGTTGTTGTTGTTTTCTCGTCGCTTTTGTTAGCCGCCGTTGAGTTATTTTTTTTTTGTGCATGCCTCGAGGTTATTCAAGTTCAAAATGCAGCCGGCCTGAACTTCTTGTTGTTGTTGTTGCAACTAGCTTTGATTAATTGGCTTTGTTGATCGATTTTTGGCTAGCTATATCAAAAGTTAACTTGAAACAAATTAATATAGCCAATCAGCTTTACTAACTCTTATGTTAACTAATTGATAACACAACATCATCATCCAAAATGCCATAACAACTAAATTAAAACGTATCTGCCTCTCTGATGTTCAGTCGTGTGGCTGTAAATGCGACTTGAATGGAAATTTGCATATGATAAGAAACAAAAACGCAAGCTAAACAAAAAAAAAAAGCTAAAGCAAAATTAGTACAAAATCTGAATAGAATTGAAGTGTTTTTTGTAGCGTTAACTGCAAAAATGTGCTGCAGTTGCGATGCGATGTTGAGCAATGTGAAATTCAATTGAAATGCATAAATTATGCTGAAAAGTATGCAACAAATATTGTAAATACGCACGCATGCACCTGCACACACTTGGTGTGTGTGTGTGGTATGTGTGTAATTTACTATCATTTCAAATGGGTGTGTGTGTGTGTGTGTGTGTGGAAAGGGGGCAAGAGAGCATCGTTGTTAACACTGGGGAATTTTGTCACGTTACAAATGTGTTGCGAATGCATTTGTGGTAAATATTTGCGGTTATCTAAATGAAATGCGTTGCATACTTTTTCGGCTCCATGCCAATACAACAATAATAAAACGCCCATAAATCGCGCGAGTACTTGCCGATCCCCTTCCCCCCCTTCCATTCCCTCCATACATATTCGGCATTGGAGCGCAAAATATGCAATTAAAGCATAAATTAAGCGTTTACATTCAAATATCATTTTGATAGCTGGCAAAACGGCCACACTGGCAATTTAAATGGCTAATTTGGGAAAATGTCCTTTAAGCCTCATGGGAACAGCTTCAATTGTTACTAATATATGGTTTTTCTTGGATATTAAGCACAATTTTTTCAAGTGTATTTTCGTTTTTTTTCTTATTTTTTTTTACTTCTCTTCCATTTCATCTATCTCTTCATTTGGTTGTTGTGGTTTCTATTTTGTGTTTTGTGGCAGGTCTGCAACATTGTCTAAAAATTGTGAAACTGTTTTGTTTTTGTTTGCCATCTGTAAATCGTTGACCACATCGCGGCTGCCACGCCTCCATCTGCACCCCCTTCTACCGCCCACACTACCATACACTGCCTGCGCCTGTATTTTGCTGTTTATGCAAATGCAGTGGCATGCATTATTAATAAATAAGCCGCAGGACAATGAGCCTGCACAGGCAAAGGAGTAGAGGCGTTTTATGTTCTATGGTTCAGTTATTTAGTTTTTAGTTTGATGCGCATTAACTTTAAAAACACAACAACAACAAAGCAAATGACATTTAAATCGCAGCTCAAATTCGTTATAACAAACATTATAATTAGTTGGCATTTCTATGAAGAAGCGTAATAAATGTTTGTTGTTGAGATTTTTGTTTCGTTTTGCCGTATGCCTAATTGCAAACGGAAAACGGAAATGGAAATGGAAATGCTAGCAACTCATAAATTTCCACAGCTCAAATACCGACCAACAACAACAACACAAAAAAAAAAGATAAAAATAAAATAAATAATAAAAAAAAAAGAAAAATAAACAAACCACATGAAAGTGTCATAAATTATGCATTACAAACATTGCGTTGATGATTTATGATAAAAATAGCAAACAACATTTAAGTTAACAATAAAAAATAATAATAATGATTACAATGCAATATAAAAAATATAGCAATTTGAAAATTACAGACGATTAAAAGTCCATTAAATAAACCAACCGATAGGATGGGAGTTAGAAAACTGTCACTCTTTAATTTATTTAACGCAACAAAGCAATTAATGTATGATAAATAATTATAAAGATTTTTAATTATATGCAGACGTTTATAAAAAAAAGTTTAACCCTAACAAAGCCAGTTCTTTAGTTAATAAACCTTATGAGCACCAGGAAAAAGAACAAGTGGACGGCCAGTTGGCAGTTTTTGCCCGGGGCCAAGGTTCAAGTTGTGAACTTGGCAAAAGCATAACAAAAAAAAACCTGGAAAAGAAAGAAAGAAAGACAAATAGAGCAAAAACAACAGGCGTTGCACACTTGTAAATTTCTTATGAGCCTTGGAAGCCGCCACACACACACATACACAAAGAAGTTTTGCAACTAGCAGTAAGTGTGTGTTGTTTGTTGTTGCTAGTAGCAGCACGCACAATTAAATCAAATTACCTCAAGTGCACTCAACGCTTTTTCAACGTCGTCGTCGTCGTTGTTTTTGTTGTTGTTTCAGCCTCAGTTGGCGGCTCAGTAATTAAGCTTTGTGTCAAGTGTCTAAAGGTGGCCGTAGTAAATGGAGGAAACTGTTAGGCCTTTTCCCTTTCTCCCTTCCCTTCTCTCGCTCTACCTGTGTGTTGCTTCCGGCAGTGGTCATTGAACTTGAAAGGAACACATTGCATGCAATACAGGAATGCAATTTGTTTTTTTCCTTTATTTTTTTTTTTTGAGTAACTGACACTTTTGAGCAGTGTTCATGTGTGTGTGTGTGCAATGAAACGTTACGCAGAAGCTGATACCCTTTCTTTTCTGTTAGAGCATATATATGTGTATATACAACATAATAGTGCATGATGCTTAGGAAAGCAATATGCTTGTCTGTGTGTGTGTGTGTGTGACCAGAGTTAGGATTCGTTTGGGAACAAAGAAACGTACATATGTTTGTGATGCTGATGAAAGGAACAAGGACGAAGGACGATGTCAACGATGGCCGCAACATCAACGTCAACGCTTGAAAGACGCATTACGAATATGCTCCAAAACCTCTGGGGACAGACGTCGAGTCGGAGAACTAAATACATATACATATGGTAGAAAGGAATAAGAAAAGAAGAAAAAAAAACAACAACCTCAAAATGTGAAAACCGAAATTAAATTTACATCAAAATAGCAAAAGGGGCTGGGCAGAAAGGAAACAAAAACCAGCAGCAGACCAAAGCAACACGTGTATGTGTGTGTGTTCGGGGGGTGCGCCTTGGGGGGTGTTCCATTGTTATTTTATTAGGTGAGAAATTCTGCTGGGCAGGGACAAGGGCAGCAGTAGCATGGTGTGCAACAACAACAACAACAACAACAAAAACAAGAACAAGAACAAATAAATAAGAAAAATATGCTCGCTGGTTGTCCGCTGCGTTTTGCTATATCCGTTTCCTGCTTTCGGGGTTGCTTAACTTAACTGTGGGCGGTTTGGGGGTTGGAGTGTGTAGATGGTTGGTACATTAAATTAGTTTTGACACGTAAATGCGTTTAGCTAGGCAACGCAGTTGGACACTGAACTCCGAACTGCCCCTGCTCCCGTCACTCCCACACCTTCGCAACCACCAATATGGCCATTTGGCATTAACAATGGCGCTCGAGACCCGTATTAAGGTGTTTTCAAATACTCTATTCCCTGGCTATGTATAAATTGTCTAAGTGCTATCAAGGCACAGATTGGAGGAAAACGTATAGTGCTAAGTGATTGTAGTTATGGGTTACATATAGCCAGTACCTACTGTATGGAGTAGTCGACAAACTTTCAACAGCAATTTAAGTCGTCGCATACTTGCTTTTCTTTTCCCACCCACAGCCCACAGCCCACAGCCCCAAGCCAAGCCCCACCATTTTGTGTGACCTGGTATTCCAGGCATTTTGTAGCATAATTTTAGGCTGTCAGTTGCGCAGCTGAAATATGCGAATAAATTACATGAAACGCGTTGCGCTGAAATGCACAAAATTTATATGTATAAAATGGGCGAAGAACCACCCACCCACTTAAGCAACCATCCAGTCAGCACCTCGACAAGTCACCTTTTGCTTTGAGAGGCAGGGCGAAAGGCGTAAGGAAACTGCAAATACAATTAACATGAAATTAAATGCCTGCTTGTTGGCTTGTTGCCTGCCACGCCCCTCCCCGCGCCGCAAAACACGTGCCGCGTGCAGCGTTAATTGGCCGAGTGCATTCAAATGCAGCAACTTCCAGCCTGATTGCCATTTGTTGCATGTGACAAAGAAGTCAGAAGAGTTTCTGATCAACGAAAAAGGACTTGTATGTGGCTTATTGCTATTCGCTGAGTCATCGAGCAAACTGGCAATAATTAACATTTAAACGTGGCTTGCAGCCAGCATCCGCATGAAGCAACAACAAATGATAAACGATGCAACATGCAGCAGGATGTAACAGCATATCCTAGCGTTTATCCTTTGCCTCCTGCTCAATGGTAAACTGTGTTGGTTGTTGCAGATTTTGCTTCGAACAAGTTGGATTTTTGTTCTTCTTGTTTCTGTTTGTATACTTATGGGGTTAGATGACAATAGTGGGGTGGTAGGGCAACAGGGGCAAGGACAGCAACAGCAATTCGAGCGAAGGCTCTGCACCTCTCGCCCCTCGTTGGTGTTTGGTTCGTGTTGATGAGTGATATTTATGAATCACATGAGAGTACAGTAAATCATCGCTGTTGAGTATTTATGCGAGAGCCGGTGATTAAGGCAGTCCGGCAGGGTCATATCCTGGCACGTCCACAGTCAAGTCCAGGTCCTGACCAAACACACACACACACACACACATAAACTATAGGCAGCAGCTTAAGGACGAATCGTGAGCTTCGCTTGTTGCTTGGGATAATAGTAAAGGTCCTGCTCCTGGCTAACACAGTAAACAAGTTCAAAGCACTGCGTTGACAGCAACAAAAACAAAATCAACTTAATGGCATTAACCCAAAGCATTAGGGCCAACAGCTTATGATTATTTTGTAACGATTAAAGTTGGTAACAAGGCAAAAGCAAAAGTTTTTCGAACGTGCTAATCAACAAAAAACTAGCCATCATTTTATGATTATCTCGAGTAGCGAAATAACTTGTAAAGCTTATAAAGATACAAAAATATTATTGAGCATTGTTTAAAGTCATTTTAAAGGACATGCCATAAAGCATTTAAATTTGTTCCACTTACTGGAAATGGGTTGAGCGGCTGGGATGCAGAAGAAGAAAAGGGAAAGGGAAGTGCGTCAGAAACGCAATTAAAATACAATTCCAAATATGTAATACAAATAACAATGGTCGCACAGAGCACGATGGCGACGTTGTTGATGCCCAGCAGCAATGATGCTACCCTACAATCCCCCCTTACCCAACCAAGACCGCCCCTGTCCAAGACTGCGTCCCAGTTTGCTGTAACCAGACAAAGCCAGATCCTGATGACGCCAACTGGTTGTCGCTGCAGTCACAGTCGCAGTTGACGTTGCCGTCGCAGTCGCAGTCGCGGTCGCGTCATCCTTTGCACAGTCGTTGACTCTGTGATTACCAGAAGAAGAAGGAGAAGGAGAAGAAGATGGAGTAGATGGGTGGAGTGAAGTGGCAGTAGCAGGAACTGTAGCTGAAGCAACAGCCATTGATGCTGCCTGCTGGCCTTTCCCTTCGACACCGAACACACACCAACACACCCCGAATGCCTCATGCCCCAATGCACTTGTCGCCACCCGCCGTTTGGTGGCGCCACTTTGTCGCGACGCTTTTTATAATTGAAGCAAATTGTTAGCCTGCGTTGGCATTCACTTGTCCTGCCAGCCAGACCTTGTGGTTGGGTCGCTTGCTGGCTGCTGCGGTGGTTAAATACACTTCGCAAAAATAAACAACCAACTAAGACATAGCTTAATGTTGTATTAACGTTGCAGTATTGCAGTATTTTGTTTTCTTTTCCCAGTGTATGCTTGACTGAATGCTTGACTGAACTGTGCTTACACCCCGCTTGCATTCTATCAGAGCTGCCACCATTGCCATTTCCATATCCATTTCCTGCTGCTGCTGCTGCCGCTGTTTGCGCCGCATTGTCGCATTCCAATTACAAAACAATCATGATGAGCTCTAGATATTTGCAACAAAAACAACAACAACAACACGAACAACAACAAGAGTATAGAAATAAAAATGCTTGGGGGTTAGACAACAAGCTGTTTAGCATCCATATCCTTCACGTGGCTTTTACATTGAATTATTTAACAAACCGTTAGATCTTTAATCATCTGTAGAGTCCTTCATGTTTGTTCTCAATAACAAGGCAAACAAATCGCCTGATTTTCATTCCTTATAACTCTTAATGACTTAAAAATACTTTCCAGCAATTAATTCAACAAAAATTAAGCTCACTTTAAATACAGTAACTTTCTATCAAAGTTAAATCCAACTTTTAATTGAGCTGCCGTATACTTAATATTCGATATGTTTCTGACCCGAGAGCTATTTCAAATGTATTCATTTATTTAGTAGAGGGTAGTGCTTGCAGTTGATGTCGAACTAACTGAACTAATTGAAAGACAACTCGAAGATATGTCACTGACATTTGCCACAGCTTGTTTAACTGCTTGTTTAGATAATGATGTTGATGTTGTTTTACTCCAACTGCTGCTGCTGCTGTTGCATTCGAAACCTTCAAGCCCTAAATGTGGTTCAAACACACATCAACACACACACACATACAAACATTCACAGGCAAACATTCGAACTGGCGACTAGCTAAGATGCCAAGTGCAACGCCTCGCCTCACCTCGCCTCGTCTCTTTGTGTTTGATTTTGGTGTCAGCTTTAGGCGTTAGCCGCAAATCCACTTAATGCACACAGGACGACGAAACAGGACATCATATATTGGCGTCATTTGTTAAATGGGCGTGGCACGTACACTGATTGTCGCGCGCCAACTGCTATTTAAGCGGCTCCAAACAGGATATACGCAGGCGACAAAACGCACACACATGCGTTTAGGGGCAGCTGGCATGTGGAATTCGAGCCTGCTGCAGCAGAAGTTACTGCATTTGAGGTTAACTCACGCTTGCGTATGCAGCTACACTGCAAGAACTACAAGTTGCCCTACAATTTACTTTGCGCTCTCAGGGGTCAAGTAAAGTGATAATAAAGATAAATGTAGCAATAGAATTGGTCGGTACCTATGCAACTGGCCAAGTTAACCCCAAACAGCATTATGCAAGAGTTAATTTCTGTTTCGATAGTTATCTTATTGCATAGCTCAATAACAGCTTGTGGCAACTCACTAAGATACACACTCGAACAAATCGAATAGTCTCAGGGAATAGTAATTAAACTTAGAGTACAATGACATTTATGGCTAAGTTATGCCAATCAGTAAGACAATACTGAAATGTCATTTACAGACAAAGCAGCTTCAGAAAATGCTGTAAGCTTAGATTGTTAGAGAAATAAAACCAGCACGTTGTTTTTTATATATAAAGAAATAAAAAATTTTTCAAATTAATTAGTTTAGTTTTTGGAAATCGATACTTTTTACACAACGTCAAGGCAGCCCCAATACTTTCAGATCCACAGTGCAATCGAGCACTCCTCCCCCAAAAAAAAATCAAAAAGAACGAAAGAAAGAAGGAACAAAATCAACACGGTGAGTATTTTGCTAAACCTGTAGAAAGCCATTAGGGCACCCCTTTGCAATGGGTTGAAACGTTGTAGCCCTCGGGTCTGTTTGCTGCTACTCTACAAGTCACGCAATTTCAATTCAACTGATTTCTCGCACCTCATCACGAAAAACCGAAAAAAACAACAACACGAAAAAGAAACGTCGGGCGAGGGCAACCTTGCCTGGGGTTAAGCTCTCCCTGTTGTTGTTTGTTAGGTTATTTAGATCATAATTTTGTGACTTCGGCTTGTGGCTGGTTGTTGGCATTATTGTTTTACATTCCATCATAAACGGATTTGGTTTTTCCCCGCGGGCCATCATCACTGCCCAACAACAACAACAACAACAGCAGCAGATTTAGTGGCTCACCCCCCCCCCCCACGAAAAAAAGGGGGGAAAATATTTAATCTATAGCAGTTCTTGGACGAAGCACAATTTGAGCATAGAATGCTGGTAATTTAATACAGATAGAAGGCTTGACAAACTGTGTCAGTAACACAAAACATTTATTTCGTTTTAAGCTTTAAATATTTGATTTAAAATTGACCAAAAACAACACTAAAATACTAAAAACCATTAAATGCGGAGAAATTCTTTAACTTAAAACATATATGAACTAAAAGATCTGCAAGTGAGTCGTGAGTATTATTATGTATATTCAGTATTGGGGTTAGGTAATGTAAGTTCTTCGGATTAGTCTGTTCGCTTGGAAAGAGTATACAGTAGTAGACATGCAAAATGCTGTCAAAAGCAACTTCAACAGAGCTGTGCTCGCATTTCAGTCAAAAGCACAAAAAAAAAAAATAAGCACATAGAAAGCACATTATTTGTTCCGCTTAGTCGAACAACAAAATTTTTTAACTTTTCGGCAAAGACATAAATTGTGTTATATCCTCTTCAAAAACCAAAAAATATAAGATCAAAAAGAAAAAAAAAACGAGAAAAAAACCAAACACAAACCCTTTTGTTTAATGCATTGTTTGTGTGTGGCTTAAAGTTTGGGCTGCACTTAACATACTTAAGTTTTGATTGCAATAACGCTAATATGGAGTATTCCATTTTAAATTCAGGTTATACAGAAGAACAGCAACAGCAACAGCAACAGCAACAAGAACAACAACAACAACCACAGACAGCCATAATCAGTGCACAGGAGCAAGAGAAACAGAACGAGCCAAGGGAAAGCAAGATGATTGTACAAGGTCGCATGTCTTTTGGTGGCATACAAATGGCATCCGGTCAGGGCATGAATCGAACAAACGAAGAACGTCGTCGTTACAACAATTACAACAATGAGCGTCAATTGAATAACAATAATGGCAATAGTCATAGTAGTAACCGTCAACAAGCTGCTCATCATCATCACCACCATCATCAGCATCATCATCCGTATGGACCGCAGTATCGTTCATCTGTACCGCAAACAAATTTGAATGGTTCGGTTAGTGCATACAATATGCGTTCGTGGTATGCCTGGAATCAGCAGCAGCAGCAGCAACAGCAGCAGCAATATGCACATCAACGTCATTTGCAACAGCTGCAACATCAACAGCAACAGGAGCAGCAACAACAACAACAACAGCAAAACAGCTTAATGCTGCAAGCGCAACACTCAACACAGGAACATTTAAATTCATCCTGGCGTCGTACGCATCGTTTGAATGTGAATGCTCCAAGCTTTACGCCTGCAAGTGCTAAAACCTTGCTGCCCAGTCAATCACAGTCAAAGCTGCTGCAATCGCAATCGCATTCGCAATCACAGCTATCATTAACATCATCCACATCATCCTCAACAATAGCAACGGCAGCTCAGCAACAGCAACAACAACAACAACAGCAACGTAATGGACAACGATCTGCGCTGCCGGCGGATCTCTTTCAGACGGTCATCACTGTAATACGTGAACTAAATCGTTCGGTTAGCTATCCGGAACTAATCCGCCTGCTGGCCAAGCGTTTGGAACGTCTGCCCACGGAATTGAAGCGTCATATACCGCATATCCTGCATGGCGCTGTGCTCAATGGTTATTTACGCAAGGATGGCAGCTATTATACACTGCTTTCGGAGCGGGAGCAAAAGGAGATTGTGAAACATAATCAGGAGAAGGCAAAGCGTGCCAAGGAGCAAGAGAAGGAGCCGCTCTCCTGGCGTCTACGTTGAACTCCAATCGTATGAACTTCTCGAAACCAACAATCAACAAATCAACAATTTATATATATACACTTATCTGTATATATATATATATATATATATGTACATGTATATCTGGGATCAATCAGTTCATGTCGTTAAAAGTTTTTGTTTGCGTTTTCTGCACACCCATACTCACTTCCACACACACACACACACATCTAAACACACACACTAATGTATGTAACGAATGTCAAACAAATTGTAACTAATATTGTCTTACCTCAATTGAACTCAACCCAACAAACGCAAATAATGTGGGTTAAATAATAATAAAAAAATTTTAGTTCATTGATAAGAGGCAAACGATTCATGTTTCTTACTTAACCAAACTTTAAAGGCAATAATAGTTTAATTTTTCTACTACAAATTCTTCGTTCAACTCGCATCTGCCGTGTTTTAAACGAAACATTCGAAATGTTACCGTTACGTTAACGATAAAATGCAATGCTAAATTAACATAAACTATACCCAATACTGTTGACTGTTTAATAATTTTGACATTTATTGATGCACTCGAACATATGTTTAGCTATTATCAGTTTCATTGCTGTGAGTTTCCTCAGGCTTGTCGCCGCTATTCTCCGTTGTAACAATTGGCTCCCGCCGCTCATTGGGATCCATGCGATTTGGTACTATGGAATAGCGATAGTCATTCACACGCAAATAACCATAGATGAGTGCATCATTTAGATTGACGGTAATCTGACGTTTCAGCTCCTCATCGAAACGATCCAAGCGCTCCGCCACAGCCTCAACGATCTCATGCTGTGTCATTGGTCTTTCCGAATCACCGATTACCTTCAGAATGCTACTAAATAGATTTGGTATTAGCTTACGTCGTGGCGCTTGATTTGGACCCTGTTGCCTCATGGTGATGGCCATATAGAATCCAGAAAAGGCATCAACACAGGCAGCGAATAATTTTAACTAAATAAATTTAAATAAAACGACTTAAAGCTGTTGTCACAGCATACTTGAAAATAAAATTATAAAACCCATACGAACCATTAGTTGTTTTTTGGTGGGATTGTTTTTTTTTATTCAACTCCCCAATGCATTATAATATTTATTTAGAAATTGCATTTCTATTACATGAGAGTTGAATGTGATTCAAAATTAAGGTGTTATTTTTTTAGAAGTTACTTGAGATGAATTATTTTCTCTTTCTGAAGTGCTTCTTCGGCTTCTGTTCCGTTGTTGGCCTCGAGTTCAGTTCCTGCACAGTGAGAAGGGGATCACAGTTAAGTACATAACCTCCATTGACCCGATGCAAATAGCCCAGATTGGTTGCCTTGTACATTGCACCTGGCACCAGGGTCCGTACAGTGCTGAAGGAGCTGCTAAAGTTTCGAGACAGTTGCTCCAAAATGGCAGCAAATGTTATGGGTTCACCATGATCCTTTATAATGTTGAGTATATCACACAGTATTTGATCGATTGTTATATTCGGATCGCGCAGCTCATTGCCAACCATTGGATTGGGTTCATCACGTAAGTTTGCTTGGGGACTGGAACTAATATTGCGATTAGCTATATTCTCCGGCTGATCCAGTTGATCGTTGTTATTGTTGCTGGCTTGTTGTTGTTGCTGCTGCTGCATGGGCTGTGGCAGATTCAAGTCTGCCAATGGCTGAGTCGATGCTAAAGGCGGCTGCTGCTGCTGCTGCTGCTGCTGCTGCCGCTGACGATAGATAGAAGGTGTTACTTGCTGATAACTCCGCCAAGGCTGTATCAGATTTGGAGGGATTCGTGCTTGCGATTGCGATTGCGATTGCTGCTGCTGTTGCTGTTGTTTCCAATCGCGACACTGCTGGCAATCGTTTTTCACACATGCAACAGACTGTTGCTGCTGCAAGGCACTGTTGCGTTGCTGTTGAGCCAGTTGTATGTTGTTGGCCAAGTTTTGGGCCTGATTAAAGCTAATCATTGGCTGTAACTGCTGTTGGACTTGCTGCGGCGGCTGAACAACATTGTTGCCTACTTGCTGCTGCGGATTAATGAAAGAAGCAGTACTCGGTTTAGGCATCTGTAGCTGCGGCTGTTGCTGGTGGATTGTTGCTGCCGTTTGCTGTTGAATAGGTGCGTAAACAATTGGCTGCTGTTGCGGCTGAAAGACATTGTTGGGTCGTTGCTGATACGGCACTTGTTGCTGTTGCTGTTGCTGTTGCTGATAGACATTTGGTATCAATTGCTGAGCAACATTAGTTGGCTGCTGTTGCTGTTGTACGACATTGATGCGTGGCTGCTGTTGCTGGCCTAAGTTATAAGCTTCAACATGTTGCTGTGGCGAACAAGGCACGTGTGGCTGTTGATAGATGATCGTTGGCTGTCGCTGCTGTGCAACATTGTTAGATGGTTGCGGCTGTGGATTGTAAAACGAAGTCCACGGTTGCTGCTGCTGCTGCTGCTGATGTTGAGGCAACTGTTGCTGCGGCGTCTGCTGCAAATAGTAAATTGGCTGCTGCTGCTGTTGAGGCAACTGTTGCTGCGGCGTCTGCTGCAAATGGTAAATTGGCTGCTGCTGCTGCTGCTGCTGTGGAGGCAACTGTTGCTGCGGCGTCTTCTGCAAATGGTAAATTGGCTGCTGCTGCTGCTGTTGAGGCAACTGTTGCTGCGGCGTCTGCTGCAAATGGTAAATTGGCTGCTGCTGCTGTTGAGGCAACTGTTGCTGCGGCGTCTTCTGCAAATGGTAAATTGGCTGCTGCTGCTGCTGCTGCTGTTGAGGCAACTGTTGCTGCGGCGTCTGCTGCAAATAGTAAATTGGCTGCTGCTGCTGCTGTTGAGGCAACTGTTGCTGCGGTGTCTGCTGCAAATAGTGAATTGGCTGCTGCTGCTGCTGCTGTTGAGGCAACTGTTGCTGCGGCGTTTGCTGCAAATAGTAAATTGGCTGCTGCTGCTGCTGCTGTTGCTGAGGGACCAATGGCACTGGATGAATAACTGCCCGAGCTATTGGTGTATACAAATATAGCTGCGGTTGCTGCTGTGCAACTGCATTAACCAGTGTTGGAGAGCCCTGCTGATTTGGATTGTGCACAATATTCCGCTGCACCTGGCCTAAAGACAATTGGCGCAGTGACTGCGGTTGTTCCGAAAGTTCCGCAACATTTTTCCCCTCATACTGAGCACGCTCTGTATTGTCATTTGGTTCGGGCACAGGCAACAGCTCCTGCTCCTGCTCCTGCTCGTGATGCTGATGTTGCTGATTGTAGCTCTGCAACTTTTCGGCATATATCTCCAGATCGGCGGCTGGCTCCGACTGGGGTCGTCTCTTCTGATTGTCATATTGTTGGCTATTGCTGTTGTTATTGCCAAAATATTCTAGTTGCTTTACCAGTTGCTGCTGCAAGGAATTGTGCGGCAATTGTTGTTGCTGCACCTGGCGCTGCGGCTGATTCCATCCCTCATTAACATATGGCTGCAAATTACCATTAAATGGTATATACTGCAGCTGCTGTAGTTGTTGCTGCTGCTGCTGGTGCTGTTGCTGCCAATTGGTGTTTTGATCATAGACAAAGATCACATATTGTTGCATGGGCAACGGCGGCTGTTGCTGCACATTGTAGTTTAGCTGCTGTTCGAGCGCAACTTGTGGCTGCTGCTGTCCCTGGCCAAGTTGCAGCACAACTGGAACTTGTGGCAGTTGCAACTGCTCCAAGGGTTGCTGCAATTGACCGTGCAGTTGTTGTTGTTGTTGTTGCTGTTGCACTTGCTGCACTGGCTGCATTTGTCCATCTTGCATCGGCGGCTCTGGCTGCTCAATGTTTTGAGCACGTGGCTGAAAGATTTCAGCATTCGGATTGAGTTGAAAGCGTTTGGTATCGTTATTTTTTGGCTGCATTTTGTTTTAACTTTCTTTTTAACAAAATATTTGTGGAAAAAATAGTTTTTCTTTTTTTTTCTCTGCGCAAAGCTAACAAATTTTCACAATTTTGTGACGCTTCAATAATGTGAGTAATTGGAATGACAAAAGCATTTCATCTCTACAAAAGGGCTGCCAGATTGTTTACATGTTGGTAGAAGAAGAAGAAAAAAAAAAGGTGGTAATATATAAATCTAATGAAAATAATGCACAAAGCAATATATATTTATTGTTTGTTTCATACAAAGCCAAAAGAATTTCCACTGTTTAAAGTTATAGTTAATAAACATAATAATAGAATAGTTTTTATGCTTTTTTGCTTTTTTGCAAACCGTGGCAGCATGTAATGCCACAAGCAACTCCAACTACAAATGTGGAGAGCACTTTTGGATGTTTTCTGTGCCACTAAAACTTTTCGATGCAAATAATGCATTTATGTGTGTGGTTAGTGTGCGTGTGTGTGTGTGTGTGAATAGCCAGAAGGGAAATTTTTGCCGCATTTTGGATTGTCATGCTTGTTGCTGTGGCAACTTTGCATTCTGATGGTGACAGATGGTCCACACATCTACAGAGAAAGTCGTGACAGACACACTGAGACAGAGAGAGAGAGAGGGAGACAGGAAGACTGACATTTATGCTCAACGCGACTAATT
The DNA here is from genome assembly GCA_035044725.1 of Scaptomyza caliginosa. Classification (NCBI taxonomy): domain Eukaryota; kingdom Metazoa; phylum Arthropoda; class Insecta; order Diptera; family Drosophilidae; genus Scaptomyza; species Scaptomyza caliginosa. The sequence goes on from JAWNNR010000488.1 coordinate 40,769, forward strand.
GGAGCTGCTGGAACGGCTGGAACGGCTGCCAAGTGGGTGCAACAATGGTGGCTTAGATGGTTTTTTCACAAAGCATATAAATATCCATAAATGCTGAAGCAGCAAAGAAGGAAAACACTTTTCCCGGGCAAGCAGCAATGGCATACAGAAAAGAAAAGAAAAGTAACTGCAACATTTTTGCGGTTTTATTTCTTTCTCAGACCCTGACAATTATTTACACTCAAAAGTTTTCGCCCCAAGTTGCCAGTTGGCAAATGCACAACACGGCAATGAAGTTGTTGTTCTCGTTGTTGTGGCAATGTCCTATGGCCAAAAAGCAGTATAGGATGCCAGAACTCCAACCAACACACACACACACACACACATAGAAAGGAGGGAACAGGTACAGCTGGCCACCTGGCTGGCGGCTCGTTGAAGTTGCAGTCAAGTTATGGGTTGCGACAATTGCAAAAATTATTCAACTTCATGGCAACCCTGGCTGGCGCAAAGCCTGCCTGTCCTTGCACACAATTAAGCAGGAACAATGCAGGCAGGCTGGCAGGCAGTCAGCCAGGCGGCACAGGCTTTACAAATGCTCATGGCTCATGCATGCCACAGCGAGTAAGTTGTTCTTCCACAAAACGCATTCACCCAATCACCACAGCACAACCGCCTTAGCCCACTCCAACCGTAGTTGGAGGCAAGTAGGTGCATATCCTGGCACAGGATGTGTTAAGCCAGCAACGATGCATTGAAGTTCATTGCCGAAAGTTCAGCCCTTCAGCTTCAGTTTCAAGCTTCAGGCTTTAGTTTTGAGCTTCATTTTGAGTGCAGGGCTCAGAGATGAGCCTTGGCAAACGGCTAAATTTTAGCTTCTTTTGTATTCGTTTCAAGCTTTCTATTGCTTGATTTAAATGGGTAATTAAAAGCACACTTTAATTTTCTTTGTTTTTTTTTTAATCACTTATCGATACTTGGATTTAGCGTGTAAGAAAATGGCTAAAAACGCCATCACTGGCTGTCTGTTTTGTGTGCTTTGAGGCGAGCAGGAAGCCTCGGTTCAGCAGATCCCAAGCTTGTAGCTTAAGGATGTTGCAAATTACAGCTCCCAAGTATGATTTACTTAATTGCAATGAACTTCACCCCTCTCCCCCCTCTCCACTCTCCCTCTCCACGCCCATGCCCATGCCCATGCCCATGCCTCCAGAACTTTACAGAAAAATAGCTAGGAATTGAGACTAGTGTTGGCCACAGAATTGTGTGCCTTTCGACTAAGCTCACGCTGCTGCTTGTGCCACACATCATAATCCTTGATGCGTTCCAATGTCAAAAACTTCAACTGGCGACGACGCTGACGCAGCATTCTTGAGCGATCGACAGCCATGCAAATTAGACGCGACATCTCGTGGCCCAAACAGGTTCTGCGCTTCTGGCCATTGGCATCGGCCAAATAGGAGCGCAATGTTAGACCTGCACATGGATAACGCAGTTTGTTTAATCAGCGAGATTTGTTTTTCATTTGCTTACCAACAATAAAAACTTTGGCCACATCCTTAAGCGTTGGCTGATCCTTGAGCAACATTATTCCTGACTCTTGGTTCGTTTGTTTTTTTCTACTTCAATTGAAATTTATATATTTGTATATTTCCAATGTACTCCTAACAATTTTGAACAACAATTTCGAGCAACTTTATTGTTTTTTATTCTTTGATTTCGTTAAAGTTTCAAAAGATTTTTGCTTAATTATGTTGTCTTTCGTTTGATGTTTAAAGCTGACAGCTGTCACGCCTGCTTGAGAGAGTATTTTTAACTAGTTTTCGTTTTTTCAAAATCTGTGTTCGACACGTTGTTCAATGCCACAGTTGGGCCAAGTTCATTTGGCAAAGAGTCCAAATTCATGAGCATGCCCCAGGAAACCCATATAAACTACACACACATACATAATGATGATGACAACGCGCGCGTGTGTGTGTGTGTGTGTTGTGTACGCGGCACAGGTGGTGCGGGTGTGGTTGTGGGTGTTGTTTGCGTTTGGTGGTCTAGCGAATTTGCTGGCTTGTGGCTCTTTTTTTGGCCCAACTTGCTGCGAACAGAGCAGCTGGCTAGCCTACGTGTAACTGTTATACAGACTACGTAATGAAAGCCGTTATACCAACTGCATTTCCTCTTCGTTCTTAGCCCTTTATTGCCACTACACTCCACTCTTTTTGGCCTTTTCAATATTGCAAAATTATTGCTGTCAACCGTCACAGTTTGAGAGTCTCATCAACCACAGCAAAAACGCCATTGCAAACAATTGTTTGGGGTAAGAGAGATTCCACTTCGTTGTATACAATTACCCATATGCAGTGATTGTCCACTTTGGCGCACTTGACGCACATTCAACATGCAACACATACACGCACAATCCATGCATCGTGTTGCCCACAATGCCGCCCAATAAACAGCAATAAAAACCCAATCCAGTTTTACAGTTCAAACCATATTCAGACTCTGTGCGTGTGTGTGTTTGTGTGGTTGTGTGTGTGTGTGTGTGTGTGTGTGTGTGTGGAGTTTGCAGCTTTTATGCATGGCATGCAAATCGATTGATGTTGATTAGCATAAATTGTCTGGACCGCATTCTATGCAATGAATAATTTTGGTTCGATACACACACACACACGCACACACACATAGAGTAACACACATGTGCACTCTATTGTTGCTACTCTCAGCCCTAATGCAATTTTGTTTTGCTTAATTTGATAGGCGTTGTCAGTGGCCATCGGAGTTGCTGCTGTTGCTGCCGTTGCGTTGACACTTTGACAATGTTCCACGTTTCAGACATGACAGATTCGGTATTCTGTCGTAGCCAGTTATATGCTACATGCTGCATGCCACATTCTGCATACTCACACATGAATAGCTAAGTGCTGCAGTTAATTACTGTTGGCCAAAGGCGATTTTGGCATGGGGCAGAAGGCACAAATTGTAGCATAACTTGCAGTTTTTGTTATTATTGTTGTTATTAGTTGATAATTGAACTAGAAGTTGAACAAAAAGCTTACTAATTTAATTATTAATATAAAAGTATTGATAAAAAATATGCTTTGAAAGTGTTCTACGTATACTCTACTCAGCATACTGGTATAACTGTTCTACGCGCTTATTCCCCTTGCCAGTTGCTAGTAGCGAAAACTTTTCTAATACAACATCACATTGTTTTTCCCCAACACAGCGAGGGAGGGAAAACAAAAAAAAAAAACATCAATAGCACTCACGCCTTGCCCCACGGCGAAAATCTTATCAAACTGACATCATTTTCATTATGTTTTGCACTTGCACACAGCTTACACTAATGTATGCCAGCCCTGTGAGTGGTTTGGGTGGTTTGTATACCCCTCATCCCACCCACAAGCAGTTCAATGGACGAGCAGTGGGTGGCAGGGGCAGGGGCAGGGGCATGCGATACGCATTATACACATATGTGGCGTGCGCTAATCTTGGATGCCAATAACTGCAAATTAGATTAGTAACGCTCAGCTTTTGGTCAAATTCAAGCTAAGAAAAGACACGCAACTATTTGTCTTCTTCTTCTTCTACAATGCGTGCTGCGTTTATAAATCTGAAATTGAAGAGGCAAAATTGTTTGAAGGATGGCTCAAGAGCAGAGCTGGGTGGGGCGGGGCGGGGCGGTGGTAAAACAAATCGACACTCAAACTGCAATCCCAGGATAGCCATATATATATAAACCACATTCACAATAACAACACAAAATGATGGAAACTTTTTCGCTTTTCGAGTGGTGGCATCATTATTATTTTTGTGTCTTGTGTTTAGCTAAGCACTGGCGTCCTTAAGAGGGATCGTTAACTTTTTCCCAACTTTCCCCTTATGGCGGAGCAAAAGAAGTTAACTACGCCACTGTAAGGCAATTGAAAGTTCGCAGCTTGCGTTGTGTTGATGAAAATTGGGCCAGGGAAGTGGGCATTAAAAGGCTGATGTCAGCGTTGCTGACGCCAAAGCGACGCCATTGCAACAACGAACACAAACGTATAAGAGTCTGAGGGTCAGTTATTGACCAGGCAGTACGACACTTATACGCTTCGTTGGTGCCCGGAAATGGCCAAGTGGTGGGGTTGGGGTTTGGGGTGTGGGGTTGGCGCAGTACATAGAAACGGTAGACATAAACGGTAAAATGAATTATATGCGATATGTTTTGGATGTTCGCTTTGCTTCTTTGCCTGATTGCAAACAATAACTCTTAGCGGAGCAAGTAAGAAGAAGAGAGAAAGTCGAAGTAAAAGTTTCAGTTAATTGCATGGGCGTCCGTCTGTGTGTGTGTGTGTGTGTGTGTGTGTGTGTGTAAGGGCTAACAAAGTTTTTTTCTCTCTCCAGAGTGAGCTGATTTTAATTGTTAGCTATTAACTTTTCTGTTTTTTTGGGACTTTGCCTAATCACTTGCGTACGATTTGTTTTTTGTTGTTGTTGTTGTTGTGTTTCATTCGCATTTGCTGCTGAAGTGCAGAAATGTGTTGCGCTTGCCAACACTGTCACTCATAATTAAACCGGTCAAGTATATCTATATAATTTATATATATACGAAACTTTTGTTTATCCTGTCAGCGAAGAAAGCGCCGAAACTTGCTAATCAACGTAGACAACTGCAGACAAATGGAACTTGGAACCGAGCCAGCGAAGAACGCGGCACTTTGCAACACTGTTCGCTGATTCGCTGTAACGCCAATTTGTTTAGACACTTTTGATCAAAGTTTATAGTTAAGACACTCTCGCAGGATTTTAATTAACATATTTTGCAATGGATTCAAAATATTGCCAATTAGAAATGTTGCGACAATCAGAGGTTAAGCAAAAAGCTGTATTGTGTCAGCTTCCACACACACACACACACACACACACACACACAATTAACTATTGTGTGTGTGCGGAACGGTACACAAACTGATTTCAATAAGGCTGCGGTTATTGTGTTACGCGTCGTTGTCCAATCGAAAATTTGCAGCTATCTAAATTTCCAATGACACGTGCCAGACACAACAACAACAACAACAATCAGTACAACCACAACCACAGCAACAACAACTGCCAACTGCCAACTGCCAACAAAGACATTGCGTTCATAACAATGATGGTTGGTTGGGTTTTGCCCAGTCCTTAGGTTGCAAAGCAAAGATAGTATTGTATTGGCATTATCCCCCAGTTCGCATCATATGTATCTGTATCTGCATCTGTTGTATCTGTCGCGCCCACGCAACGCTTTATGCAAATACCAAGAGACGTGCAGTTTCCTCTTCAGACGCGACATAACAGTTGTTGTCGCTCTTGTTGTTGTTGTTCAACTTTAACTGTCAATCGATAAAGATTCTTTGCCTTTGGCAAAAAGTCTACACCACAACAGCCTGACCACTTCCTTTACTATCATCGACTCCCCTTCTCGCTCTCTCTCTCCTTTTTTTTCATCTGTCTGTGTTCGTGTGCGTGTGCAGCCAGTTACGAATATTGTTGCCAAACGAAATGGAAACCGCAAATTCGCTTTACATGTTTTTTCATTTTATTATTTTCATTTCTTTCTTTCAATTTGAACGTGTTTTTGTTGCTTTTTTTCTGTGGAAGACTGGAAGACTTAAATTGTCGCCAGCATTCGCCTCAATACTATTATCACACATTCTCAATCGCTTGACTATTTGCTTTGATCATATTTGTGAGAGCGACCTCTAAGCTGCTCTTGCGGTTAAACTAAGGCATGACAAAAAGGGCAACCGTCCTACTTCATGCTCTCTTTCATACGCTTAGTGTTAGAACAGGCAACTGTGCTGAGAGCGAGTTTGGAGAGCGCGAGCGAGATCAGTACCGTGGGTCTCCAAATCTCTCATTGTCGTTGCTGTTGTTGTTTTGTGTCGAGTTATTCTACATACATAACTGTAAGTTGATCACAGTTTGCTCTTTGACAGTTGTCAAGGGTATTGCAATACTTTCGCTCAACCGTTTTGCTCTTTTGGCCTTTTTTTTCGTGTTTTTGCTCTGGGACACATCAATCACTTGTCCGTGTGGCATCTCTCCATGCCCCATTTATAACGTTTTCCCTTGCTCTGGGCGCATTTTTCGTGTTTTGGGCATTAATTGCAAGTGAAATCACTTTGAACTTCATTAAAAAGCAACTTAATCAACTCAAGTCAAAGTTTGCCGACGCACCTGTAACCCTTAGCCCTCTTCACCTTTTCTGCTGAATGGCCTAAAAATTATTAATTAGTCTCGACGCAAGCCAGCACCTCGCCGCGCCACCCCGTCTAACTTTGCCCCTTTGTTTGCGCCAAAAACTTTTTGGTCATGCCAGTTAAATTAGCTTCCCGCTGCGCCCCTTCAGCCACTTCAGCCACGTCCCCCGTCTACCAGCAAACTCTTAAATATTTCATATTTAATTGCGCGCGTAAGCATTGCAACCCCTCTAAGTCCTCGCCTTCCCTGCTTACCTGTTCCTCTAGCGTTAAAGGGGGATGGGGGAAAGGGGGTATGGGTGAGGGTTTGTTGTGGATGTTGGATGGGTTTGTCAAACGTTTTAAATTGGCAGCATTAATAAAATTAGCCGATGTTCGAGTGGGGCATGCCACATGCCACATTCATTGACTCCTTCCAGCTATGTATTACACTTTTCACTCGATTTCTGACACGCCCAACCCACAAAACTCTACTAAACACTCACACACACACACACACACACAAAAGCAATGAAAAAGTGTACCTTAAAATCTGATTAGCCATCGTCTTTTGATCAAGGTCTTTGAACGAGGCAAATAGAGTGGTGGCGCCCTCTAGGCGTCCGTTTCATCGTTTCAGGTGTCGCCAGTTTTCTTATTCTCTTACTAAACGATTCGCTGACGAGGGTTGCATGTGCTTTGAGTTAACGCGTTGACAAAAGCAAAGCGCAAGGAGCGAATTTACTTCCCAGGGTATTGTCTGGGTCTGGTTGAGTGCGAAGTGTCAGAAGGTATGCAATATACAGTTAATGTAGAGAGAGCGTGAGAGAGATCTTTGTAGACGTCCACATTACATTTAGGCGAAAGTAAAGAAAAAAAAAGACTTATTGTGTGTTCATTGCAGTACAGCCTATGGCAATTGTGTCGTGGATGTGTATGATGCATTAGCTGCATCAAAAATTCTGTCATGGCTTAACATTGAGTACACATGTCTGGATACACCCTACCCACACCCACACCTGTCTACTTTTCTCTGTCTTTGTCACAGCAGTTGTCAGTTTCAATTTAACATTTATTTTGGTGTGCGGGTCTCGCTGTGTTCTCTCTCTCTCTCTCTCACAGCCGATGTGTGTGTGTGTTTGTGTGTTTATTGGTGTGCGTAATAAGCCACATTCGTTTATTTTAAAACCGCTTCAATTGTAACACACACTCATTGCGATTGAATGCATCCATTCATCCAGACAACGCCACACGTTGCCCTCCCCAATTTCTCTCTCTCTCTCTCTCAGTTGCGTACCATTTTCATCACATTATGTAACTACACTCAGCGAAATGTTGATTACGATAAAAGTGCTTAAAAGTATTTGAAATTCGGTTTCGTTCAGTGTATCTGTGTGTGGTCAGCAATTTGATGTTGCCTGCGTATTCTTACCGCGTATTGTCACCAAAAACCAACCCAACGCCACCCATTTCATGCCACCCTTTATATTAAACCCACCAGCCCCATGCATGCAGGAGGCAGCACACATTTTGTGGTTTTCATAGCTGTTTTCATTGTGGCTGAAAATCCTTTTCCGTTCAGGCGGCCATCGGACTTTGGATGCGCCTGGAATGGCAATGGCGGATGGAAAACAATGGGACAACGCTAGCGGTGAAAGAGATGGGTGAGAAGGGCGGGGGTAAGAGGAGTGTCAGCACGCACGACAACATTGTCAAAACTTTTGTGTGTCATTATTGTGGCTGCTGGCGGTTGTTGTGCGTACGGTGTGTGTGTGTGTGTGTGTGTTGTAGTTGTAGTTGTTGTTGTCCTTTATTGTCCTTGCCTCATTTTTGCTGCCGTTGTTGGAGGTTATTAAAAACTTTTACCCACGATACAACTCAACCAAAACCCAGTTTTCCCTGCTTGCAACACCTCTGTGGCATCGAACACTCTGCAACGGCGAGTGCAGTTTCTCGTTTCTCGTTTTCATTTGTATTTTCATTTTCATTGTGAATGTTAATTACTACAGCGGCGAGGAGAACTCTAGGCCAGTCAGCTTTTATTGTATTCCCTTCTCTGTCTCTCTCTCTTTCTTTGTTTCGTTTGCTTTTACTGTCTCTTTCTTTTATGCTCTTATGTCAATGCGGCATAAACAAACTTATTTACTTTGTTTGACTTTTATGGGAAGTATGTTCATGCCGCGAGTCACCTTTCACACTACCTCTCTCGCCTCTCGCTCCCTCTCTCTCTGTCTTTTGGCATCTGGTGTTGGTGTTGTTGGCTTTAATTGAGCTGTGATTACTCATAATACTTAATGCAATATCCAGTTTCTCATTTGGGCAAAACCATGCATGCAAATATTATCAACACACACACATACATACAGGAGTCTCAGCTGCTTGGTGGCAAATCTCTTGTCATGTGGCATGCAGCTGCAAGTGCAACCTTAAGCTGCTAGTAATATGTATTTCTTTATTTCTCTATTTCTTTGTGCGCTTCTCTCTCTCTCTCTCTTGGCTCACGTGCAAATTGCACTTGGCACGTGTTGCAAGCTAAGCCAGCTTGCAACAGCAAAAAAAAAAGACAGAGCTAAACATAAGATGAGTAACTGGCCACAGCTGTTTGTTTGTTCCGTTCTGTTCTGTTCTGGCATTGTCTGCCAGCTGTCGGAGACTGCTGCTGCTCTTTTGAGCTGAGAGTTGCATTTTGTCTGTTGATTGCATCAAGCTTTTGCTATTTGTGGCGTCTCCAGTTGTCTGAGTGCGTCATAGTTGTAGTCGCTTTCCCTTAGGTTGGCTAGACTCCTTTTTTTCCATTGGGCATTAGATCGAGTGTTAACTTTTTTATTTGTTTTTTTTAATGTATTTTCTTCAAATCGTTCAAATTCTTGGCAAGATACAAAAGTCAATTTATTGCTTAAAGTCTGTGGCTGACGCTTAAAGCTAAGAGACAATGTCTTGCCAGACGAAGACAAACCGGATGCAACTCTCTCCCACACACACAACCTCTCTCTCTCTCGCTCTTTCGCTATGGCATTGTCTTTGGTTCGAAAGAGAGGCGAGCCGACTGGCTGGGACTTTCCGGGGCCAAGTTGAGCGAGCAGTGCTCACGTACGAAATAATTATAGCGCAAATACGTGTTTCGCATATGCAATTCACATAGCTCTCACTGAATCGGCCCCCTTCCCCACCCCATCCTCCACCCACTGCCATAACTCCTACGCAAAAGCGTCTTCAGTTTTAGTTACCCCCTTGGTTGGGTTGCTTTTTTTCGTTCTTTCTTTCCATCCCCAGTGCGGCGTCTGTGTCAAGTCCTTGGTTGCCATTTTGTTGCCATATTTATGTTTTCGGCAAAGCCCATTTTTAGGCATATATATATGTATATTTATTTTTGTTTAGTCCTTTGCCTCTCACAGCCATCAGCTTGCATGATTTGAGAAAGTTGCGAAAAGTTTCGTTCGCTTTTTCCTATGTCAAATTTTGGTTTTTTATTTTCAGCTTGTGCCACCCCACCATATTGGCTTTTTTATTGTAAAAACCCGTGTGTGTGTGTGTGTGTGTGTGTGTTTCTCTCTGTTGTCAAATATTGACAACTTTTTGGTTTGGTATTAAGTTCAGAATTTCCTTTGTGTTCAGTTTGCGCTTTGTTAAAAGTTGATTTTTGGTTTTACCTTTTCGCTGGCATCATTTGGCTTAGTTGCTGATTACAAAAAAGTTTAGCATATTAACAATTGTCACTATTTATCAACTTATTAACCCTAAAGAGAATAATACCATATGGCTTAACTGATCACTAACTATTTAAAAACCTTCGACAATGTATACTGTAAAAGTATCTTTAATAATCGCTTTATATGTATAATTAAATTAAGCAACGATCTCTTTGTTATTGATATAATAATCCCATTTGCTGGCATCGACCCTTAAGCGTTTGTGCAAAACTTTCGTTAATCGCAACAACTAGTTGAGGGGCAACTTAGATGGGGCAGAGGCAGAGGCAGTGTGTCACAGCTGTTGCATGCTGCGCCTAAAGTGTGCGTTTACTCAACCACAAAACGCACACGTTCCGCACATGGGTTCGAGCAAGTGGTTAGGGGGCTTGTAGGAGATGAGCTCTTCTTTGCCATGGATACGAGTTGACTCTAAATGGGCATCGTTGTCGTGGCCAAAGTAGTGAGCGCCGAGCGCGGCGCTTCCCCAAAAAAGCTGGCGAAAACTTTTGTGCCAAAGTCCAACATATGTTACTGTTCATGCATGTTATCCCAGTTAGTCAGTCAGAGACAGAATGTGTTTGTGTGTGTGTGTGTGAGCCTGCTAACTTAGTTTGGTACGACAGACACACACGCACACCGAGTTGGCTTTGAAGGCAGTCTAATTATAACAAAGTTTCTTGCATCAGCTTTTTGTTTTGCCTATGCAGGGCTTAGGGACTAGAGAAGAATCTTTGGAATCAGTTTATTTTAGTTAAATATGAAGAAGTTCGCTTGCAATTGATAGCTTAAAAGAAAACAAAACGCTACAGTTATGTTTATTACAGAGTATTTGTTAGTCGCATAGTTTTCGAGACAGCTGCTTTATGTGTTACTTGAGCCTTTTTTGTGACTTGCTCGTTGCCCCAAAAGAAGTTTTTGATAAGAAAGTTATGATGAGTTTTCTTCACGCATACTCTCACTACTCACTCTTTTTCACACACAGCACACGCACACACACAGGCGCACGTTCACATGTATGTGCAGCTGTTGATTTTGACCAAATTAGTGCAAACACATCTTGTTTTTTTTTTCCCCCATCTAAGTTTTTGGCGTGGATGTGTAACCAAAACATGTGCAACTAATTTTCAGCTTCTTGGGCAAAAAAACCAAGTTTTTCTATCATTCTCCGTTGCTGGACCCGCCTCTTTAAGAGCTGTACGTCCCGCCTCTACATTAAAAAGCTTCACTTTTTTGCTGACAAACTAATTTACATTTCCGGCATAGGCTCATAGGCGAGTGGTGGGTAGTGGATGGTGGGTGGAGGACTGACAAGGTGGACCTCCCGCCATGTCTGTCTGCCGACTGTCAAAAGTTTATTTATTTGACACCAAAAAAAGTTGACACAGACACCACTGTCAGGAGCAGGACTGCCGCTCCGGGGGCAACAAGGGCTGTGCTGGGGGCGTTGCTTGTCACAATGAAATCGGATTTATATGCCTGCCCAAAATTGGATTACAATTGAGTTGTAATTATGCGACAACAAAATGTGGTTGTTGTTTTCTGACTGTATGGGCGGGGTAACAGGCGAGGGCAAAAAAGACTTTTTCCTGTTGCTTTTCCAACCAATACCTGCCCAAGCCTCTGCCTAGGCCATGTTTGTTTCTATACCCTGAATTCATATTAAATGGGATAAAGTTGTTGTTGGTAACTAGAAGTATCAATGGGTATCTCTTAGTCGAGCTATGTCAAAAACTCCCAGTTGTGTTGTGGCGTCTGGCGACATCTTTTGAAAATCGCATTTTGCATTAATTAAAACTGATTTAATTAAAGCGCTGTCGTTTCGCTTTTAAGTCATTTCTATGTTTTGTTCGCAAAAAGGGAAAACACACACACACACACACAGACAGACAGACAGAGAGGTGTAGTTAAAACCATTTTAGTCTCAAGAGCTTCACTCCTCTTGCCTCTTGCCTCTTGCCCAGTCTTGGCCGCCTTGCTCTAGACACAAAGTGCTGTCGACTGCTGACTTGTTTGCCAGAGCAAAATGCTGTGTCAGTGGCGAGAGCGGCCCCATCAAGAAAAGGTGAAAGTTTAATTAAATATGCATCAAGTGTGTGTGCATTTTGATTAAGGACACAACACTTGTGACAGCCTACCAATAAAAGGCAGAGTTTAAAACACAATTTTTCATGTACTCGTATGTTCTTACTTGAGGTGTGGTCAGAGATTGAAAACGAAGCGCTTTAATAGTTTGTCATCCAAGTAGCATTTGCAAATGTTGAGCTGAAATGTCAAGAGGACTTTTAACATATCATTTAGTTTGTAGAACTCAATAACAAAACAAATCAAAAATCTTTTGTTTTCTTTCAATTTTTGTTTTGTTTTTTTCAAAAAATAAAAAAAAAATCTTTCATATTAGTTTACTCTTTTCATAACCACCATTCAAAAATTCTGGTACTAAAACAAGTTTCAAAGCAACGAAACACTAACACACACACACTACACACACACACATACAGTGTTTATCATAGCCTAAGTTTCATATCGAGACAAAGATGAATCGACGGCTACCCAGACAACTGTCCATATACAGCCGTCGACCGCAGAGGGTGCTGCATTTAGGTCCCCGCGAAGAGACGCTGACGGATTACGATCGATATTTGCATGACCTGGTGCAGCATGGAAATCCGGCGGATGCATTGCACTTCGCCCAGCACTTGAGAAATATGGCGCAACAGCAGCGCGTACACTTTGACATGGGTGGAGGCGATGGTATGCATATACGTAGCTGGCGTTTGGAACCACACCCCTTTGATCAGGATGGAGCTGGTGACAATGCGACGCGACGACGTCCACCAATTCATCCATTGATGTTTGAGCTGCCACGAGAGAATCATTTCCATCGCTAAAATCTCTGCTTTTAATATGGCAACATCGAAGAGGTACAACTTGACTCGAGGAAGACACAAAAACGCGTTATGTGAACACAACAAATTCGAAAATGACCGATAGCCAACACTATCAAATATCTATATTTGTGGCCAAAAAATTCTTAACAAATACATGTAAATGTTTCGCATACCAACATTTTGTGTGTTGTTGTTGTTGTTGTTATTATTATTATTGTTATTAACCTCAAACCTAAATCCGAACCCAAAACCAAAACCCCAAGCAATCCCCAGCTTACAGCTCTACCTTGATGTTGTTCTATTTCTAGCTTAGTTCGTGGTTCTACGGGCATGGTTACACGTTACACGCATGCATATAATAATTTCCTGTTCAATGAGCAATTACCGTAATAAAGATACATCTCGGCTACTCTATTATACGCAACCCTAGCCAGGGTTGAGCTCTGGCTATGGCTCTGTCAACGGACAATGATGTCCTCCAACAATGTCGATAATAAAAACGATGATGATGATTATGACGACAGTAATAACGATGATGTCTCGCCGACAGTGGAGGATGACATCAGACAAAATACACCAAGCCAAAACATACAACATGACAATAAAGAAGCACTCAAGCCGAACCATAAAATACCCTAACTTGGACAACTTTTATTCCTAACCAGCGTTTGGTAAGCATAAATTGAAGCATAAATAGAATACTCTACGGAAAGGATATATACAAAAGCATAAAACGCAACAGTCAACGTTAAGCTCAATTCAATTGAAACTCTGTCTTTCTCTCGTACTCTTTCTCTGTCTCTATCTCTTGTAATTGTTTACGCTTAGCTGGGGGCGTGACTAAAGCGCTGACATCTTTTTTTTTATATATACATTCTGTTCTGTTGTATTCAGAGGGAGTAGATTATAATTGAGCAACAACTAAGGGCGGCTAACTGAGCCGCCATTCAATGAGTGAAAGTACTACTAAGTCGGCTGTAAGCGGTAGAATACAAATTTATCACATATACCACAAGTCGTGGTGGAAACAGAATTGATTTAAAGCAGGAACTTAACTTCACTTTAGCTCGCTGGCTTTGTGCAAATCCAAGAAAGTAGGTTTGGTTTGGTTAGGTTGATCGAAGAAGCTTTGTTCCTGTGTCTTTCTTGATGTCTAAAAATAACTTAAGATTAATTCTAACTATATAAAGCAACTTGTAGAATCCAATAGCATAGATAAAATGAACACATTTGGCTTCTTTTATATAATTATATAATTAAGAATAGTCCACACAAAGAGAAACTAATGTAATTATTATCGATTGCCTCATGTAGATAACATATAAGACCAAGAATGAATTCAAATGATAGACAGAGAGAAAGAGCAAAGTGGAGCTATAGAGTGTAACTTTAAGGTTTCTTTGCTACTCATTGTGTAGTCTTTTTCTAGAGAATGCGTGATGGATGAACTACTAACTGGAAATCTAAAGAAGAGAAAGGGAGAAAGAGAGAAACAGAGAAAGGATGGGATACGATGTGATGCGATTCAATGCTCGACAGCTCTGCAGTTGCCATTAGCAGACAATGTCGAGCTGTCAAACAATTGAAGGCGCACATCGCTGGGTGAAGTGAAGTTGAGTTAAATGTGAATAGTCGGTGGATGGGTGGGTTTTGGGTTTATTTTCGTATAGAAGGAGTGAGTAGCAGGTTTAGGGGTTGGGCAAGGCTTGATGCTTTTGTTTTGTTGTTCATCAAGAGCACATTTTATTGCTTTATGAGTTTAATGAAGTGTTGCCAGCAATACTACCTTGCCCCTAACACCCCGTGTGGATCATACTAAATAAGCGAACCCTTCTTCGCTTTCACTTTTCACCACTGACAGCCAGCTGCCTGCGTGCCAGCCTTTGAAGCAAGGGGTGTTGCGGCGGGTGTTGCTTGAGTCTGGCAACATATCAAACATTTCTGACAGCATCTAACTGACTCGCTGGCTGGCTGGCTGGCTGACTGGCTGGTTGACTGCCTGACTGGGCTTCTAAGTGAGTGAGTGACTGACTTGGTTGACTGATTGATTGACTGACTGCATGACTCTCTCTCTCTCCCTCCCATCCTCCCTCGCTCTCGCTCACTCTTTGTCTGCGTCTCTTGGTTTAATGTAATGCATAAAGAATGAAGCTTAAATAAAAGTTGGGAGATGAGCAATAGGATTAACTTGTCACACAATTGAATTTAATTTTCCACACACACACACACACACACATATGCCAAGCATCTTAAAAACCCCACACACACACATACACATACAACTCTGCTGGTATATGTTTTGGGGTCCTTGAATGGTTGTTGCCTGGCATGCTCTATTCCTTTCACATTGGGGAATTGAGCACTTTCTAACGACTGCTCTCTCTCTCTCTCTCTCTGTCTTTTGTAGCTGCCTTTGTGGCATGGTTTTTTGTAATGAAGTTACAAGGTCCCTGACAGATTTGTCAAAGCAATCAATACTCCTCATATTGAACTCTTCATTGAGCTTGTGTCTATTTGTGGACGAAAACTAAGCTACAGCCTCCTGCCATCTTATTGTCCTGGCAAATTGTTGAAGCAAGTTAACCTTTCCTGCTACACTCAATGGATTTCACAGTTTCGATTGATCAGCCAGCCTTAGTTTGAGCTGGGCCAACTAAACACACAAGTACATAAATATCTTGGACCAAAAATATTTTGTGGCCCAAAAATGTACCACAATCAATTTGATAGGGATTAGCATTTTATAGGTTCCTGCAGTTTGACATTTTACCAATTTACCTTGTGTTATTGGCACAGCTTGCTTTGGCAAACTGTTGCTTAACTTGTGCATTGATTTGGTTTTAAAATCTTTCGCTCGAGTATTCAGGTTGAGTGCAAAATGGCTTTAAAACCTCTTTTGGCAGCATTTTTGCTTTGCTTTGTTGCTTCGAATCGAAGGGTAAATAAATTGTTGGATAATTGGCAAAATGTGAATAAATTTTAAAGCGATTGTAAAGAGATGTTCGTTTCACTTAGCATATGTTCACTGTACAGGTCAACTCGTTTGACAGCTGCAGTTTCACCCTGTTCATACTGTTTGACAGTTGCTTTTTTCAGATTAACGCCACTTAAATCATCCATCAATTAATTGACTGCAACATTGCACTCCCTCACTTACCCAACCCTTCCCCTAACCGCCTTATCTCTGCTCTCCGGACATTGGCTATGCGGCTCACATTCGGTTTTTATCCTTTGATTAGCGACAACAAAGAGCACCAGACGTTCATTAACTGTCACACAAATATGACATTCAACAGACAGACAGACGAAAAGGAGCAGGAGCAGGGTGAGATGGGTATGGGCGCCATATGTCCAGACTCAGTATTGAGCGATGATAAAGACGAAAACCTTAATTAAATAGTGAGCTGTGCTCTATTTGCTCGATTTGTCGAGAGAGCTCCAGTTGCAGAAATCCTTTATATTGCCCAGTTTGGCCCACCTTTCGACTTAATATTGCGATACACATTGGGTTTGCACATAAAACTGTCTAATCCATTTGCCCGATACTTATGCACGCCTGCACTCGGGGGATTAATAAACGTACTTTGTGCTCTATCCCCTGCAGCCACCCCTTCATCTCCCAACACCATCCAGCCATGCTACCCCGGACACCGCACACAGGATTTTCCAGCAAGCCACCACCAAAATCAATTTCAACTGTCAACTGTCAATCAGGCAACAATTCAATCACGCAACCAACCACGCTCGGGGATTTGCCGAGTCTTCTTCTTCTTCTTCGTATTCATCTGTAAAAGAAAAACGCCTTTTGCGGTTCGGCTTTAAAGCATTTATAAATTATGTAAGAGCCCACAACAGAATGTGGCACTAAAACAGGCAAACACACAAAAAACAGGCCCATGAAATCGGAACTGGTTTGATTTTTATACCCTAAACTAAGGAGGTTTTAATGGGTATCTTGTTGCATGTAAGGAACAGCAGAGAGGCAAAGCCTATGGGTAAGGGTATCTTAAAGTCGAGCAATGCCTGCATTCTTGTTGGCATTTTATTCATGTCGCAAACATTTGCTCAAGAGATTTTTATGAATTACTTCTAGCACTCCAATCGTTGCGAATCGAGTTACACCCTTAAATACATATATTTTTATATATACGCTTCTGAGCCTGGCACTGATTTTTATTGGTTGTGTATACGATGTAGCGTATTACCATTTATAACTCAGAGAGTAACTCCTTGTCGTTAAGCCCCTCTACACCTCGCCACCACCATATGCATATGCATAACACGGCAACTAACTGGGCAGCCGAAGCTTGCTTAAGGTTTGACGATAGGGGTTAGGGGTTGGTGGGACGGGGCTAAAGGGGGCAGAGAATTTAAGATTGGTTCGACAAGCTGCTGCTGCTGCTGCTGCTATTGCTATTGTGGGTCACACAGCTCAAAATTCGCAGTCAAAACACATATCACGTATTTTGCTCGTAATTATGGCAAACGTGAGAAATTTCGTTAAGATTTTCTTGGCACATTTTTGTTTTATTTTTTGTTTACTTTTTGTTTTTTTTTGGCATACTCTAACCCAGAACATTTGTAAATCGAACGCTATTGTCTAGGCGTATGTGACGAAATGTATTCTATTTTTGCATATGAATTTTTAATATTGTTTCATAAGTACAAAAACTTTCACACAAGAAGTATTATTTTTTATAGCTACACACTTAAGAGAAGAAGATGTACCAATTCAAATCTTAAAGTTCGTAAGTTCGTAAGAGCATTCAAATATTCGATTTTTTTGGTTGTTTTTCTTCTTTTCTTTGCTGCTTGCTTTTGCTCTTTTGCCTTTAGGTATAATTTTTGGCATTTTCATTTTGCTTAACACTCGGCCCAGCCATACCAGGCCATAGGTACTGTATACATATTTAAGCCAACCAATCCTTTCGAATCGCCTATCCGTTCCCGCCTTTTGGCTTGTTAACATGTGTATCCACTTGTCGTATACTTGTTTGGATGCAACGGGAAAATGCTTACTGATAAATGGCAGCCCAGAGGATTTGTCAGCATGGCAAATTGTTCTTGTTACAAGTGTGTTTGTGTGTGTGCGTTGTGGCTTAAAAATGTCTTGACCTCTGACCTTTGACAGATTGTCATCAATCATAGCCTGAATGCATACATCAATTTGCTTAAAGGCTTTTGCCTTTGTCTTAAGTCCTTAATTGAATATTTATTTATTTCTTGTCAATGTTGCTTTAACAATTTTATTATGATTTTATTGTACAAATTACTTAATGCTATTATTTGCAGCATTTAATTGTTGCAAGTCCTGATTTAACTTGGCTATTAGCGCCTGTACTTGGCCCAAAAACCTTCTGACCAACGCACGACCTGTTGACATTGTTCTTGGCGCTGTTGCTGTTGCTGTCAATGTTGATGTTGCTGCTGTTGTTTGTGCCATGCCACAAGCCAACACTGTCAACACTATTAAAAACGAACACAAGGAATTAAGTTTCCAAATTCATTATAATATTAATTATTAGCTTACAAACGCACAGCCCTAAAATCAATAATGTTAATTTGTTAAACATTCTCAATGCGTAGAAAGAAAATATGAAACTGAAACATTTAACAACTGAGCCTTGCACTAAATACCCTCAAAGAGGCAAACTCTACGTGCTGAAAAGTTTAGTACAGCACACGTAGGATACTGATTAGGCGTTTAAGTGTTGCATAACGTTTACAACTCATTCATAGTATGGATGGAACACACAAGAATTAAATCCAAATCATATACAAGGCTTGCAAATTTATGATTTATTTATTTAATGAACAAATTGTTGAACAATTTTCGATTTATTTGCATCCTGGATTTTAAAGCATTCCTCAATTGAGTAGGCCACCGGAGCCAATATTGTGGGTGACGTCTGTCAACGCTCCAGTTGCAGCACCGGTAACTAAGCCCAAAGGCGCAGCACTGACTCCGGGCAAACCACTGAGTGCAGATACAGCATCGAGTCCGGGCACAGCATTAACTCCGGGCAGAGTGAATCCTTTAGTCAGAGAGGATACAACGGGCAGCTCTGGTCGTGCCCAAATGGCGCTAATGTAGCAAACTGCAAAATTATGAAAAGTATAGATTAATTAACAATCCTTGTTTGTATATGCCCAATTGATTAGTAAAACATACCACACATAACGAGGGCAACAAGGAACGTTTTGTTGAACATGTTTTCAGTTGGAATTGATAACTTGAACTGTTTACTTGATTTCCACAAGTCGAGCGACTTATATACTAAAAATTCTTGAATAGTTTGTTATGTGCTGAAGCACGTACTATACTTAAAACTATAATTAATTCAAAGTTCTATCTGCTCGCTTTTGCTATCTTGTTTTTTCCTCACTAACCTTTTTAATGTCTCGACTAGAGCTTACTCAAACTTAACCTTAAGTAGTAAAAATCATTACATAATATTGCCTTCGGTGAGGCACCCTGTTTTTTGAGCATTTTTAAGCCTTTGTTATCAATATTGACCGCTTTTTCGTTGCAATCGTGTGCATTCATTACGGCCTGCATTTACTTTTGGTCACGTTTTTAGAAAATAATTAAAATATCAACAACAACAACAGTCATGTAAATTGTATTCGTGGATATTTAAATACCCTATTTGCAAGCCCTCAAACGGGGCATTTGTGAATTGCAAATTGAAAAGTAACTTAAGAAAGCTTATTTATTGATTAGGAACTATCACCTTTTAACTTTAAAGTTCTGTTAACAACTAACTACACAATACTTTATCTAGAATCTGTGAGAGTATTTACACCACAAAAAAAAGAACATTCCTATGACAAATGTATAAAAATTGTATCTTTCGAATGGGTATAAGGCGAAAGTAATAGTTGCTCTTATTGTCGCACAATATGTGACTGTCAATAATCTTAAGGCAGCAAATTATTTTGTGCTGTGTGCGCATTTCAAATGATAGGCCAGCTGTTGACCAAGTTTACGTGCCTCTCGACCAAGTTGACCACAGCAGCAGCAGCAGCAGTGAACATAGCCAAAAACTGATAGCAAGCAACATATTTGGCAAATAGAAAATTTGTGTCTAGCCAGTGGCATCCGGTTGGTCAAAAGTTTGCTTTTTGTGTGTGGCAGTGAAAAACACGTGGTTTGCTGCCATCATGTTTCCGGTATCAAAGATGCCAACAGCAACAAGAATTGATTATGTTGCTGCTGCTGCTGCTACGGCTGCTGCGACTGGCTGATTGTTATCTGACTGATAACAGATAAGAGATGTGTAAATAGTGAAGCTCACGTACTTTCCACACGTTTCCGTGCCGACGTGGAGTATAAAAATGCATCTGATGAGCACTTTGCAAATCAGTTCAATTAACCAAATTTGTAAAGCAACAGTAGCAACAGTGGCAACAGCAGCAACAGCAGCAACAGTGGCAAATATCCAGAGAGACTAATTAAGGAATGACTAGGATGACAATAGCAACAACAACGCCAGCAACAACATCAAAACGCATAATGTTGCTGACAATTTTGCCAGCACGTCGTCATTTAATTGCGCTCGTTGTGGTAACAACATTAGGTAATTAGTATGTCATGTGGTTGCGGCCCAACGTTTGGCCCATTGGTAATGTTGTCTAATTGATTCCCCCTTGCCACTATTTGATCATTTTTAGCCAACTGCTGCTGTCAGCTGGCTGCAGCACAGAATTCAACGTTTGTAGCAACAATTGTCGATGCAGCTGCAGTTGAAAACAGTACGTCAACAACATCAAGAACGCCAGAAGCAACAACAACACCGGAGCTAAGTAGCTCGACGAGTTCAGCAGCAGCAACAACGACGACAACCGAAGCAGCAACCGCGGAATCAACAAGTTCCACAACACCACCAACAACAACAATGACGACGACGGAGACAGAAGCAACAAGTTCCACAACAACACCAACAACTACGACTACAACAGAAGCAGCAACGACAGAATCAACAAGTTCCACAACAACAACAGCACCAACAACTACAACAACGACAGAAGCAGCAGCAACAACCCCATCAACAACATCTACAACGGTAGCAGCAACAACAGAAGCTACCAGCACAACAACACCGGCAACAACAACTGTTGCTGCAAACACAACAACAACAGAGCTACCAACTACAACAATAACACCGATCATAACAACAGTTGTTGATACTAGCAGCAGCACAACGACAACAACAACAGCTAAAGCAACTACCGAAACAACAACAACTCCAATTTCGCCCACAACAGCAGTAACTTCGGAGCCCTTTCCAATGGCGCCGTATCCAACTGTTTTTGGACAGATGGCAAGCCTAAACAAGCCATTGCGCCAAGGACGTAAAGGGCGCAAGGGTCGTAGGTTCCGCAGACGCAGCACAACATCAACAACATCAACAACATCGACAACATCGACAACAACAACAGCAGCACCAACAATTGGCGATAATAATAATGATGATGACAACGATATAAGCGCTTTTGATGATTTGAAAATAATGGAACCACTGCCAGAGTTGCCACTTAAATTGGGCAACATTGACAATCAGCACATTAAACAGTGAGAAGCAACAAAAAGCAAAAGAAAATAACACAAAAGCTACTTAAAATAAGAATGAAATGGGCTTAAGCAGTTAATCATTAATTCAACAAGAAGCCACCAACTACAAGATAATTACATTATTTATTATTTATTGCTATTATTGTTTTTTTATGCATTATACAGAAATGACATAATAAAGCGATTGACAAAATATTTACATGAATTATTCAACGATTGCTTTTCATTAATTCGTTTTTATTCCTTTGCATTGTGCTGCACAATCAGCATAAAAGTTGGAAAAAGTGTCGAATTACAAAACGAGAATAATAGCCAAGTCATTAACAAGTTGCAAACAGCAACAAAGCATAACACAACAGCTGATTATATCAGCATGAGAGTAAATAAAGAAGAAACCTCAACAAGGCAATTAAATCAGCATTTTGGTTTATATAAAGCTGCTCTCGTTTGACGATATGTATAATGGGAGAAAAATAATAGTTTAAAGCTTTAAACACTAAAAATTGATTTGTTCTACAAGACACAGCTTATCTGCAATCATCAGTCTAAGCACCCATAATAGCTGCACATTAAAAATACCCTAAGAACTTGCGGCTAAAAACTAATGCAAACTTTTAAAATATTTTATGCGAAACACATTTTCTATGTTAAAAAGAAATAAAGTGCTGAATTCGTTGCTTGGTATTTGATTTTGCACATTCGATATGCAGTGTTATGTGTAGGCTAAATAAAACAACAATGCTGGCAATAACAGGAACTCACACACACACACCTTCAAACACGCACACTCATCACATGGCAAACAACATTTGGTGTGCAATTAATTTAGCAAATTGTTTGCTCAGCACAAATAGCCAACACAAAACAAGCCAACAACAAACACAACAACAAACTTTAGTTTGCCACATGTGGCAAATATGTATATATATATATTTGCTTGAAGTTGGAGTTGCAAGCAGGCGCATGATTCCTCCATCTACCTCTGCCATGCAGGCGCACTAAACAAATACAATTTAACTTCCACTTTCAACACATCAACACGAATTCCCCTTTCAACTATCCCCTGGCCATGGTCTATCGCCCCTCTTTAGCTGATAATGGCCAGCAGCCAAGTCAATTAGCGAATGCTGCTGCCCAAAAATTGCACAGCTCGTTTCCAACGCATTCAATTAAAGTTGCCTTACCGCCTTCTTCTCCTCCTTCTCCTGTCATCCCCTTCCACACCTCAGCCAGTTAGACGTGCCAAGAAATTGTTGCCAGAGACAAATACACACACACACAGAGAGAGTAAAGACTTATCTAATTGACAGCTGACCAAGTGTTGAGCCAAGGGGTGGATCAGTTGGCTAAAAAGTCACTTTTTCCAACAAAAACTATGCCCTAAGCAATAGAAGCTTCAATTGGATATTTAGTGTGCACAGTGCATTGAACTTGTATATGCTTAGCTATCAATAAGCCACATGCCACAAGTGACAGCGATTAGAAACATACAGTTCTTAGTAAGAACAAAAAAATAGTAAATGCACACGTGCTTATCAGGCTGGAGAGCAGCGCGTGCTCTGTGGCCCAGCATCAAGCAACATGGCTTAGACGGGCCAAGAGCTTGGATCAAGCTTAAAAGCAGCTGGCTGGGCACTGGACTACACAGTGACAGAGAGAAACAGTTTGTGTCAACACAACCATTCCGAAAACAAACAAAACAAAACAAAACAAATGCAAATCACAATGAGGCAACAATTGACGCTGCTGCTGATCGCCGCAATGGGTAAGTGCATGGTAATTGAGGCTTAAAGTGTTGCTAGTAACTCGAACTATTCGACAGCTGTGCAAGTATCGCAAGCCTGGCTGATAAAGCTGCCCAAGTTGGAGGAGCTGGTAGAGAAGCTAGAAGACAAGGAGCAAAAGGAGGCGCTTAAGAAATTGGATATCTTCAATCTGTTTACGGCCAAGGAGGAGAAGAAGGAGAATGAATGGGATAAGATCAAGCAATGGTTCGAGGACAAGAAGCTCAAAGAGCTCGACTTCTTTGACAACAAGAAAGAAAAGCTGGAGAAGCTCGAAGAGAAGCTTGAAGAGAAGCTTGTCGAGAAGACAAAAGCCAAGAAGGGCAAGAAGCAAAGACCTTATGCAACCACCGAATGCTACTACAGCGACAGCTATACCACTCAACCACCCACCTATGGCGAGCATTCGTACGAGGAAAAGTCCTACAAGCCCTACAACGACGACGACGAGGAGGTGGGAGACAAATACGAAGAGGAGGAGGAGGAGATCGTGCCACCAAAGAAGGTGTACGAGGAAAAGCCATGCGACTGCAAGCCAAACAAAGGCTACAGTGCCTACCAAGGGTATGCGCCCAGTGCATACGATGTGCGCGAAGATTACGAGGCGGGTGTACGCTACTTCACATAGAACCGACTGCATCATACTCTTAACCATACAATAGATCAAATCATGTGTCACAAATAATAATTTATTGTAGCAAATTTTCTTAACGTTAATAAAAAGAATATTTAATTTAATAGAAACAATAACAAAAACGAACTTGGCTTGCTTATAACGTTAACATTGCACACAACAAACACACACACACACAAACAAGTTGTCTTTAATCTTTGTCGCACACCTAATATGCAATATTGAAGCTGTTTTACATAACCTCACATGTTGCATAATTACATATGCTATTTTTTTTCTTAATAAATATTATGAAAATACTTACGCATAGAAAATGCCTAAGGAGATGGAGGATGGTTGGGTTAGGGAGGAGGTTCGAGGGAGTTGCGGTAGCATAGTACTATTTGATATTTGTCTTGACGCCTGCATATAATTTGCATATAAATTGAATTCCCAGGTTTTTACCAGTTTCGTTGGCCCATTCCACGCTTTTATGGTAGACAGCTAATATTTTACACATTTTATGTCAGCGAGCGTTGCCCCGCACACTGCCCGATCCATCATACACACACACACCCAAACATACACATTGATAAATAGAAAATAAATTAGAAAAATTTAACAGAATTTTGACCATTGCCAAAACTTTGAGTTTACAGTTTTACTTTCCGTGCAAAGCCTTTCTTAACCAACAAGATGATATGGTTTTTTTTTTGAGTGTAGAACTTGTGCCCCAGAATCATTCGCATTGGTTCTGTCAGCGCGATGCTTCATCAAAGTTGTCAGCGTCGGCAATGACACATTGTGCCCATTATTTGCATAAAATAAGAAAATGCCTCACAACCCAAGCATTATCTCTCTCTCCCTCTCTCTCTCTCTCTCTCTCTTTCTCGCTCACACACACAGTTTTTCCCCTCGCTCTTTAAGTACACATCACAATGCAAAGTGCTTTATCCTGTCGTTAGGGCAGACAACGACAAAAAAAAATACTTGCCCTATAGCAGCAAAAGCTGACAAATTTGTAAATAATGCATTTCTTTGGCCAGGTGGCAAGGTTGCGCCTATAATTGGCCACAAGCTGCACAAAGCCAGAGTGTGCCATTAAGTTTTAATGCTATTTATATGCCATTTTAATAGTTCAGCATTTGCAATTTTCCATTCACCAAACTCAAATGGCTAAGTTAAGATAAAATCAATATACACAATTATTGCTTTTTATGTCTAGCAATTATGGAGCTGTTGCCAAAGCTAGACGAAGCCAGCAGACAGAGTTGGGTAGAGTTCTATTAGCTTATTTCTCACATTGTAAGTAGATTAGCTGCAACGGCCCGGAACGAAACTTGCCCGATGCGCCCCAAGCGACTGTTTTGGCAGTCCCCAACATAATCAGAATTTTGTTCGTACAAAACTATGATTATTTTCCAATTGTGTTGTGTTTGCTGGCGGTGGGGTGGCAGAAAATGAGCTGGGAGTTAAGTTATTTCTATCCAGTGGGGTGTTGTAGGCCAAGGAATAAGGCTGAATGGCGCACGTCATTCCAGTCAACTGCTGCTCTCGAAAAACTTTTGTAGAAACTTTAAGCCCCCGAGCGAGTGCCGGCAAGCAAATGGACAACAGCGAGTTGCTAAAATACTTCAGTTAGTTGCAGGACTACGCAAATACCCTGCATCCTGTGAGAGAGTTTTGTTTAAGCCAAATCGATACTAGCCAATCTGTGCTTAGGGTATGCTGTGCCTAAGCCAAACAGTTGCCCTTTCACCGAGAGTTGGTCAAACTTTTGTGTAGCTTTTTGATAGCTCAATTTCTTTCATTGCTTGGCCACACTCTTTTTTCTTTCTCTTCATTTCGTTGAGCAGCGGCTGGGGCGGCTCAATCTTGTTAATTTCGTCTTGAAGCGTTGCAGTTGGGGTTGAAAGCGTCTAGAGCTGTCTACCTAATTTCAGTACGTCTGCTGCCTGTTGGGGTTTCCAACTTCGAACTCTCCTTCCATTTTGTTTATCTATCCATGCTATCAATCCCAGCTTCTCTATCTATTTATCTAACTCTCCGATTGTCTGTCTGTCTCTCTCATTGGGGTTACAAAAACACGCATGGGCAAGGCATGGGAATTAGGTTTGGGGAGGCTGGGGTTTTGTTGTATGTATGTATGTTTTGCGGGGGCTGTACTCGGTGTCCCGTAATCGCAATTAAGATAATCAAAAAAGTTTTGACTGTCGAAACGGTGTGTTTTTACTTTCGTCTGAGACTTTTTCTTTTTTTTGTGCAGCTTCCTTCTTCTTCAAAAGTTATTCCCCTTTCTGTGGAGTGTGGGCTGCTACGCCGCAACGTATGCTACAAGTTTTTGCAACGCACCAAAAATTCTACAAAAACTGTCGTCCGAGCTGAAGTCGTTTGCGAGGTGGCCAAAAGATGAGCGTGCGGTTTGGGTTTGGGGCTTAATAAGGCCACACAAAAAACAACTGAGATTTTTGCTATTAAATGTGTAAGTGAATGACGCTATGATACCCTGTAAGCATGGGTTAAGCAAGCGTTGAGAGATATAGAGAGAATAAATTAAATACCCTATTTAGCAAATTGTCTGGCAAAGAAGACAAAAACTTAGTCTTGGTCAAGGATTTGTGTACATCATCCCCGCAGCCCACAGCCCACAGGCCACACGCCTGCCGCACTTTACACTCTGCAACAACAGCAGCAATGTTTTTTGTTATTGCATACTTTGCGGCTATTACGAGCATTTGCGGCTAGTCGCAACTTGAGTTGTAAGTTTTATTGCGCGCAGAGCAGCGAAAGCAAAACAGAAACAATAACTGAAACTGAAACAAAAACGCGCGAGACTTTTGTTTTTGCTTCTTTTTGGTTGCTGACAAAACTTGGCAATTAGGAAAGTGGGTTGGGGGGAGGGAAAAACTGTTAGTTTTTGCTTTTTCTTTTTACAAAAGGGGGCGAAATAACTATGCTGTAAATCTGACTGAGATTTTGGGCAAGCGTATTCAATTCGAATCAAATCAAGTAACGCATATATCACAGTCTAGTCCAGGTGAAAGTTGGACAAACAAGCACACACATGTGTGTGTGTGTGTGTGTGTGTGTGTGAAACGGAAGCAGCGTTTAGCGACTTCCGCAGCAAACGAAATGAAAAGCCCCCGAACTTAAGCAATTTTTTTTTCGGACTTGAACGAAGGCGACCCAACTCAAAGGAAATGCGTTTCGACAGGCGACGAGACAGCGCACAGACGCAATACCCCCTTGAACCTATCCCCCTCTCCAAACTTGGGTCAGACACAGTGTAAGAAGAAGACGCCGAAGAAGATGCTGAAAAAGCAAAAGGAGTACAAGATGATGAAGAAGAGTTACACAAAGTGGCTAAGAGGGTTGCAACTGTCGGTCGATTGCCGATAATCAGGGAGGGCAGAATCAAAGCAAGAACGTGCCAAAAGGCACAAAATATACTTGAGCACGCTCGGGGTGGGCTAAGGGAAAGTCGTTGTCTACAAGTATCGAAATAATTTATGCATGCAGCAAACAAAAAAGGGAGAGTTCAATTTTCACTTTTCTACAAATTATGTAGCTGTTGAAACCATTCCGGATTTTTTAAATATATTTTATTTTATATTATTTTACGAAAAAATATAATAAAACAAGTCGAATATTACGTATACGTAGAAGGTTTTTGATATTGTAAGCAAGGTATTTTAACACAGTAGTTAGTTTATTCTCTTAACCACATAGCTAGCACTTAAAGCAATTAAATGGAACAAAAATTTAAGACCAAAACAAACCCCAAACCCGACCCAAGCAGACAAACAAAGTACTTGGCATTATTTATGGCAACTCTCCTATCCATTTGGCCCCAAAGCGTGGATGATGATTACAAAAGGAAGAGTAAGAGCAAAAGAAGGCCATTCAAAATTGCAATTAACGAAAAGAAACTCTTCACACACACAGACACACACACAGACAGACAGAAACATAGATATACTCAATTGTAGGCAAACAGAAATTCGCCACAAACCAATTGAGCCACAAAAACCGCTATGGTCAACAGAATTTTGAGAACATCTATAGCTAAGTGCAACTTTCACTTTAGCCTCGTTTTCCCCCTTGGGGGAGGTTAACGCCATTGAAGCGAAAGCAAAGTAAACAAATTAAATAATGTTAATAACAAAATCTTGTTTTCAACATAAACAGCAAATATGCAAATGTCTTTATAGCATGGCATGAAAACCTGAACTCGAAAGCAGCTCCTTGCCAATTACCCAAAGCCAGGGTAGGGTTGGGTATTAATGGTCGGGTGGTAAGTAAGTATGTATATATATATATATACTAACTGATTTCAATTTGATTTTGGTCTGGGCAACACTCCAAACACGTGCCAGCAGTCTATGCAAATATACACAATGGGTTTCCAAAACCCACTGACTGCAAACAGAAAGAGATGCAAGACGTAACCGAAAGAGAAAGAGAGAGAGGGGGAGGGAGAGAAATAGATAGATGATTGCAGATGAGAGGCGGAATATCGAATGCTTAACATTATTTGTTTGTTGTTGTAGCCGTTGTTGTTAAATCAAAGCCAAAGGAATATGCTGTCAGTCAATTTGCATAGATTTCCTTCAGCAGTTGTCCGCTAAGGACATCTTATCGTCTTACACACAGTTCAATGGCACCAAAAAAAAAGAAAAAACAGAAGACGACAACGAAGTCAATTTGTAGCAACCAGCAATAAAATGGAAGGCAAAATACAAGTATTAGGAAACGATAATCCAACAAAAAAGTGAAGAAAGAAAATGCTGCAAAAGCAGAATTAAAGCAAAAAGAAACAAAAAGAAAGAGATTTTTCACTCATGTTAACCTACAGTTGGGTTAAAGCCTTGCTCTGATTTAGAATCCATGGCAATGACTTAGTATGGAATACAGCAAATTGTAATGTATCTTTTTACTAATACCATACGATTTATGAGTGCAATATAAAGTTGCTTTGGGTAAAACATTCTCAATGCACATAGAAAAAACCAATCAATAATAATGTTTAACATTGCTTTGAAAGTGAAGTCATGTCTTGTACTTGGATCTTATTGCATTTCATTATTAGTGTAAGTAATATATGTTATTTGCTTAACATATTTTTATGGCAGTTCAGTTAAAACTACACCTTTTAACTGAACTGCCATAAAAGCATGAGAATCTTAAAGATTTAAATCATTAGCTTAAAAGTATCACTCTTAAGCCTTACCTCCATCTTAATCAAGAGGGCTAAACAATCTTAAGGCCACACAAAACAAAAAAGATTACATATACGATTAAGTGACATTATTTTTGGTTTGCTAGGTGTAAGCAATTTAGTGCTTGAAGCTGCAATCTATTGCATTTTGCTGAGTGCTTTTGTGCTTTTGACGAGCGACTCGTAAAACAACTTTTGATATCGGCGGGGAATTGCATTTTGATATTAAGTTTATTTATATGGACACACACACACATACACAGTCTCGCGCAAAAGTATTACCTGCTGTAATCCTTGACAGACACGAGCCGGCACAAAGTCCAGGCACGAACTGCCGCAAAGGGGGTGGCTTTGCCTGGATTGGGATGCTGCTCTTGTTGCTGCGAGTCCGGTGCGCGTCAGTCAGTCAAGTGTAAAATTAAAAAATGTCAACAGAAAATTCCTTTGGCGTCGTCGCTTCAATTTTGTATATTACACAATTTCTCGGCTGTTGCTTGTTGTTGAGCAACAACAATGGCAACATTTTACTCTCACTCGCCGCTTGCAATTAGCAGGCATTGAAGCAGCGCTACAATGGTTTCCCAAGAACTTTCCAAAAGCATAGTTGGATTGAAATCAGGCTTTGATATGGGAAATGCTTATGTTCTTTTGGGTTTAAGTAAATGTGCCGAATTAGTAAGAATATTTTAAAGTGCATCAAGCCATGAGCCAAACATTCAATATGCTCCCCTATAGTTTGCCCTTACCCTCAGCCAGCTGGCCATAATGCCTGGCTGGCCAGGTAAACCATAAAGCCATAAAGCCAGAGACTAGAAAACAAAAGCATCGAAAAATCCGGGCCGTGAAACAAATCTCGGCAATTTGTCAGGTATTTTTACTCAGCATGACAAATCGCATGAGTCCCTACAAAAAACAAAAAAAAAACAATACAAAAAGGTAGAACTGGTCAGTCAGGCAAGGTTGGAAGGATGAGACGAGCTCAACTAATGTCAAAATTCAATTCGAATTGACAACATTTGCTCAAAAGGCAAATAAAAACAAATAGAGAATAATGTTATGCAAATGCAAAAAGTCAGAAAGTGGACCAAAGAATTCCCCTCCCAAAAGGAACTACTGATGAGGGGTGTTGGTCGTTAGGGGTTGATAAACACTAAAAAAAATAAAAGGTTCTGAAAGTATTTGCTGTAAACTTGATGAAGATTTTAAGTAACTAGCTTTGGCACTTTAAGGTCTTAAAGAAATAGTTAAATATTTTATTTAATAAATTAATTAATATTAAATGTTTTGTACAGTGTATTTTGTTTTGTGTTTGGGCTCTTTCGTTTGGGTTTTTTTGGGTGGGTTTCTTCACATTCTTATCACATTACGTAACAGGCCGCAGACTTGAGTTCGAATAACACACAAAAACCAGAGGGTAGCCTGCATATGTGGTCTTGACGGGGAGGTTGTCTTTTTGTCTATACAACTGGGGCCAGGGTTGGGGTGCTGGGAGTTGTGGGTTTGCTTTTTTAGCATTCTACTCCAAGCTGTGTGCTAGGAAGGAGAAGGAAGTAGGAGGAAGGGGAAGGGGAGGGGCAGGGGACTTCGATTGCAAATGCGGATACACGCATCAACATTCATTTAGTTTGCAAAAGATGCGGCTTGCAGATACGAGGATACCAAAGCGAAAGCATTTTCATTGTTTTCCCCACACATTTAAATGTGCTTTCTTTAATTTTGCCCAAAATCATGATTTTAAAATGCAAATTTTTGCCTTTCTGTACGTTCTGCTCTTGGCAAATAATCAATAGAGCAGAGATTACTTTAAGATTAAAGCTAGCAAATTGAACTTTCTTGAAACTGATCAAAGAGTGCTAGGCAAAAGTTAAGAGTAGTAAAAGAAAAGTAGCTAGAGGCTTATCGAACATGCGATCGGCTTAGAAAAGAGAGTAGAAAACTTAACCATTACATTTTCTGGATAGTTTACAAAGCCCATTAAAAAAGGCTAAACTAAATACATTCCATGACTTTTGTCTTGCATTGTTTGCTTTAAGATACTCTTAACGACTTTGTTAGTCTAATCTTAATCCGTTTTAAGCTTTCTTTCGCCACTTGCTTGGTTATTAACCTCTTGTGTACGTGTGTTTGCTTGTGTGTGTGTGTGTGTTTGTGCATTTAACCCTCTAGTGTATTACATTTGTAATCCAGTGTTGACCATAAAATGAATTCGCCCGCCGAGCGGCTGTGTCATAATTTTCAATTTGTATGCCCAATATTAATATCGATTGTGGACAGACAAACAGCATAAACTCTAAACTCCCATCACAATCCTGAGCCCTTCATCTACAAGTGTTGGGGGCGGGTAGACGAGCGGACATAACAATAAAATTTTTACGCCACCATAACGTTCTAACCCTTTTTATACGGCTATTGGGGAAAGGGGTGGCAAGAAGAACAACAAATATGTAACAACAACTACCCCCAATGCATGCTGTGCAGCCCCCACTTGTTGTTGTTGTTGTTTTTTGTTGGCCCTTGTCAGTTTAGACACAATTTAAGTAAGCGTAAAACTGCAAATTGCTGCTGGGCAAACCTCACGCCTCGCCTACACTTTGCTCCACTTCATTCCGCTTCGCTTCCGGGCCGTTTTCGTCTCCTTGCTCCTGGCATTGTTTCAGACAGGAGCAAGACAGGAGACCGACCAGTGGCAACTCGGGAGTCGGAGCCACAAATAAATTCAACTAGCACGCGTCTAGCACTGTAATGCACTTCATGACTGGGCAACAGGAAGTGCACTGAAAAAAAAACTTATCGAACTCATTTTTAAGTGGTATTCTTAGCCAATTTTAGGTAGAACTCTAGTCGAAAAAGCATAAAATTCTTTTGCACTGTGTAGAAATGTGAAGAATAGAAAATGGAAGCAGCGAGAACTTGAAATGGTTTGGACATTGTCGCATTGTCACGCTTCTTTTTGGCTCAGACGCTCTGCATAATGAGATGACAGCCCTCAACTTGACTTTCGCTCTCTCTCTCTCTATGTCTCTCGTTCCCTGGCTTAAAGTCAGGTTTTGCACCCAGACGCAAATCAATTTATCATTATTTTAAATATATTTATGCGATTTAAAGTCACAAAGTAAAGTAACAAGTTAAAAACCAAAAGAGAGAGAGAGAGAGAGGGGGAGGAGCAACAAGAAGAGTCTGGCATTCAAGTTGTAATCGCATTAGTTGCACATTTTATTGCTTTGACACGATGTCAGATGGTTGACGTTCTTCGTTTCTTTGTCCTCTTTTCTTTCTGGTCAAAAGAAGAAGATGTAAAACTGGGAAGCAGTGGGTGAAATTACTGTGTTGACATGTGCTCAATGCCAGAAGTAAGAATCATGCTCAACATCTTGTAATTGCTGCCGCCAGATGCCTTTGCTGTTTTAGCAACGATAATAGGCTTAAGGTGTGCTTGTTTGTGTGTGATACCTAGCTACAGGATACTGGTAAGGACAACAGTCAGGCAACCTTTGAGCTGCTTTTGCTAGTAGAGTTATTAAGTTCATTTTAACATACTTAAGCGAGCTGTTGTGGATAATAAATATTAAATATGATCAAACTCTACTAACATCTAGAAAACTGAATTGAAATAAGGGAATATAGAAATGTATATGCTCCATTTGTAGTAAACATTCGAACAAGAACTTAAAAAGCTAACAGCGTGGAAAACAAAGCATATCTTTAGATCTGTAATATGTGGCTTTTCCTCTCTGTCTGTCTGTCTGTCTGAGTCAGGTGATTGGATGATTGTCCTTGCAGCTTTCGAGTTTATAGCTCTAGCTTGGTTTTGGGAAATTGTTGCCACCACAAACGCACACAAACACACACTCGCACACACAAACATAGAGGGAGCGCTTTGATTGATGCGTTGTAACTTCGCGTGAAATTGCACACCAGCCAAAAACCGAACGAATGGTGGATAAACGGAAATGCGAGTTTTTTGGGGGGCGGCGGCAAAGCGGCAAGCTACTTGTGTAAAAGTCAAAACAGAGTCAAATAGAAAAGCACATTTATCTTGCAGCTATGCCGACTATTTTGATACTCTTGCAGTTTGTATAGTCTAACATTAATATATAACAACAGCAAGGAAAGGAATATAAGCCTTTCTCACGGATTAAAAGTCGATTAACGTAATGTAGACAAAGATGCATTCAGGAAAGTGTATCGAAACAAAACAGTTTGACTTCAACCGGAAGGAAGCACTCAGTGAAAGCGAGAACACACAAACCTAGGCATTTCGCCTGGCTTTCGACGGCCTTAAAAATAGGAAATTAAAATTCCAATAATAGCATTAGCCACCAAAATGCCAGGTGGGCCATCGGGTGTGTGTGTGTGTGTAGCCACTAAGTATGCTTTAACTTGCGTTAGACTCTATTTCTTTCCCTTTCTCTCGCGCTCTTTGTTGCTCGCTTACTCTTTGGGTTTTCTATCTCAGTTGCCGCGTCGTGTGCGATAAAAATAAATTAAGCCACAAATTGCAATTTAATTTAAGGTTTACTTTTGCCAACGACCCTAAGCGACAAACTCCTCACACACACACACACACACACAGACACCCCCAACCTTTGGTCATATTAAAATATCTTTGCCACATATTTTGGCTTGCCATGGCCCCTGCGTAGGTGTCGCTGTTGCCGCTGTCCGTATCCACATGCCGCAGCAACGCCCCCTGCCACACCCCTTAGCCCCTTTTGAGCAAACTTGCGGCTGCTGCGTGCCCCAATATATATTTGTGTGTGTGCGTGTGTGTTTGTGTTTTGGGTGTTTGTGTTGAAAATTTATGGCATTGCAATTGCAAATATAATTAAAATTTTCAGCTAGCTGCGCAGCGCACTTTTATTTAATTTCATGTTTTTGCTTTCTGCCTTTTCGCCTCGCTTAATTTCTTACAATATACATAGATTTCTGTTCTCTTCTTTCTATTTTTTTGCTTTCATTCTGCTCCTGGCACATATTTGACATTTATTATAATAATATTTAGCACATAATTCGAACATTGTCGCCTTAAAGCGGCCAACACTTTTGGTGCAAGCAAAAGTGTAGCATACTTTTCAGCTGAAGCCGAATACAATTAGCATTGTTTGACAATTGCCGTTTGTTCTTTGTTTTTATAGATTCAATACACTAAAGCTTTGAAAACATTTTCAATTTCAAAGAACCATACACAAAGCAAGAGGCAAATTGTATATCCATTGAAACAAACATCAAGTACAGTAATTACATACTTTTTAAGTGTATTTCTATCGTAGTCTTCTTCTTCTTTCGCCTTCTCTCTCTCCCTCCATCTATCTGTTTCTTGCAGTGGTAAAGTACAAGTGTAAGTAGTATGAGAAGTAATTCCATTTTGTTTCTCATTTATAATTGACAGTTGTTTGTTGTTGTTGTTCCAGTTGCAGTTGTTCGAGCATTTGATATGCGGATAATGTTAGCGAATCCAAAGATAATGTACACAATTTCAACGCTAAACAAACTTATTTCCGCTAGCTTGCGTGTCTTGTTGTTGTTGTTGTAGCTATTTGGCTTTGGTGCTTTCTGCTTTTTGCTTTTGCTTTTTGCGCTGCTTGCAACTTGGCAATTTTATGCTTCAATTTCCGTTTCCTGTAAAGCGAGCAGCACTTGCAACCATCACGCGGCGCGTCATTGCCAATTGAGTTGCCAGACAGACAGACAGACAGACAGACAGACAGACAGAAAGACAGCAAAGCAGAAAGAGTAAGAAGCAGTCTAACATCGAGAGGGAAAGAGAAAGAGAGGGGAATAGAAATAGCAACACTGCTTTTGTATATATACATTTGTATAGAAGTGAAATTTCTTGGTTGTTTCCTTATTCTTTTGCCTTTTTATGGCCCACTGTGTGTTGGCTTGGAGGTGGAGATTGGAATTATTTGCTCTTCTTTGTGACGCTGGTGGTTGTTCCAGGTGCTTACCTGTGTGTGTGTGTGTGTGTGTGTGTGTGTGTGTGTGTGTGTGTGTGTGTGTGTGTGTGACACACTCAACCGCACCATAAAACCATAGAACGACATTCAGCCGTCGCATTTTTTGTTTAGTTTTTACAACTGTCGTCTTTAGTGACATTTGACATTTGATATGCGTTAATCAAGTATAAGAGCATATCCTAGACAGAGCCAAGCGTGCCATTTTAACAGTCAGTCTTTTGGCTTGGCTACCATGCAATATGCAGCAGCAGTAGCGGCAACAGCAACATGTGGCTATCAAATTGATGGCAGAAAACTTGCTAAATAAATGATACGCAACTACGACTATGGCTATAAAAAAAGCTCCACAAACATGTGGCTACACACATATGTGGCTTGCCCCTCTGCCTCTCTTGCTAAGGCTTCGATTTTTCTGCTAACTCAATCAGTCGCCAATGTCCAGAGGCATCCATTTAAGAGATGCGGGGCTGCAGTGAGAGGGGAGGCTTTGGCCGGAAGGGAGAGAAGGTCAGCTAAGCGGCAATCATCATTCGATTTTTCCATTTATTTTGCCTAGCAATATTTTGGGTTTTTTTTTCTCTTTTGGTATCCTGTGCAATCAACTTTGGTTATTAACTACAGTTGGCAGAACTATATGCAATGTCTACATATTTATTTTTTATGTGCTTTTTCGGCACAAGCTAACTTTAACATTGAATTTACCCAAAAAGTAGGGAAAAATTTAGTTTTCTTTAAGCTTTAAGTTGAAATAGGTACACAATTGTATATTTTGTTTAATTAAAACATAATCATAATCAATCAATAAAACCGACAGAGTTAACTATCATTATTCCTAATTAAAGTTAACCAAATATAAATATAAATAAAATTGGACACAATTATTAGTTATTTGCTTTGAATTATTGCCAATTAAATGCATTCAATTAAATAGTTTTTCTATATTTTGTGTTTTTTTGTTTTATGATTATTTGTAATGATTTAATGCATTAATTGCTTTAATTTATACGTTGACATAAATTTTTCTCGTTGTGATTTAAAGCTTTAACATTATGTGCTCAAGTCAATTATGAACTTCAATTAAAGGCAATATTTGCTATCTAAATGATGATTGCTGACATTAGACATGATAAGTGACTAGCTGGACATGCAGACACTTGAATGGTACAGGTTCCGTACCATAACATACCGTTTCGATTCGTTCCGTTTGGTTTGGTTTCGTTTGCCGCAAGTAAATCATTTGCTTCATTTGCATTTGTCAAGTGACGGTGTGTCAAGGAGACTGAGTTGCTCAGCGACTGACAACGCATGGCCTGCAAATGGGGAAATTGGGTAATTTTGCTTGGCTTGCTAGTTGGGGTTGGGGTTCGGTGTGGTGGAAGAGTTTGGGATGTTGTGATGCGCTGTTCAATGTGCTCATGCCTGGTGGTGACTTTTACAAACGATAATTAATGAAATCTGACAGTGTGTGCACGCAACAAACGTTGCCTGATGCTGCCCGCACAGTCTATACACTAAAAAAAATATTCTATCTACTTGCCCACGTACCCAAAGAGCGTGTGTTTTGCCTCATATATTTCTCCAAGTGCAGTCATAGTCAAATGGACCAAAGTACCGATGGGCACTTTGGCCTCGGGCCTTGGTACATTTTCGGTTGTGACGTTGCGGGTGGTATTCGATGGCTGGTGGTTGGAGGTGGTGCTATGCGTATATCGATGAGTGGCGCTGAATGCTCTTAATGAGAAATCGTTTTAATTGAGTTTGCATGTTTATGGCTGCTCTTACACTTGAGCTGTAGCAGCAGCCGCCATTGCAACTCGCCCCCTCTCTTTTTTGGTTCACTTTTTAGGCTGACCTTCCCCGTTTCATATGCGCAATTACTTTGAAAGCAACTTTAGCGGCGCCCCAACCTGAGAAGTTTGCTGGGGGGTGGGGCTTGCGGATTGTTTCAGCCACATATTGTCATGTACAATGGCATCATTTGTGGGTTGAGGTGTCGCCTTTGCTGCCACAACCACCAATTTTCGGCTGGCAGCAAGGACAACATCAAATGTAACCGCATGCTTTTGCCTTTCTGCCATCCTGCCAGCCTGATGAGGGTCAATTGTCCATTAGTGTGTGTGTGTGGGTGTGTGTGTTGTTTGTTACTTGGAGCCAGCCGTATGTGGCGCCCTGTTGCCGTGGCAACAACAGCTGTCTGCACAGCACACAAAAAAAAATAAATGAATTCGTTTACAGATTATTCCTATAATATAGCAATACAAGTTATGCTTTTCAAATCTGTTTTGTCTTAAGTTTATTTTTTTCGAATCGTTAAAGTTTACGAAGAGGCTAAAAAAAATCACATTTTGATCATCTCAAAACACTTTCTTTAGCCAATTTTTTCGTTTAGTGTATGAGGGCAACAAACGCTGGCCTTAACTGGCAGCAGCAGCAGCAGCAGTAGCAGCAGCTGGCGCATAATTATTTGTTGATTATGTAAATTTTTGAGGCCGACGAAGAGCTTGGAAAACTCTATTAATAGTTCGCTTGCAAGTCGAGAGCTTTATCTATTTAATATTATGTATGAAGCATATATATATTCACCATAAAGTCCTGCAATCAAGCGCAGACTTTTTGAGGCAAGGCAACAAAGAAAAGGGTGCACAAAAAGGCGTGGCAGCAAAAGGCGGTTGTGTTTGTGCAACAAAGCAAATTGCTGTAATCCATTTTGCAGGCGCATCAGCTGCTGTTGCTTCTTGTACTTCTTTTACTGCCACCGCTCTTGCCGCTCTTGCGCTTGCCACCGAATGTTGCAAGCTGCTGTTTGTTATCAAATGAAATGGATTTTTATTAGATTTTTGCCTGTAAAAGGCGAAGATTTAAATTTATTTCATGTTTTGTTCGCATCTTTGTTTTGTGCATTTCTGTTTTTCTTTTTTTCTTTTTTTCTTTTTTTATTTATTTGTAAAATTCGCCACTTTTATTTATTTATATATTTTTTATGTATCTAGTTTTTTTTCATTGCCCCTCATGTTTTGCGCTTTCCAGCGCTTTGTATTCAAGATTAATGAGTGCGAAAAGTAAAATCCGACGACAACAACAACAACAACAAACAGACTGGCATAATAGAAAGAAGAAGAAGAGTTGAGTAACGGCATTTAACTCCCCAGCCCACCCCCCCCCCCCCCCCCCGCTGCCTGCTCAGGGATTTCAACGGTATTCGCTTTTTACCCATAGACAATTGGGGCTAAGCTTTTATTTGCAGCCATAAATAGTAAGCAATAAGAGAGAAAAGAATAAAAAAAAGAAATCCTTAAATTTAATATCGTTTGCCAACAATGAAATTTAAAATTTTTTGCAAAGAGATTTCAACGAATTGAAATAAAGAAAATTTGGACTTTTGAATTCAAAAAAACTTTTTGTAAATCAACTAAACAAAATGCAAAATTCGTTTCCATATATCTTGCTTTATAAATATTTTACATTTTGTTGCCAGTAACTATCCATAATCGAAATTACTTGGTCGTCGTAACTCATTCTAGCGATCAATTTATTTATTCATTTAGTTTTTTAACTAATTCCAACTTGCATTGGATGGCTTTTGCTAAGCAAACATTGGCACAGTTGACAGTTTTTCTTGTCTTTCGTTTTTGTGCACTGAAAGTTTTGTTAAGTAATAAAATATGTATTCAGTTGAGCTGTTTGTTGCTGTTGTACATTTGAGTTTTAAACAAAAGACAAATAAGTTAACGGCACAGAACATGGCCCAAAGATATCTCAATGTCAAATGGGCACAGTTCAATGCTTGAGGGGGTGGCCCGGTAGGTAGGCAACCAGGCAACCAGGCAGCCAGGCAAAAAACCAAAAAACTTTTCGTGTCAAAAGAGGAAGCATGCCTTACACACACACACACACACATACACACACACATGGACAGACATATGCGAGAAGAGGAGCTGAGGTTGTGGCAGCCATGTGGACAATGCCGTTGACTGTGACACCTTTGTGGCATATCAAACGGAACTATGCGGAACGAACACGTGAAAACACGCGCTCAACAGCAACAACAACAAAACATGCCAGGGACAATAACTTCATCTAGCGAGCGAACAGTGCGACACTTAGAGAAATACCCCACTAAAAACAAAACATTATAATATGCTTAGCTTAATACTATAATGACCAAAAATAGTTAGTTTAAAAGTTTCTTTCTGGTTGATTTTAAGATTCCAAGAAAACAAAGAAAAAGCTATTGTTTTCCCCCAGTGCAGTCGCAAAAGGAGCTGAAACAAAAGTACAGACAGGATGAACGTTGTAGCGTTGCTGGAGTAGAACGAGGATTTTGTAATTTGATGCCAGGACGCCAAAGTTGCGGCGGCTGTGTGCGTTGGCTGGGGTAGCATTGGGTGGTTAGCTGAGGCATATACACAAGGCATAATAGGCGTAAACCGGAAGTTAAGTGTAAAAATAATAATAAAGGTGTGTGTGTGTGCGTTTCTATGTTGCTGTTGCAATTACTGTGTGCGCCCTTGTATTGTAAAGCTACCCCACCCTGCCTTTTGCCTCCCCCCACCCCCATTCCTTGAACCTTACACCTTAGACCAATATGGCCCGCACTTTTGACTTTTGCTTTTCGCCGCTTGCTATTGAAATTTATAGAGTGTGTGTTTGTGTGTGTGTGTGCTTTCGTTTAGGGTAAATGTCTCCCCAAGGATAATTCGGGCATGAAATTACAATCGAAGTGATGCAAAAGTGTTGGCGCCTTTTGTCTACCATTGTTGCGACCCACAGCGGCAGCAGCAACAACAACAACAATGCCCATTAAGTTGAGCAACAGCAACAACAACAACTAAAAAAAGAACGTAAATGGAACAATGGTACAACACACACACAAAAATTGCACAGAATCGTTTGCCTTTTCTGCTTTTTTTTATTTTTTAGAGTTAGGAAGTGTGTTTCCTGTGCCAAAGTAAGGTGGATGTTGAGGGGGTGGAGTGATTGTCACGCCCACAGGTAAGCACATCAGCAACACTTGAGCCAAGTCTGTCCCTCATCTTTCTCTTCCGCTTCGCCCAAGTGTCTCTGTGATGCTATTTTATCATACGTGTCTAAGCGTGAAGAAATGCCGTAAATAAATACCGTTGTTCATCTTTGTGTAAGCTTTGCTGGACTATTTGTAAAGTAAAAGAAGAAGGAGTGAAGGAGAGTGGTACGGGAGGGTTGAATGTTATTTAAGCTATTTTAAGATAATTTTAATTCAAATAATTGTTCAAACTATTTATTTTATCCTCTTTTCTACCGATTTTTTACAAATTTTTTAAGGAAATAAAACTTAAACATGTTTATTAAACAAAAAGGCATATCCTCAAACCATATTGATAGAAAACTTAACCAAATAGGGAATTCTTTAAGTTGTGCCCTGACAGAGAAGAGAAGAAAAAATTGCAATTTGCTTAACGCTTTTTAATTTTTGCTTTATTGTGCGCAAGTTATTGTCGCAACCCAATGTTAGACTGCGGGCAAAAACACGAACATGAATCATCCCCATATTGCACACACACACACGTACTTTTACCTGTTTCATTTGAACCAAACCTCCCTCTGGCCATTTCATCACATCACATACAATTTACGCCAGCTCACGTGGCGTATACGCGTTTTTTCACAATTTTTCCAACGCTTCGTTTGTTTGCATTGTTGTTGTTGCTGTTTGGTTATGTATTTTCCTTTTTAATACATTTATACGGACATATTTCAATGTTTTCATTTATTCGAACATCCATCTTGGCAACATTTACGATTTGGACCATTAAGGTGAGGAAAGTGGGCAAACGAAGTCAAAGGCTGCCTGACGTTCTATGATGAAATCTAATGCTTAGCCAAAGCGCGTGGAAAATATTGCATTTATAGTTGCAAATAAGCAGCAAATTAATGTTGAAAGCAGACGAATTTTATAATTCAATTAAACTATAACCTAACAGAAAAACAAATTTAATACAATTATTGTTAGATTAGTCGTCAGTTAAGTTAAATATAAAATAACTAATTCAATTCGTTATGTTGTTCAATGCTTAATTTAATGAAATTACTAAAAGCATAATCAATAAAACGAGTAGCTACAAAAAAAAATAAACTCTTTCAACATCGCATTGAAAATGATAAAAAATCAAATATTCTTTCTCTCTCTCTCTCTCTCTCTGATGACACTTTAAATGATGAATTGTCGCTGCTAATTAATGAAAAAAAAACAGAGCAAAAGGAAAACCAATTGGCAGGAATCGATAAATACGTATATATATATATATCTTTGTGTGTATTTTTGTAATGAAATAAAAGCATTAAGTGCATACAATATTCAGGCTAAAGTTATTCCGTATGCATTCGTCATTTATTCATTTAGTGGAATTCGCAACAAAACGAAACGATTTTATTTTTTGGTTATTTTTATTTTTTCACGTTAAATTTAATGTCCATTTGAAATGTCAAAGCAGAGGCATGGATAATTTTAGTGACTCATCAATGACAGATGTGACCCAGTGAGGCAATGCAACAGTAAAATCACACACACACACACACACACACACACGCGCGCGCTTACAAAAACCAAATAACGACCTATTTTGTTGTTGTTGGTCTTGCCACAAGCAGCAGATACTGCCCGAACCCATTCCGCCAACACTTGGACAGCTTCAGATACAAAAGGAATATTCTATGGTACACATATAAAGCCATGTTGGCCCCCCCCCCCCTTTGCCTTCTGCCCAGCCAGTTGTACTGCTACGCCCACTACGCCCCCTCTCTGCACCCATGCACATCGCACAGGGAGAGAAAGTCTATAAAAATCCACAAATAAAATGTCATTTGCCTGGTACGTGACTCGCATCTACTTAGAAACTAAATTAAGGATAACATTTGAAAAATTTGCACAAAATAAAATCAAGCATGCGGGGAAAACGAATGTTGGCTGGGTTAGTCCACAGTCTCAGAGTTAAGGCTTAAGGCACAAGAGCAGACGCATCAGAGGCAGGACACGAACCGCGACACCATGTCCTGAATGCTTAAGTTCTTGAAATACAAAAAAAAAACCACCAAAAACAAAGTAAGTCTAAGATGAGCATGATTGACTTAAACCATTGAAATGTATATTAATCAAAGCGAACCTTCGCCCAAAGATATAAGTATATAGTACTTCAGTTCTCTGGCAAGCCCAATTGAAATGTATTCTATTACTTACAGGGCATTAAGAGTGCGACTCTCTTAGCAAAACAACCAAAACAACATAAGAAATAAAATATACACAATAATTTAAATTGCTTTACAATGAAACCCTAAAATGTCAATAGAGCGCCGCTCGCTATTTGCCTTTCCTATTTATTCCGTACAAGCACCAAAGACAACCCCACTACCCCTACTCCAACTATAACAGTAGCCATTGCCACCCTCTTCAAACGCGTTCTGGTTCTTAGTATGCAAAGTGCCGCCTTTTGCATTACAATTTCTTTGTTTCCTTTTTTTTTTTGCTAGTTTTGACTTGGGCTCTGGCTGTCTCCCCTTCCCTCTCGGTCGATGTCATTGAATAGAAGTGGATAATAAAGTCTGGGGCATTATATGGCGACCCTGTCCAACTCTTTGCCCACTTACCACACTCTTCATTTTGTTTTTGCGTCATGCAAATGGACCGCAGGCGCCAGGCGTGTGAGTA
Source organism: Scaptomyza caliginosa (assembly GCA_035044725.1). Taxonomy (NCBI): domain Eukaryota; kingdom Metazoa; phylum Arthropoda; class Insecta; order Diptera; family Drosophilidae; genus Scaptomyza; species Scaptomyza caliginosa. The sequence continues at coordinate 83,350 of JAWNNR010000488.1, forward strand.
ATGAGGTCCGCATGTGCAGGACACTAAGTTTGTCTGGCAAGCAAAAAGTCCAGACAATCTTTGTCAACATTCCATCACAATGCAAATAACGCATCCTTGGACGAAATATGTTTGTAAGCTTGCCACAAGTAAGTGGAATATTACAGCTTTTGGTGCACCAAAATTATCTTTATTTCGCGAGTTTACAAAACGAAAGTGTGTTTAGTTTAGATTAGAAGACTTTTTTCTTAAGCTCAACTTTATATTGATAATCTGTTCAAATTGTATACTTAATATTTAATAATTTGTTCAACTATGTGGTATAATAATTTTTGTTCATAATCAAAACACAATTGCAAGCAATTTCTTATGCAAAATTGTTTGATGAAATTAAGCAAACGATTGTTGCTTGTTAAGGGTTGAGGGTTGAGAGGGGTTTTGTAGTTGTTGCTGTTGACTATGGATTGAAATCAGCACAGCGGGCGTTGCCAGACATGACCAAATTACAAAGATTGTGTGTGTGTGTGTGTGTGTCTGTTTGACATAGTTGATACAATTGATGATTTGTACATATGAGTATGCTAGATTATACCAAAGGGGCTGCAGCTAGGCGCATGCATGCAAAAGGGTGTTGAACCGCCCCAAATAACTAACTTGATGCTTGACAACGAAGCTAGAGTGTGATACCAAGAGAGAGAGATGGAACAAGAGTTGGGCTTATCTTAAGACTTGTAAATGGTCGTTTATAAGCTGCTGACTCATCGCAAAATATAGTGTGTGCTGGCCAAAGTGGAGCAACTTTAACTCTTCCAAACAGAAGTGACAAGAACAGCGACAATATTGTTAACACACGTTGCTACACCCTGGGCTAAATATTTTAACAGGATTTGCAAAGTCAGTAACGTACTACTTAGTAGATACAAACCAAGCACACCACACACACACGCACACCACATTTGCACTGCATTTAAAAAACATTTGTGGTTTTTATGCTTAATCATCATCAAGTTGATGATCATGTGGATTCTTGAAATTCCCAGCACGCTTGTATATATTAATAAAAATGCATTAGTTCACATTTATTTTTTTTTTTCTTTCGTTTCGTTTCGTTTCGTTTTTCTTCGCTTTTCGGACATAAAACGTGTTAAAGTAAGCAAACAACAACATTCAACATCCCGGCTCGGCTAACACCCCTGCCTCCCGGGGGGCAGCTTGAGCAAGATTCTCAACACTCTCTCTCTCTCCCTCTCCTTCGCGCTCTCTTAGCTCATTTAAAGCTTCTGACGACTTTTACTTTTAGTCGAAACGTTTTGAAAGCAAAATAATGTACATGACAACAGTTTTCCTGCACTTCTCTCGCCTTTTCCCGTCTCACACACACACACAAACACACACACCCCGGGGACAGTCTAACTAGTGTCATGTGGCCAGACCAACTCATCCCACCACCCACCACCCAACCACCTACGCGACGACCTGTGTGCACTTTCGCTTGTGCTCGTAAATTTTAGATATTCGTAGCACGTGCAAATTATGTACAATAATAAAAAAAGGAAATAACACAGAGAGAATGAAACATCTTATATATATAGTTAAATAAAAAAAAACGAGAGCAAGAGTAAGTAAGACAAGGGCAAAGAAGATAGGGTATCAAAAACTTAATCTCTATTTCTAACAAAATGAAATAATTGTTAAACCAAAAGAGCTAAAATGACCCGAAGCATAATTAATGTATTGATAACCTACACGCATGACAACAAAGTCCGTATACCCTAAGGGAAGTGTATAAAAATGACAGCGGGAAAAATCAGCTCAAACCAAAACTTTTAGATTGATGTAGTGCTACGACACAAGTACAACCTGAGCTCAGGATACGGGCCATAGAAAAAAAACAGGGTCGCAGACAGACAGACAGACAGACAGCCGAACAGTCAAACAGACTGACGAGGGGTGAGTAAGTTGCGGAACTTGTCTGGCTGTCTGACAAATACATAAACATGTCTGCGCCTAAGAGTCTGTTGCATTTTTCCCAACACACAGAAATCATCATCGCATAAAAAAAAACAACAACCAACAAACCTTCGGCACAATATTGATTTATTTTGGCCAAAACATGATTTGTCTTAAAGCCAAGCTTTAACTTGTTTTATTTAGTTAATAGAAGTTGTGTGCTCAAAAGCGTGTTTATTAAAACTGTAAGAAATAAATGATTTCTCGTCTCAGTCTTAAAGTAGATTTGTTAAGCAAATTCAAAACAAAATAAGTTTGCCAAGAGTTTCAACCCGCTAAAACATTAAGTAAACATTAAGAGTTTTTTGAGCATACTGCGTGGAACAAATTGTGTCCCCAAGGTGTCGCATAATATTTAACACCCAGTGAAGTTCACGCTTATCGCTTATCATTAACAGCTTGCAAGCATCATCATCATCATCGTTGTTTTGGGACACCTTTTCTTTTTTAGGGAACCCCCTCACACACACACACACACACACACACACACACAAAGCCAGACAGTGAAAAAGCCAGCCACAAGCTGTTGGGGTCGAGGAAATTCATAATTGCGCCCCATATTTTGTATTTCCGTATTTCCGTATTCTGTATGTATGAACATATAAATTTTGCTGCCCGGTGTTTGTTTCACGTTTCATAACCATAACAAATTATCTTAGGTCATCAATTATGGGTGCGACACGGCCAACTCAAGATTCTGCTCTGTTTTGTACAATTCTGTTTTTGTTTTGTACTTGTTTTTGTTTTTGGTTGTTGAGCAACTTTGGTGATATTTTTATTGCTTTCATTATGATTTCATGTGGCGTGAGCACGTTCTACATTCCAATTTTTTGGGTGGTTGGGCTGGGCGTTTGACAGTGTGTAACTTTTCCGTATTGAGTCAACGCTGACGCCCATTTGTCTAACTGAGTACGTTTTTTTTTGGGGGGGGGGGGGGGAAGGGACCGCTTCACTTGGCTCTTGGGTGTAAATAATGTTATCTTTTATTTATGCCAAGTTGCCAGCTTTCCGCTTCCTATGTTTGTTGCTTAAACTTTTGCGTTTTGTTTGTAATTGCATTTTGTTTACCTTTTTATGTGCTGTGTTTTAAAAACAATGCGGTAATAGGGTATTATTGAGTTGCTCAAACTGTTTCAATGGCATTCAAATCTGATCGTTTAACGAGTAGCAAGTAACGAGTAGCGAGTAAACTCTAATGAGAAAAAGTAACAAGTTTTAACCCTATTAACTGTCACATTCTAATCACATTACCAACATTTGAAGTTCAATTATTTTTAAACGGTATCAACTAGTTGGTTCCTTTTTCATGCTCTTAGGTTTAAGAACGACTGCTTCTGGTTAAGTCTCACGAGCATGTCTTAAATTTATAAATCCCTCGCGTCTTGATGGAAGACCACGTGACGGCTTCCTTTTATATTTCCTTTCCCACAGCAATAATGGAAACTTTTCATTTTATATAATAAATAATTCAGTTGTATTTCAATACATCAAGCAAATTAAACAAGTTCACTTACAACAGTGGGTAAAATAAAATAAATAGGTGCAAGCTTTGCGATATTACATAACAGGTGCTTGGTTGGGGAAAAGTAGGGGGTAGACGAAGGGGGGGCGAAAAGCGACAGACAGATTATTCCGATTTTTAAAACAACTCACGTCAGAGCCGTGTCTGAAGCCCATTTAGGGCATGTGGACGAATGAGCCGCCGCAGTTCTTGTAGCACAAATGACTGGGGCGAGTTCGCCACTTGCGACAGTAGCGACGGTAGCACAGATTGGGATTGGGTGTTAGTGGTGTGGGTGTAGGGGGTGAGGGTGTGGGAGGTGAGGGTATTGGTGGGACAAATGTTGGTGGCTCCTCAGTAGGTGGCGTTGGTGGCGATGGCGTCGGTGGTGAGGGTGTAGGTGGTGAGGGAATTGGTGGTTCGGGAGTCATGGGTTCCTGACAATCGTTGCCCACTTCACCAATAATCGTATTCAATGCACTTATACTGGCCAATGCATTCAGATTGAGATTCAGCAGAGTCACAACCGTATTGCGATTACCCTCAATCACATTCTCAGGTTCAGCTACAGAGGAAACTTGGATTAGGAAAATGATCCTACAAATGGAATCGAAGCAATTATACTTACATTCAATTTCGTTATTCAACTTATTGGTAATGCCATTGCAAGCACCACTGCTGCCTCGGATGGCATTACCCAGATCAATGTTGGCCAACGCACTCACATCCAAGTTGACGAGCTTCAAGATTGTTGTATCGTTGCCCATCACAATTTGTTTGGGACCTCCTGCAAAAAGACATACAATGTAGTAGGGACAACAGTTTGTACTGTTCCTTGCTTCACTTACTGTGGATGGTTTGGGACAAATCATTGCCAATGGAGCCGCTGTTATTCTCATCCCTGATTTTCATCAGCAGATTGCCTTGACGATCAACCACTTGAATAACATCATCAGCAGCAGGAGCACCACCTCCAGTAACAGAGCCCAGCACATTGTTGAGCACGCCTACACCGAGACCCACAGGAACAACGGCATCAACTACAGACAATATATTATTGTTCTTACCCGAGACAACGTTCTTGGGACCCACTAGCGGAAAGAGACAACAAGTTAACTCTGGCTTGACAAGAACAAACCTATCTTAGACTTACCACTGATATCATTGCCCAAACTGTTGGCAATGTTGTTGCTGGAGCCAGCTCCAGTTATTCCACCCAAAAGACTACCAACTCCAGACTGGCCTGATTTACCAGATTTGCCAGTTACTACGCCTGTTACAGTGTTCAGAAGGTCAACGCCAACGGCCACAGGAATATCGGCATCAACTCCGTTAACCAAAGTATTGTCATTACCTCTCAAAATGTTCTTTGGAACTTCTGTAATGAAATATTTTTGTATGTTGAGAGGAAAGTTCAATTTATATAGAAAAGTACACTTACTTTTGATAGCATTGCCACCTAGATTGGCAATACCACCTCCAACGCCACCAGCTGAGCTACCTCCGTGGCTACCGGCAGAGTCTTTTGAGCCACCATTAACTAAACCTGTCACTTGATTGAGGAGACCAACTCCAACTGCTGCTGGAATATCAGCATCTACGACCTTCATGATAGTATTGCCGTCACCGGTAACAATGTTTTTAGGACCCACTGCAAGTGAAAATTTGGATATAGTTAGAAAGGAAAACTTGAAATAAAGCTGGAAGTCACTAACTGATAATAGCATTTCCACCCTTGTTGGCAATATTTTGTGAGCCAGAGCCAGAGGAACCTGCGGAACCATCGCCCAACAAATTACCAGTAGCACCGCCTAAGAGGCCATCAGTTGCGCCATTTAACAGACCACCAGCGACACCATTAACAAGGCCACCAGCAACGCCGTCAACAAGACCACCAGCAACGCCGTCAACAAGACCACCAGTTACTCCTTTTACTAGACCACCAGTTACTCCGTCAACAAGGCCACCAACAACGCCGCCAACTAGACCACCAGTTACTCCTTTTACTAGACCACCAGCAACACCGTCAACAAGACCACCAGTTACTCCGTCAACAAGACCACCAGTAACTCCATTCAGCAGACCCCCGGTTACGCCTTTAACAACTCCATTCACAAGACCACCAGCAACACCATCAACAGGACCACCAGCGCCTGAACCTCCTGAGCCGACATTTACCAGACCAGTCGCTTTGTTTAGAGCTGCAACACCGACTGCCACAGGAATATCAGCATCAACTCCGTTGAGCACCGTATTGCCATGACCTGTAATAACGTTTTTCTGACCCACTGTAAAATGGAAAAGATTGTGATTATAAAGAGAAACTTTCCAATTTGTCCCATGGATACTCACTTTTGATGGCATTACCACCTTTGTTAGCTATGGAACCAACTCCACCAGTTGAGCTACCAGAACCTCCAGTAACTTTGCCAAGCACACTGTTCAATACATTTACATCGGCTGCCACAGGAATTTGACCATCAACTAGCGAGAGGACAGTATTGCCGTTACCATCAATAACATTCCTAGGACCCGCTGCAAGGTAGTAAAGGATTGGTTAGGATACATCAACGAACTAGCTTAACAAATAAACTTACTTAAAATTTGATTGCCACCTTGGTTGGCAATGTTACCAGAGCGAGACAAGCTGGCAACACCTGCAGGATGACCTGCGGAACTACCTCCAGCGCCGTGAGCACCTTCAATGGCATTTGTGCCTTTAACGACCCCAACTGTGTTGGTCAATGCGGCAACATCAGCGGCTATAGGAACATTAAGACCGACAAGATCTCCAACAACATTGTTATTACCATCAATCATATTTTTTGGGCCACCTGATAGAATTACATTATTCTTAGTATGAATAAAATCTCTCCTGTTAAGCTTGTAGAAACTTACTTTTGATCGTGTTTCCACCCAGATTGGCAACGGATCCAGAGCCAAGTACGGATGTTAGAGGACTGCCAGCACCTCCAACTGAACCAACGCTGTTGGTCAAGGCACTAACACCGGCTGCCACGGGAACATTAAGACCGACTAGTTGTTTAACAAAATTGTTATTTCCATCAATAGCATTTTGGGGACCAGCTGCAAAAAGTAAAGAGTACTTAGTAACTTGTACAAAGACAAGTGCAATCAAGAAGAAAACCTACTTGAAATAGAATTTCCACCTAGATTGGCAATATTTGAAAGTGGACCAATTGCACGCTTCGATGTGGGTGCGCCCTTGGTAAGTGGTGCATCAGCATCCACCAAATTGGTCATTGCGTTGCCATTCTCTGCAAAGAAATGGATTCATTAGTATCAAGGTACAACTAAGTCGGTTCCCAGTTACTTACGCAAAAGCGTATTGTGTGCTGGAGGCAGGGAGCGATCTAGAGCCGTCATTAGACCCATAATAATGACCTTGGCCACACCCATATCGAGTAAACGCACAATCCAGCTGTCGGGTGTAGCTGCACAGAAACCGCTCTTGTTGCCATTGGCAATGTTTGTCAGACTGTCCATCAACGAGATAATCAATGTGCTAAAGCCATTAACCTGCAGAGCATTTGTCCTGTCGCTGTCCTTGGGACCCACTGAAAAGTTAAAAGAATTGTATAGATTTTTAGTAACTTTTACTAGTTACTCGCTTATTTTACTTACTTTCAATAAGATTGCCCACAATTTTCTGAGTTTCCACACTGTCTGCACCGCACACCTGCAAAAGTGTGCTCAATATGGCTGTAAGTTCGGACAAACTGCGAGCCTGCAGGAAATTAACAATTGAATCCCGATCGCCCTTTATGTCAGATGTCTTCGTGGCCTGTTCGAGAGCCGTACGCGTGATCCGACCACCGAGTAAGGCTTTGTGGCTCTGCTTAGCTGATGTTGTGTCCTTGATTATTTGCACCACTTGCTTTGGTGAGCACTCGATGTTGTTGAAGGTGCACAGGGCTTGGAATGATTTTAAGCTTAGCGACACACTATTCTTATCCATTGATCGCTGAATGTCCTTGATGACACGGTCACAGCTGGCATTCGCATTGTTGCCAATCAGCACATCAACAATCACATCCATGCCCAACTGCAGCATTATGGCACCATCCTGAAGCTCGATTGGTTCCATATCTCGAAGCGTCTTAACCGTCGATTCCTGATTGGATGTCAATGTGATGCCACGTGCCTGCATGCTGACCATAAGCAAATCGGCAAGATCCTTGGCTGCCAGGCGACCCATATGGCTGGAGTGCCTTGTTGTTGAGATCGACAAGTTGGTCGGCTTTGCCTCATGCGGTATGAGAAAGCACGTAGAGAGTATGAGAAACAGCTGTAGTCGCCACATTTTCGTATCCTTGTTAGTCCTTGGTTTCCTTTATCTGTTGCTTGCAACAGCGTGTTGTGCTAAGATGATCACAACTTGTATGATTGATATTGATGGGCTTGCTGGCATCAGCTTTTATGCAGATTCGATGTCTTTGTGCTTCTCATGCTTATCAGAACCGAAATGCTTGTGCTCATGCACAGCTGATAACAGAGAATCGACGCGAGATAATCGTCTTGTGGTATGCTACAAACGTGCCCCCAAATCGCCAAACATCTTTGGCGTTCTTGGTTGTGGTTTCTTGTTGTCTTTTCGATTGTCTTTTTGGCTTTTATTCTACTTTAAACGTCAATTCGCATTCTTTTCGTGTTTTCGTGTTGTCAAACTATTCTTGAATGAGTTGTGGGTGTAAAACGAAAATCAAATTTGTTTTGTATCTTACATGGTTTGAGTTTGAAATGAAGTTTAAGATGGCTTATTCACAATAATATTTCAATGATACTTACAATACATAAATATTAAAATAAATTTAATTAAGTTTTCTGGTTAGCTTGCTTATATGTTCCAAATATTTAATAAATCGTACTCAAGAATCAGCAAAAAGAAACACCAACAAAAAAATAATAATAAAATACGTTATGTGCAGAAAAATAAAACAAACTTATTTTTAACTAAAGCAAAACAAATACATTTTTTTGTTGAGTAACTAAATCTTACAAAATATGATTTTTGTTGGAAATCGTAAAAAGTTGGCATTTAATTGCAATTAATGCGCACAATAGCAAACAATCTCAGTTTGCATAATTTAATAAGATAATCATAAATCGATTCTCAAGTTCACAAGTCACACTCAAAACAACTACAAATACAATTCAGTGGTGCGTTTTATATCTAATCGGGTATTTAACATTACACAAAAACAATTAAAATGCAGCAATGCGCTTAATTTAAATAAGAAATTATGTTTGAAATAAAGTGAGAAAAACAGAGTTTGCGATTTAAAGTCTACAAAAAGAAGTAAACGTTTTATTTTTGAGTTATCCAATACATGCGTTGTGTGTTTGTCAAAAAGTGGTAAGTGTTATAAATAATGTTTATGATTAGGGCATTTGGATAATAAATTCGTTGTATTGTTAAACAATACCAATAATAATAAGAATTATTGTCTTTTTAAACGCCTGAAAGTAACGAAAAAAGTTAAATGTTTAAGCTTATTAAATCGAACAAGTTAATACCATAGGAAGCCGTTGAGACATCAGTGTTAATGGAACTCAAACGATTGTATACACCGGCTGGTTTAAACACCTTGAAGTCCTTGTCCACCCATTTCTGTTCAACATCAATATCAGTGACATCAGGTTCCAATTTAATGTTGTCAATTGGCATCGACACTGACTCCTGTTTAATAGACTCCTCAGCCTGCACGGACTTATACTCATTCTTTGGACGTTCAATGGTGCTATAGTTGTTTTTAGCGAGCTTTGGCGCAGCATGAGATCCATTACCGTAATAATGAGTGCCTTGCTGATAGCCATTCAGTTGTGGCTGCTGAAGGCCATGGCTCGCGCCTGGTGCTGAAAAGTACGGGGCAACATATGAGGCCCAACCATGATCTTTAAGTAAAGTGTCACTAAGTAAACTACACAATTGGGAATGTTAAAAGGTTAAAACAAAAAGTTCTCCTAAATGTTATCGGCAACACTTTTGCATGCAAATTAAAAACCATATCATTTGCATTAATAAACAACTCACTTGAAAATAAATACCCTAAAATAACATTTTATTCAAATAAATAAATATAATCATTTTCCAACAATGCGCTGCATTCATTCATTGCTCAATTGTCAATTCAGCATTCTTTCTGATCGGGTTAAGCTGGTTGAAAATTGCAATACGATATGCTGCAAAGCTGCAGCTCAGCTATTAGACGCCATCTGCCAGCGGAGTCAAAGCGAGAGAGAATTTGTTAACTGACCCAGATATTGCAAGTAATGCCAGAGTCAAAGAGACAGCTAACATTTAATCTGGTAGCACTGGTCGTGCACGTGCTCAGAGTGCTCTCTGCGGACAATCATTGTATATGCACCGATTTCCGCATTAAGATATAAGGCAGCTGGAGGTTAAGGTTGCAGTATAAATGCATAGAACACCACACAGCTGGCAGCCAGTTAGAAAGAAGTTCAACTAAAAATCTCAAAAATAATGACAGCTTTGAGCAATGATCAACGTTTTGTGGTGCTGCTGCTTATTGCAGTGGCAAGTGGTGCTTGGTTGAGTGCTTGCACTACAGCACAAACTTTTACCGCCGAGGATCGTGGCTCGATATTGAAGTTTATGGATGTGCTGTTGAATTTTCTTGAAGACGATTTGGAAAATAATGCGACAAGCACTGAAAGTCCCAATAATAATGACACAACCACTACCATTACGACGCCAATAGATGATGACGAGAGCACCACTTTGGCGGTTAGTACCACAACGGCAGAGACAGACATAACGGCGGAGTTAGAAACAACGGAGTCTACCACAACAGAGAGCAGCGGCGAAGTAACGAGTGAAAGTTCAACAACCACAATTGAAACGAGTAGCAGCACCACCAGCACAACAACCACACAACAAGTCAGCGCGAGACCGCGTCGCATATGCTTTAAGCGTGTTTGTTATAAGTTTGCCGGTGACCGTGGTTACATTTATTAATCTAACAAATAAACCCAATACTCGTTTGTTTTAAAAACTACTCGTTACTTTTTCGTTTAACAGTTAGCTTAGCTTTCCTTCTCGTTAGTTGAATAGTCTCACATCTTTGTGTTGTCTGGGTTAATTGCTTTGACAATTTATAGGCACAGGGCAATTTGTAACACCCAAACGGCATTCAAACAGTTTTCAACAGAATAAATGGAAAACAAATCGCAAAGTTAATGCTGTCTAAAGTTGCTTTTTTGTCAATCCCTAAACGAATTATTTCAATTAAAAGTTTTTGAAGCACACAGTTCTTCATGTTGTGTCAACTTTTAGTCGTTTTATGTGCTCAAGTCCTAATTGTGCCACAAATACCAGCCATAATTTTGAGTGTTTCAAAAGGCAACACCCAAACACACACATCAACTACAACAAGAAAACAGACAGACAAAGCCCATTGGCAGAAGCCTTGCGGCTTTTCAATGAGTCGTAAACAAATGGAATTTAATTCGTTAAAAGATTTTGTTGAATTTATATGAATAGATATAGCTGAAGTCAAATTTGTTATTGTAACAACTCATCAAAGTGATTTCTATGAATATAAGACTCTTACACATACGAGACCTTCAAGTGTTTCGAGCTAGTGTGTTTGTAATTGCTAACCGCAAATATGAATGCAATGCCAATTAAACTGCCAACTAAATTCTTGTTAACATAACAAATTAAATATAAATTAAAGTTGGAATTTTAAAGATTATTTAACTAAAACAGACTCACAACTATATTTTTCAGTTGTTAACTATTATATTAACTTTAGAGTCTTTTCTCATTGGGTCGTTGTACTTGCAGAGGGGAGGCTTCGGCTTGGGCTTGGGCCACGTGTCAATGCTATTTAATTACTATCAGCTTATTGTTATTACTGTCCCGTATGTGTCAACAGCAACAATGGCACAACAACAACTTAACGAAGTTATCACACACAGTGCGTCGGAATAGTCGACCGCCGCGTGAAGTACTTTAAATTAGTTTCGTTGCATAAACAACGCATCCCAATGCGACACAAGGGGTTGGGTTAGATAGCTATATATATGTGTGTGTGTGTGTGTGTGTGTGTGTGTGATGTTATGGTAACGCTTGTACGCAGCTTTAAAGACGAGCACGCAATGCCGCAAAGAGACAACCCTCAAATGCAAAAACTAGCTAAACAAAATCAACTTCTACCCAAAGCAACTCCAGCCACGTGTCAGCCCGAGTGACATCAAATGGAAAGCAGCAACATTTTTGGCGTTTGGGGTTGGAGTTAGGAGTTGGGAGTTGAAGTTGAAGAGACGCCACGCTGTTTGTTTGCGGTCGCTGGCAGCGCATCAAAAAATATCCAATTACAATTTAATTAAGTTGCTTTCAACTATCTCTCTCTCTCTCTCTCCAACACTTTCAAAGTATTTTTCTTTAACATACTTTCAAGCTGTGCCATTTATGGATTTTAAATAGCTTAAAACTGTATACATCATTTTTGTTGCATACTTTTTAGCGCTGTTGGAAATTCATTGCTGCTTTTTGGCATTAAATAATGACATAAAAAATATATTATATCAACACCTTTGTGCTGCTTAATAGAACTTAATGAACATTTAAAAAAATTGTGATTTTAAATATATATATATTTATGAATATCCCTGTTGGTATCCCTGTTTCGATTGTAATTTGTTATTATTGCATATTTCAGTTAAATCATTTTATTTACAAATAACATTTATTTATACACATATTACGCAAACACACACACATCCAGCTCGCAGGCGTTGCAAATTTAATCATTTTTGTTGTCACTGCTGCTTTTTACGATGCGACGCGCTGCTCTTTTTGCTATTGTCCTGTGCAGGACATGCTCATAAAAATCGCCATTCGTTTGAACCAAATGAGCCGCATCATTATCGGCAGCAACATCGATGACACGGCCAAGAAACTTATGCACTCAAGCAAAGGAGGAAAACCCTAAAATAATATTTAAACATTGTAAACAAAAGAAAGTTTACTTGGTTCGATACTCACTACTGATTTCTCCAAGTGTACGCATGCCTTGGTACTCCTTTATTTTTTATGCTCCTGCCGCCTTCGCTCGCGCATTTAAGTTTTATGAGCAGTTCAGTTGGTGGGTTTTGGTTGGCTTAGAGAGTGGGCCAAGTAAGACGCTTAACGATAGCAGCAGCTGCTGCTACTGCTCTTCATTCCCCTTACCTGCTTCTTAGTGTACGTGTTGGTGTGTGTGTGTGTGTGTGTGTGTGTAAGTAGCTTGGAGCATACTGTACTTATATACTCAGTGTTTTTTCGTTATTGTTCTTGTTGTTGTTGTTGTTGTTCTGTTATTCGACATTCAAGTTGTTGCAAATGGAATTTTTGGTTAATTTGCATGGCTGAAGGCGTTTTGAAGTTGCAACCAAGTTGCACTTGAGACAGACGCAACTTGCCCCTTGCCCCTTGCCCCTTGCCCCACACCCCACCCCTCAACGAAATGAAAATGTATTTTTTGGTCCGCTGCATTTCTAAGTGCCATTCTCAGTCGAAAATGTGCGTAACGAGCTGTTGCCCCACAGCTAAAAGGAGTGATATATGATAGGAGGGGGTGAGCGGGAGGGAGGGAGTTGTTTGTGGGTGGTGTGGTGGCTAAACAAAAGACTTAAGCAAAAAACTTCAGTAAATGCTCGATAAAAATTTAATCAAAATCCCATTAAAATAAATGCAATAAAATCGCTGATGCAATTTTCATGTAATGGATGACACACACACACACACACACACACACACACACGCGTACACGCACAGGAACTCTTGAGTTTTTGTTACAAGGATTACAAGCTGCAAATCCACTTGGCACATGACGCGCGCGGCCCCTCCCCCTGCCATCCCAACCCACACATACATTGCCACCACCTGCGTCGCATTGTTATATCTTTTGCCCTTTTTCTTTTCTTCTTCATGTTTGCCTTTTTTTTTTTTTGCTCGGCTTTGTGTTGTTCGCTTTTTGGTCTCATTGTTGTCAGTGGTTGAATTTGGCGCACTGCTTCTCGTCTCTTGTTGTTGTTGTGTTGCCAGCTCGTCCTGCATTGTCCTTAACACGCTGCTGTAACCTAATCCGCTTAGCTCTCTTTAACCGTCTTCCTTCCACTCTCTATCTATCTTTTGAAATGGAGAGCTGCTTTCCTTCAATTGAACACTTGCCAGCGCGTATCCTGAACATCATCAGCATTATCATCGCCACACACACACACACACGCGCGTACACACACAAGTGTTTGATGAGTTTGATGCTGAGCTGATATTGATTGATCGTTTGCTTGATCGAGAACAGGCAGGGCAAAGGGCTCAATCAGCTAACGTTAATTGCTCTGAAACCGACTACTCGCTACTCGCTACTCGTTACTCATTACTCGCTACTCGTTACTCGTTACTAGCTTAATGTTTTCTTTTACGAATGAATTAACAAAGTCAATGTGAGATTTCTGTTTGATGTTTGCCTTTAAACGTTCGTTGCTCCCACGGTCAACCATTTTACCATATCCGATTATCGGAAACGGAAGAGCACAAAACTGTGAAGTGCTGGCAAACAACAATTGGTCTCTCTTGTTGTTGGTTTTTTGTGGTGCAAGCAAATAGTCGTTAAAGCCGCTTGCCAACTGATATCGAGTGCGATTGCAACTGCGTCTTAATTTCGACATTGGGCATTATATAATCAACAACAGCAACAACAACAACAACACAGCGCGGCTTTTCTCTCACACTCTCTTGTCCGTGTATTCTACTTGTGTATTTTATATGGCCAGACAAAGGAAACATGCCGCAACATACCAGCCTACCCCGCGCGCTCTTTCGCTGTTACTCTATATATATATATATATATATATATACAGGCAGAAAGTACCACAAAGCAATGCCGACAACGCCTCCTGCTGCCACGTAAAGAGAAATTCGCTAGAAAACGCACAAAAACACAAAAACGACACGCGGTAATGACAAATATTGACATTTCCTTTTAGATGCCAAAAGAGAAGCAGAGCACTTTTAACTACACTAGCGCAGTTAAATGCACTTGAAGAAAAAAACTCTGATTTTATTTAATGCTCATAAATTTTCTTTCTATTCCTAAACAATTTGTAAAGATTTTCTTCAAGTGTAGTCAACCGCTTTTTGTTGGAATATTGTCGGAGGTAACTTTATACCATTCTTTTTGTTTCACAAAAGCCTATCAATAAATAGCACAAAAAAACTTTTTTGTACGCTCGTTGTTGGATATATATATATTCGTATATTCGTGCTGTTGTTTGTCTTTAACTATATCCGCAGAAGTTCGTTGTTGGGCTTGTGAATTAACGTTTTGTTTGGGCTTGTTTGGGGGTTGGGAGGGAGGGGGGTTAGATAAAAACTATCGAATTACTTAGCCAGCATTTCACACGCAGTTCGTCTATCTTTCGCTCTATCTGTGGCATTAGTTTGGTAATTGGTCTGGTCAACGGGTCAACTGGTCAACAGGGCCCTTCAATGTATCAGTTATCAATAAACTCTCAGCTACAATTACTCTCAGAGAGCGTTTGTTTTTTTTTTACCTCAACAAAATACTTATAAACTAAAAAAAGGATCATTAAAATTTAAGAATTTCTACCTGAAAATGTTTATGAGCAAAGCAACTCTATCAAATAAATAGCTTTAAAAGAAAAACCATCCTAGAGCCCGGGAGAGAGAGAGAGCGAGAGATTATTGTGGGAAAACGAAATTAGATTCGCTTAGTTATAATTGCAAGTCGGTTAGTTTTAAACCAAAGTACTTTGGCTTCAAATAAAACTTTTCTTTCAACTTTTTTGCAGTTAATTTATATACACTTCTTTTTTTTAAAGGCTTAAAGGCTGTGTGGGACTATCAAGTGTGCAGTTGTATGGCATAAAATGGAGGACTTCATCGTCGTCCTGTGCTGACCACAACAAAGCGAATGGCTGCCCAGCGTACGAGCCAAAAGCAGATCCTGGCCAAAAGAGCGTTTGTAATCTAGACGCGCCGTTGCCTCTAGCTACCCAATCCGCCCACAAAAAAAATAATTATAACAGTGTGTGTGTGTGTGTGTGTGTGTGTAACGCAACCTCAACCTCAACCCACCGCTAGCTGGCCTTATAATGTGTTTAATGGCGTCGCATTATCCACACATTGGGCCCGGGACTGAAGCCTTAAATTTGCACACAGTTCGTCCTTTAGCGCGTTGCCACGAAAATTATATTGTTACGTTCACATTTTTGTTGTATTTCTTTTTGTCTTGCAGAGTGTACACTGTGTGTGTGTGTGTGTTGTGTGTGTGTGTGTGTGTGTGTGTTTGCTCTTGCTTCAAAGTAACATTGTTAAGCCGGCACCGCATGCAGACATACTTTGTGTTTGACCACATGGCATAATGAGTATGTGTGTGTGTGTGTGTGTGTGTAGGTGTGTGGGACACGTTTTGAGCGGCAGGATGTTTGCGGTTGAGCACAACACAAATAACCCATTTCATTATAATATCCTTGCTAGTCCTTTCACATGCCACTAACACGTGACTAATTTATTATCTATCAATATATTGATTCACAAATTTTATTGATAGATATTTTTTACTTTTTTTTGCGATTCTATTTTACACAACCAAAAAGGATTAGTTGGTCAACAGTTTGTTGTTAGTTATTTTTTTGTTTTGTTTAAATATTAGAATATATCATTAGATATTAGAATAATTTATAGTAATTATTTTCACTTTTGATTGCTCAACTTTCACTCTTCACAAACAGAATATTCACTTTTCAGCCAACTCAACTTTCCTGAAATGTATGTACATGTATGTGTGTTATAAATACACCCAATTTAGTAAAGATAAAGGAGGAAAGGGGGGTGTTTAATTTTTGGGGAAGTTTGTTTTGTGTTCTGTTTTGGGTCTCTTTTGGTTTTGGTGTTGGTTTCGTTTCGATTCGTTTCAGTCTCTGGTCGCCTGTGCGCCCATTGTTAGCTGTTTTTGGTCTGGTCTCAAATTGCACAACAACAATAACAACAACAATCCAAACAAGGACAATGACAATGGCTCTACACGCAGAGAAACTTTACCAAATAAGGCAAAAATACTTTTTTTTTTTGGTTAACTTTTCTTTGTAGTTCAAGTTAAAATGGTTTAAATAGATTCAACATTTTTTAGATAAATATAAATATTGATTCTCAGTGTATGGAAGCACAAGAGGAAAACAAGCAACGCGAATAGTTAAATCGCGCTGGAGTAGTAACAGAAGGTGAAAACATCGTCGAGCCGGATTAGTGGTAGATGAGGTCCTTATTTTTTTTTTGGTCTTAGCGACCCAACGAAACAAAACGAAACAACAACTTTTGGGACAACATTATTTGTGCAGCGAAAAGTTAATTAAGGGTTTCACAGTTTATGGAAAATGTCAACCGAAATCCAGTGTAACTTGGCCTCGTCCATTGAACCACAAACAGGACGCACACACACACACAACAACAAAGGACATTGGTTGGCCAGGTTGCTTGGGTGAGCAAAGCAATCCTGCCTAGCTTCACCCACCACTTACAGCATCAAAAACAACAATAACAGCTCAGAGCACCACCCACGCTGATTTTGGCCATAATTAGCTGCGGCCAAACATACTTATTATCGCTTACCTAGACACCAGCTGTGACTTCGAAACTAGAACTAGGTTTTGGCATTCAAATGTGTTCGAAAACTGTTTGTGATAACTGATTTCTGGCACTGTAGCCAATATAATACCGCTGGCAAGTTGGTACAGTTGGGCCTAAGCCTTTGCACAATTCAATTGCATTCAATTAAATTTGTTGTAGGAAGTGAAACGTTTTGAACTATGACCCGAACGGCATTCAACCCCTACGCCTCTGCTCGTAATGAGTTTGCCAACGCCCACAAAAATCAACAAAAGAAAAGTGCAAAACTGCAATAAAATGTTGGCAATTTAATTTTTGAACCAGCTAGTCAACTGCAAATGTGTTTGGACTGTTTGAACTGGCAAAACCCATTTACGCATTATGCGGCAAATATTTATGTACAACAATGAGGGTAAACTGGTGCGAGGGGTAAGAGTTTTGGCAATGTCACGCGTGCGCATCTCGAATTCGACCGCCCGTCGAGACTTAAATGAAAATCGACACGCGACAAAAACAAAAACCCAACCGAAAAGGTCAACGGTCAGCGCAGGGGTCAAGCGATAAGCGATGAACGAGTACAGTGTGTCAAAAGGCAACTAAAAATATGCAAAATTATCCTTAAGACTAGCAACTGTACTGCTGTTGCTACAGCCGACTTTAAACAAAGGATATATCTTTTACAATAGGTAAATCAACTTATAAAGCGCATAGTTAAATATCAATTTATAACATTTCTTTGTTGCTCTTCTTGCTGCTGCTGAATGTTGAAAAAAAAAACAATAATTCATCATTCTTTTGTGGCTGCTGGGTTTTGTTTTTTTTTATCTGCTGGCATCATTAGTCAGTTATGGCTAAGATATATATAAAGAGATCTAGTGCAATGTCGGCGAGAGTTAAGAGATGCTTGCAACACACACAGACACACACAGAGACAGACGAAACAAAACCTGTCAGTCAATGGCTTTGTGGCAACAACACAAAAGGGCCAAGGAGTTTGGTAAAGGGCTCCGAACAGTGATATGCCTTTAATTGCTTATAGAGTTATTAAACCATTTTCAAAATCATTAGTAATTTGAGAGAGAGTAATTTTTTTTATCTATCTATATAAACTTTTTGTTGTTGTTATTTCTATAATGATGCTGCAGGTGTCTATATATATATATATATAGCTATCGTATATGAAGCGATTCGGTTGCTCTTGAAATTAGTTACGGGACCACCCAATAGAAATAAAATACTATTTTAAAGACTTAATTACACGGCAAAAACTTCAGCTTCTGCCCTTTTCTTATAGTCAATAAAATAACTATATTTTTCTAACAGTGTACGCACGTACAGGAAGCGACATGTGGCGACCAATTGCTTCAATAATACCAAAAAACATCTCAATTTTAAAAATATTAAATAAAAAAAATTCAACTAAACCAAAACAAAATGAAGCTGGTAGCGAGGGGGGCAGGGGGTTTTGGTTGATTTGAAAAATGGAAATAAAATTAACACACTTCAAATCGATTGCGTTGAAGGAGCGGAGGGGGAAAGGGGGGAGGGGGGGGGGTAGATAGCAGGGGAGTAGCAATAAATAAAACGCATTTGCAGCAAGTGCGACATCAACGACAAAATAACAATGCAATAAATCACTTATTGGCAACCCAAAAAGCGTGGCAGCGGCTAGAGACGGCCAAAAGGGGGTGGGTGGGCCGTGGGTGGCTTTTGCTGATAAATTACTAGGCAATGCCAAAACAACAACAACAATAGAAGTAACTGCAGCGCTCTAATTCGTATCTTGCGAATGGCATTCGGTTTTGGGATTCACAATCGCATCTGTCAGATACTCAGATAAGCGCATTGCATTTAGCAAATTGCCAGCGTAACCAAAAATAGAAGAAGGCAAAATGTTGCTAGCAAGTAATAAATAATGCATGCTGCTTGATGTGTAGTTGCATTATATAAGTTATTCATTTCGTTTAGAGCTCAGCAGTGAACCACTGTGCAAGCGATCAGCGCATTGTGTTGGCAACAATACGCTGGCAGAGTACAGTAATTGACCTCTCGCTGCAACATGATGTCTGCAATACGCGAAATGTTGAGCAACATTCGAAGATGGGCAACAAGTGGCCGACGCGCAATGCTGCCGGCTAAAAAAGAACTTAACAAACACTTAAAATAATTGAAAATTAAACATTAAATAAAACACTCATCATATTTTCAGTAAGCATACTTAACAGCCTAATCAAATTTAAATTCAACGTTTTTATGCCTTTACTTTTGTTGCTGAGCTTAAACATGCTTGTCGCTCTCGCAACATTTGCGGCTAGCAGCAATGTGTTGCTATGGCAGCACTGGCAACATCAATGTCCGTTACTAAATGCATACAGCACTGAGCTGGTTTGTTCGTGCGTGTGTGTGTGTATCTCAACATGTTTCTGTGCTTAATGTTGCAAAGCGACGCGCCATCGAGCCGTTAGCCAGCGTCAGCGTCAGCGTTCAGCAATGCCAGAGAGAGAGAGCGCGCGTTCGATTCATTCTCATTTCGTTTGTCGTGGCGAGCGGACGTTGTCTGCTCTTTGTGCCGTTAACCGTTTGCCATTTTGTGCCGTCGTGAGTGTGTGTTGGCGTTGTACCAAAACAAAACTCGTAAATTAGTTAACTGTGGTAGCAAAAGCAGCGGGCTCGCGCGTTCTTAACGTTTATCGCATAAAGTACGTACCTACGTTTATATCTATTTTCTCTGTCTCTCTCTCTGTGTGTTTGTGCGTTTTTCTCACTATCTCTCTTTCTCAATGAAATATTGGTAATACTTATAAATTTTTTTGGTTTTCTTTTTTTTAAATATTTTGTTAAGTGCACGCATATTTCAACCAAAATAACTTGCGGCATTTTAAAAATAAACTAGAAAAGACGCGTGTCGCAAAAACATACATAAGAAAATATGAAAATATACAAAAAATAAAAGCCAAAGTCACCAAAACGATCGTCAAACTGTAAATTTTTTTTCTGTTATGTTTTTTGTTTTTTTTTTGTCTGCGAAGCTTTACAGTTATTTGGTTTAACTGTGAGTCACGTGCGGCCAAACAAGAGGGAAAAAAGCCAAAAAGCCAAACAGCAAAGTTAATGCAAACTAAAATACAAGCTAAAAGTTATGTTTTTTAAATGTGGCTTAAGCAAAAACAAACAAAGCTCAAGTGCAACAGAAATTCTTTGTTAAAAACAAATGGAAAATACATATAAATATAGTAACAACAACGCCGACAACGCATTGAAAATTTAAATGCTATGAAAAACTGGTTTTTTGTTTGTTTCTTCATAAACGTATATATATTTTTGTTGAGCCGCTTGGGGAATGACGCTCAGTAGTTGTTTTCGTTGCTGCTGTTGTTGTGCGTTATTAACGTGTTAACACACGCAAGCACACACACACATACACACACTCAGACAGTGAGCGTTAAAAAACTATGCTCATAAACAACAAGTTTATAAAAGTTTGAACAAAAGTTAAAGACAGTGTGTGTTGAAAAGTTGTGAAAACTTGTTAGGCCAATAGGAAATCAACTTCCTTTTAGTTTTTTTTATTAAGAGTTCTATAAATCGGCAACTACAGTGGACGCAAATCTTAATAATGGCTATAAAAAGTTTATATAAAAAAAGCTAGAAAAAATCGTTTGAATCTTAGAAAACAATTTGTTTTTTATTGTTCTATCAAATAGCAATTTTATTAAAAAGAAAAGTAAAATGTGTTAAAATTAACATATTTTTCTTGTGTTGGGTAAAGTTCTTAAAAAGAAACACTTTGTATAAAATGCTTTAAATTAAAACTCTAACAAGTAGAAAAAAATTTGAATTTTTTCTTTCTTTAAAAACAGTTGGAAATTCAAATTGCTTTCGAATCTAATTTTTCAGCTTTTATTTCGGCTTATTTGTTTGACTCCTCTCTTCAAGCTGTCTTTCTTGCTTCACATCGTTGTGTTGATTTATTTTTTAGCGGCATTTTTAGCGGCAAAGCAAACTTGTATACACACTCGGTGTAAATAATAGATTTTTCAAGGTTTTTAGGGCGCACAAAATATTGATTAAATGTAGATATATGTAACGGGACTACCCCTAAAATTTTACCACTTTAACTGTTATTGACGGCGTTGCCAGGCTGCAGGCATTTTATTGGCGCGGGGGGAAGTGCAGTAGGCGGCGAACCTGTTGCAGTTCAAGGACATGCAATAGACATGCAATTTACCTTCTGACATTCTCAACTGCAGGTGTGTACTTGTGTAAGTGTGTGTGTGTGTGTATGTGTGTGTGCTAGAGAGTTTCTCTGTGAGTCAATTCAGCTGGTGCTTATCGTGCGCCAGTTACGAAATAAAGCAACAACAAAAACGATTTGCAAAACACAACTGAACGCGCGCTTTGACACACTCTCTCTCTCTCTCTCTTTATCTTACGCTCTCTTGCGCTCTGCGTTCACCTTGCTGCTGCTCTCTCTTGTGTGATATTGAAGAGCTCGCGAGCAGTAAGCTCTGACCACCCACACAAAAAACAACATTTGCTTTGAGAGCTAACTGCACGATTAGCATCAAACAATACAAAGATCTTAAATTATTGGAAAATCAAACAGCAAATATTAAATTCTATGTTGTTGTATTGTTTGACACTGTTTAGGTATGCGTGTGAGCGCGTTGCGTTGCGCATTGTTGACTGCCCCCCACCAGCTCACCTTACCTATCTCTTTATACTTTATTCTCTCATTTGCTGACTTATTATCTGTGTTGTATCAGTATGTGTATGGGTGTTTTTGTGTGTAGAGTCCGACGTGTTTCGACTGCAGACAACGCTGCAATTTCCGTTACAAAAAACTGGCCATGCAGCGTCGCGTCGCGGCAACAGTGTTGTCATTTTAGCCGTTTTTACGCAAGATCTATGCTTAGAATTGTGATCGCGACTAGCTTCTTTTCTTTTTCTTCTCTTCTTAAAAAACTTATTAGCTGAGTAAGAAAACTGTTTTATATGCTTGATTAGTTTCTTAAAAAGCTGTTGGCAACACTGATGCCAAACATGTGCTTGGCCGAAGCAGGTTTACTTCTGCTACCAGCTTTAGAATGCATAAGTAGTGAAAGAAGAAGACAAAACGCGCAAATGTTGCACACACGTACGATCTTACCTCTCTCTCTCTCTCTTCCTCTCTGTTTCTGATAATCGACAAGTTGTTTTTTGCTGCTGCCGGTTCCAGTCATCGTTTTAGCCAACAGAATCGCTCGTGTGTGACGCAGCAACAGCAACAGCAGCATTGGACTTTTCATTTTAACGTTCTTGATGGTTTAGTCAGACAGGGAAAAAAAAGCATAAAGTTAAGGCAAACATTTGGCATTTTAACGCTAAATTCAATTGTCAAGTGACGGACATTAAGCGAGTTTCCTTTTTTTGGCCAACAAAGTTGACAATTCTATTCGTTATTTGTTACGTTTTGTTTCTCGTTGTGCTGCCAGCAACTCGTTTTATATACTTTACACTTACTAACTCTGTGGCCTTTAGTCGAAAGTTTAAAATTCAATTGTCACCAGTTCGGCTTAGCACTGTTTGCAAAAGTTGCTAAAGCTTCTGCCGTCAATCGTTGGTTGTTTTGTTACTCGTCATTTAGTTTTGCCACAGTTTGCGGCAATTGTAATTGTCTGCCATGCAATTTGTCACTTTTCGAAAGTTGTTCGCATTCGCATTCGTTAGTTTGCCTGCCACTCGTTAGACATTAGCAACGCTATCCATTCGAGTTGGGTTAACTGTGGCTAAAGTAAAAGAGCTCTTGGCTACAACTTTAACCGTAGAGTTAGTGCGGCTGTCAGAGTTTTAAATTGTTATATTTCAAAGTTGATAATATGATTTTGCCACTTAGTTGCGGTCACACTCGTTGCAGCTGTCGTGTAATTAGCTTAACTGTGTTTTAGTTTGGACATTGATTTTAATTGTGAGCTTGTCGCTGGGACAAAGTTTTCGGGATGCATTAAATGAGTTGTGGTTGCAGCTAAGAACCAAGTTTCCTCAGACTTTTGTTACTCGTTACTTTTTGTCTCGTTACAATTAATGCTAATTAACATTTCTATCTTTTTTTCTCTCTTACAGATACCACACATAGCGCATGATTAGCTCAAGATCGATCTAACTTTGGAGTCTCGAACTCGCTCTACAGCATTAGCGCTAATCGCTACGAGTGCTTCTCTCTGTGTGTGTGTGTGTGTATGCGTGTGTTTGCGCAAATTATAAAATTAAAATCACATTAAAGCTGCAAACTGCAAAATTTTTTATACATTTTTTTTTACTGTGCGCCGTAACAAAGCAAAAAAAAAAAACAACAATAAAACGAAAAAACACACTCTTAATAACAAAAGAAAGCAAATACAATTCGATTCTTGTGTGTGAAAAGTGAACGACAAGTAAAGTCAACAGAAACAAGCCAAAAAACAAACAAAGTAGAAGCAAAAATGGGCCAACTGCAAAGGCAACGAATGGTGGCTCAACTTGCCACACTCCTCTATTATGTGGTGCTCTGCAGCTGCTTGACTATAGGTAAGTGTGTGTCGATCTCAAATCCGATCATTCTCTGTATATACCAAACAGACGCAATTTGCGTATACTGCAATTTACAGTTTGTGCATTTTATAATTAGACACGTGCGGGCAATCAAAACAGAACACAAACGAAGTTGTTGCCTTTAATGCGAAAAGCGGAAAAAATGTTAATGTCTAAATTTACACACAAAGCATAGAAACAGTGTTGGAAAGCAACATTAAGTTCTAGTTATTTCGTTCATTATTATAACAGACGTATTAGTTTTTATGACTGTGATGTAATAATGCTGCAATAAACATGGCCAATTCCCAAAATCCTAAGCATATTGGCATGACAGAAACTCCAACCAACTACCAACTAACCATAAAAATATAAACTAAACCCTACAGAACAGAACGGTAGAGAAACTCTCGTGTTATCGCGCCATAGATATATGAAATGGAATTAAACACTCTGTGCGCTGTGTGCTGTGTGCTTTAGCTGAGAGACCCTGAAACCTGAAACAGTCGACATGAGTGAGTAAATAGGCGCAAAATCAACAGAACCCCAATTTCAAATGTATCCCAACAACAAGATACAGAAATCCCCAGGCAACATTACCTTATCGCCATCACCAAAAACAATTCAGCTAACACACAACACAACCAACTTGCTCTTGTGTGTGTGTGTGTCAATATTTACGCAATGGCCTTAGAGAAGCCTACATTCATATCGCGTTTTTATCGCCACAGCTCAGCAAAAGCAAAGCAAAGAGAAAAAAAGCGAGATGAGCGAACGCTATGGCAAATATTATAAATAGTCCAGCGATTAGGAGGTTAGAATTGTCGCATTTGTTCAAGTCATTGAATTTACCTTACCACCTGACTTTGCACTCCTTAGCCACATTGTAAACATTGTTTGCCAGCTGAGCGCACAAATATTTGCACAGCCAAATGCGACAAATACTATTACGAAATTGTCATCACAATCTCTGGCTGCAGATCTTTCAGATATATAAAGTAGGTGTGACCTTCGTTTGAGCTTGTCACGAGTTCAAATTGGTTTCCTCACCGGACACGCAAACCCTTTCGATGGCTTTTCATGGCAAGAAGACCTATCAAAGTCTTGCCTCTTGAACCACAGGGCAGTACTTTAAGGCTTGACTAGAAACCCAAAAAGTCAACTTTATTCCATATTTATTAATTAAGCTGCTGAAAGTCGTAAAAAAAAAGTTGAGTAGTCATTTTGTATTAGAACAAATGCTAGTAGATTGTTTGAATCTTCTATCTGCTGGTCTTCCAACGTTCGAAGAATGGAAAACAACAACCAATTACCACATCCGCTTCATTTGTCCAACCACTTTTCTTCATCGCTTTATTCTGTTGTTTGTGGTTCTTTGTCTAAACCTTTCTCTAAACGCTTAGGGGACAGGGCACAGAGGAGACTTTGCTTATGGTTTGGTTGAAGAACAACAACACCGGATCTGACTCGACAGAGTTCCAATGGAACAGTGAAAACAAGCTTAAAACTGCCCTTGCCGGAAGAATGCCTAGAAATAGAACAGAAAGTAAACAAAATAATTGATAAGTTAAGAATAATAAACTATTTAGCATTGTTCAAGAAACTATATCTATATATATATAACTCAGGTCATGATACACTCATAATTGCCCCACTGCAAAGAGTATACCGACCCGAAAGAAAGAAAGAAAAACTGTAAATGAAATTAATTAACGCAACATTTTTTTTTTATTTGTTCCGTGAACATGTCCAACATTTATTTTCTGGTTTTAGCTGTTGCTGCAATGCTTTTATACTTTGAACGAAGTTTCTCAAAACATCGCACAACATAAAAAGAACTTGTCATCATGCCGCATGTCGCATGCGCCTTCAATTGAATGTTGCAAGTACACACACATTTAACCCTAAGCTCTTCTTCTCTTTTCTTCTGGTTTTTATGGTTTGCCCTCAAAAAATGACAAACCCGATGATGACACTGTCTTCTACTTCCACTTTAAGTCTAATTGGGTCCGACTGTGAACGTTAACGGGTTTGGGTAGGGGTTTAGGGTTTAGGGTAACCCTGTTCTGTCGAGGTCAGCTTTCACTTTAATGCCTGGGAAAATAGCTAACAACAACTGATTAGGCAGTTTTTGCACCACAAAAAGCTAACGATTATAATTATAATACTACAAAGCATCATTTAATCAAGCTTAAAAAATTAGTGAGACTGTGAACGGAAAGAAGGGTCTTAAGCTACGCTTTTACAGGGTATATATGCACTTGTGTTGTTGTCTTTCTGCGGCTTTCGGGTACGGTATTCACTTTAACCCTTGAACCCTAACGAAGCAAGCGAAACAAAGCAAAAGATGCGCCAAGAAGTACTCTCTCTCTCTCTCTCTTTGCTCCTTGAAATCGTTCTCAATTTAATATCAGCGACATATTCGAATTTCTTGAGAATCATCTTTCTTCGCTCTTGTGAGGCATAAACTCTTCACAACAGTTTTGATGAAGTCAGTTTTTTTGTTGCAGCCATTGTTGCTGTGGTTGTTGTTGTTGTTGTTGCTGGTGGTCAAGCGGCGGCGGGAGTCGCTGCAACTGCGTGCTCCTCGGAGGCAACTCTCGAGCCTGGTTCTGCTTTTTGTGGCACTTGCTTCAAGCACTTGCAGCAGCTCACGCTCTCTCTCTCTCTGCTGTACTTGGGGGCAGGAAAAAGGAAATTCCAATTATGTTGCAAAAAGTCTGGCCGTGCGTAGAAAAAAGAAAAAAAAAACTGGTATTGTTGCTAGCGTCTTTTATGTGGCATGCCACAGGCCCACAACGCTGCTGCTTGTGTCGCCTGCAGTTCTTTTGCCACTCCTTTCTCTCTTGCTTTAATTTTAATCCGGTAAAGGGCATTTTTATAACGCAATTTTTGCCACCCAACCGTTCCACCTCCCCTCTGCCCCACTACCGTCTTCCCCCTTCTCGTCCAACTGTCGGACAATTGTCTTTTGTTGCGCATTATTGTTATTGTTTTTTTTTTGTTTTGGCCTGTTTTTTTCCCCCTCTTGTTCTTGTTTTTTTTGGGCCGCTTTTGTTTTTGTCCGCCATGGCAACTCCCCCCTCTCCCCCCCCTCCTCTCCCACTCGTTCTGGTTGCAATTTAAGCCGCGTATTTGCTTTAATTAAAATATACAAGAAAATGTACAAATATCATTCCGTACATACACTCGTATGAAGCGCACATAAAACATACAAAAGCTGTTGTGCAACAAAAAAAAATAAAACAAAAAAAGAAAAATTTTGTTCTAAATTGTATTTAACTTCATGTTCTACTCTTAACGTGGTCCAAACTTTGACTTGCTTTCAACATCTCAATTAAAAACTAAAAAACTGAAGCTTTTTTCATTGTGTTGGTGAAAATATCTTTTAAATATTAATATTACTATTATTTTGGTATACTTGGCTTTCAGTTAGTTGAGAAAAAAAGGCAACCCGTTAATACTTGAGATTTAGCCAAGGAGCTGCTGTGGCGGCCAATGATTTACTTAGGACTCGTTTCACAATCTAATAATGATTATAATGAGCTGCATAATGTGCGCACAATCTGGACTCGCAACCCAAACCAAACCAAACCAAGTAACCTATATACATAATATATGCATAACTTTATATATATATATAGCCAGCCAGGCAATCTGCACTTGACTTGTTTTTGGTAGGGTTTTTTGGGAGTGGCGTGGAACCGCCACACTGACAGACAATTAGCTGAAGTTGATCCAAAAACTTGCGCATAATTAGCAACCATTGTTGCATGCCCCAAACCCGAACTTGCTCTCTTTCTCTGTCGCACACACTTTTTTCTGTAGACCCATAAATTAACTGCAAATGAGCTGTGGCGCCCAACCACCCGCACCTTAACCGATGCGCTCCTGACTTTCACTCTGTCTGTATGTGTGTGGCGCCCCTAAAAATTCAGCTATGTGAAGGCTAATTATGACTAAGAAGCTGCGACAGCATCCAGATACCACACCATATCTGTATGTATATATAATGACTTACACTGAGAGAATACACAAGAGTAGAAGGCAACGAAGTTAACTAGCATTACGCTCAGTGTACTTTGGCACTTTTCTTCCCATCAATTATTAATTACTTTAGTTAAAAACGAAAAACTTAAATCAACCCGCTAGACTCTACACAATGCGGCCTTTATCAGTTTCAAGCTCAAGTGCAACAAAATTATATGCCACAAAGATACAAACTGTGTCGATGCCATGTGGCATAATTACAAGTGCTATTGAATCAAAATTCTGTGTTTTGTATTCCAAATATGCGAAACGATATTGCAGACGACTTTTCAGACATTGTGAAAAATGAAAATGAAAATGAGCTGAGAAAAAAACAAAACCAAACAAAGAAGTGAATTAATGTGGAAAAACCGCCAGAAGAAGAAAAAGACGTAGAATATGCCAATGTTTGTGTCAGTTTCAAGTGTGCTTTCCTCCTCCTTTCAAAACCCCCCTCGCCTGTCCCTACTTTTGCCGCTTGCTAAGTAAATGAGGAGCTTCTTTGGATGCCATTAAACAACTTTTTTCTCTGTTGCAATGCTTTGCAAGGGGAGAGAAAGGGAGAGAGAAGGGGATTTGGGTAAGGCGGTGTTAAATGAATACCCGCATAAAATGCTGAACGAAACAACACCAACAACAGCAACAACAACACGAATAATAAGTAGCTAAAAACCCAAAAAAAAAAAAATACTTACAAGCATCCAATGAGAAAACCAAGCAAAACAAAACAACAACAACAAAATGCACTGAAAACACAAATGAAGGATTGTTTCGCTGTTGTTGCATTGTTGTGCCCCCCCCCCCCCCCCCCCCTTTGCTTCCGCTGCCTCTGCTCGCTCAGTCTGCCCCTTAACCCTCGTTGTTAGCCCAAAGCGCGGCTGTCTGTTACTTTTTACTGTATACATATATACATATATTTTTTTAAGTATGATGAATGAATTTTAAATACAGAAACAACAAGAACAAAAATTCTGTTGTGTTTGCTCGTAAAAAATACCAGCAAACGAGAAGAACAACAAAATGTCTTGAGAAATTATAATAAATGATTTACCACATGCACAAATGAGCCAAAGCCCCAAACATAAAGAAAAACTCAAGTGTACGCTTTTCGTGCATTATCTTTTAAATGTTTTCTCTTCATATATATATATATTCGTTAAAGTAAAACATGAATTTTACATCGATTAAAATGAAATGTTTTTCCGAGAAAACCAGTTGAACTGTTTGGGAAAGTTTATTTCTAGTAGACACTGTAGCTCTGAGGTGTTAAGTCTGTTGTATAAACTTTATCTATGCCAATTTCCTAGCAAACCATAAAAACATACATATAAAATGTATTGGTTAGTAACTGCCCAGAGGCATGTTCTGTGTCTACCTATGATAACCAAAGAAACAAACAATATTGTGTGTAGGTAGGAGTAGAATTAGTATGGGTATACCCTTCGGTTTGCAGGCTAAACAGGAAACAACGTTCAAAGAGATACAAAAATACCTTAGAAGTGCGCCCCTGGCATACTAAATTGAGCTATTTAGTCAGCATTGGCATGCGTAATACATTACGAGACTGAGACGAAGATAGACAGGCAGACATACACTGCCTAAAACCTTAAA
The DNA here is from genome assembly GCA_035044725.1 of Scaptomyza caliginosa. Taxonomy (NCBI): domain Eukaryota; kingdom Metazoa; phylum Arthropoda; class Insecta; order Diptera; family Drosophilidae; genus Scaptomyza; species Scaptomyza caliginosa. The sequence goes on from JAWNNR010000488.1 coordinate 112,686, forward strand.
CCTAAACCAGCAACAGTGCAACACTGTGTTTGGGTTTTGGTTCTTAGTTTGGTTTGAGCGTACCATTTGGTATTGTCTACCTGCCAATCTAGTATCAATTGAACCATCTAAGGAGGGTCTCATGCGTATATGCAGCCAGGTAACCTGACGACACAACTAATTGCTAATTGGATTATGTCTTACTCAAACAAATACACACAGAGAAAGAGAGAGGGAGAGAGATAGAGTGCAAAAGGTCAATGATACGAGCACTTGTTACTACACTTAGGAAAAAAAGAGTATTGTATTTTTCGCAGCTAACTTAAGATCGATATGATTTGAATTGCGAACTTTTTCAAGTGTATTAACAATGACGCCTTTTGGCCCTAATCCCAACGTTTAGACACACACACACATACACACATATTTGAATTAAGCATTCGTCTGCATTTTTTAATTGACTCGCCTTCGTCCGCCCCTCCCCGGTACCATCTACCTATGCATGTTGCTTTGCAATTGCATAACAATGCGAATGGGGCGCTATCCAAGTTCGATTTCGTGTTTCCTTTTATTCCCTTCTAGGTTTTCCACTCGGTTCCCGCTTCACTTTTGTGTTTTCCCGTCCAGCCCAATGCTATTGAAACGTTTTTCCTGATTGCGGACCTCAATTGTCGTGGTCGTTGACGTACCTTTGCATTGCTGTTGCTGTTCCAATGGTCTTAGTTTAGCATTTGCATAGCCATTGGTGGTAGTCTCCACCTGCGAGCAATACCCAACCACCTTGTTCCTTGGTGCTGCTTGTTGTAATTGGTAATGCAAAGTGCATGGAGCACAGGTCAATTGTTTTGGTTGTTGTCTTACCTTCTTTTGTCTACTAGTTTTTCTTGCACTCTTCCTTCACTTGTTCATCGTTTTGGAATTGTAGTCGTTTAATCAATTCGTTTCTATTTCACAATTTTTGAATATTTACTTCTACTTTCTCTCTCTATCTCTCGTTCTGGCATTCCATTGTTTTCATTTGGCTATAGTTGCATACATGCCATATGCTCTAACCCAAAAGACTTCTCAGTTTAACAATCTGACAATCTTTTCCATCGCTCGTGTCTCAAATTGCATTTTTCCTGGCTTATTCCTGTCGCCCTTTCTCTCTCTATTTTTCTGTGTGTGCCTTTGGATTGTATTGTATTTGAGTTTGCATAACCTTAATCCTTCTTTTTTTCTGCATTTTCCCTGTGGTTTGTAGCCTTTTTAGGGTATCTGCCGTGAACGTTTTTACTGGGTATTCAACACAACTCTCAATTACTCTCGTTTGTTGTAGGGCTTTCACTGCAACTTGCCAGAAACTGGTACCGTTCCCACTCATTAAATTTCCCACACTCCAATTGCTTAACTCCCACGCCCATGTGACGCCCCACAGTTTTGCCGGTTTCATCTACCTCATCTTCTTTTGAGCTGCTTCTCTTATTTGTTGCACTTTTTCCCACCATTAAGCTCTGCAAGCTATCAGCTGCAGCTCATCAACTCTGACAAGAGGCCAACCAACAACAACCAACAACAACAAAAAACTTAAAACAAAATAACAAAAAAGTGCATCCACAGATTTGCCTGGCTAAGAGCCCAAACCCCATGCTCTCCCTCCCTTCTTACAGTACTTAGCCCCGTTTCATGTTCATGCTTGCGACTGCATTTTACCAATTTTCAACATTTAACCAAATAAACCGCCTTACTTACATAGTCCGCTGCCGCTGCCGCTTCGCTTCCCCCACAATTGCCACCAAACGTTGCAACTTCCATCTCACATTCACATGATGATAATGATGCTTAGCTCTTAGCTCTTAGCTCTTTTGCAGAATCTCTAAAGCGTTGCCATCATTATCAGCCCCTCCCTTTTGCCACGCATTCAGCTCAATTTTGTTGCATTGTCGCTGTTTTTACGCTCTTTGCCACTTGCCACTCTTCTGTGTTTCGTTTCTGAGTGATGACGAGCGCTTTACCTTGACTCCACTTGCAGCTTATTCAGCCACAAACGTTGTATCCGTCGGCGGTTTCATCAAACGTAGAATTATTAGATTATTCGATTATGCAATGGATTTTTCCTCTCAAATACTTTTGCTGGCCAGTTTTATTTTTTTTGGTCAACTTGGCCGGCTGTGCATCATCAACAAGGGCAGAAACTCTTCTCTCAATGCTGTAATCTTCTTAGTTGTTGTTGTTGTTTTTTCTTCATAATTCTATTGCCATTTTTCACATGGCAGCAACTGTGACTCTTACGAATCCTGTAAAACGAGAGGAGCTTACCACTCCCCTCTGCCCCTCTATCATGTTGTCGGCACCCTTGCCTGCAGGCTCTTTTGTTTGCATTTTAGTCATGAACTTTTAAGCATTTGTCATGCATAATTTGCGCACCAAATGTATTGGAAAGAATTTTAAATTGATTGTTATTGTTGTTTGGACTTTTTCACTTCTACCAAAGGCGGTTGGAGGTTGGGGATTGGGGATTGGGGGGTAGGGTAGCCAGAGTCGCTGGCACAGTCAGACATCAGTGTCAGTGTCAATAATTAGCTTAACCCATTAATAACCAAGCAAAACAACTTCTCCAACTCCAACTGAGTCAGCAGCGAGACAGTCAGCCCAAAAAAAAAAAAGAGAAAAGGGTTAAGGTTGAGTTGAGGAGGTTAGGTTACTGGCTTTCTCTTCCCCTTCCCCTTTTCCCTTCGCCTTGTTGATGCGGGTGCAAGATTAATGATGCAGCTCACGTTTATACCTGCAGCTAAGTGTGTGATGCATCTATAAGCCCGGCTATATGTTGTACCCAAAAATGTGCTCACACCCTTTGCTGTCTGCGTAAAAGTAAAAGTTCATTCACATTACAGTTCCCCCAGATTCCAGATGCCAGATGCCAGAGACAAAGAGAAAGATACAGACAAACAGTTGGTCCGTTGGACTTTATGTTATGTACGTAACTTATGGTTTTATCTCGGGCTTCAGTTTTTGGGTTGTGTTGCAAAAATACGCAAAAAATAACGTAAAGGAAAAAGTTTTTTGATCTACCTTTTCCGGGCTTCCAGCTAAATCAGAGTTGACAATTCTCTGCTGCTCTTTTTTGCGGCTCTTCTACACTCATCTTTATCTCTTTATTTTATTCCTTTTTTTTTTTTTGTTGGTTGTCTTTAAGCTCTGCAACAATTCCAAGTAAAGCGCATAAAACTCTCGCACACATACACATACAGAGACAGCGAGATGAACAATGGGTCTGATGATTAAATTTTGCTGATTCAGTTTTGCTGCCTTGTGAATTTGTATCTCTTCTTTTTTTTTTGGCTCTGGGCGAACTGGCAATTTAGTTTAACATCTTTTTGAATTCCATTTATGGATGGCTTCCCTCTTATTGTTTTTTTGTTTTTTTTTCTGATGTCTTTTTGCTCTGCTAGCTAGACAAATTGTTTCGGTCGCCTGTTGTGCCCTTAAAACGAGCCACCAATTAGTGCTGGGTTGCAGCCATAGGGCTTAGCAAATTTATTATTTTAGACATCACAACTTAACTAAACTAAACTTGGAATACGCTTTGAAGCCGTAGAACTGGCTAAAAGTCATGTGTGGAGGCGTTGTGTGCAATCAGTTTTGAAAGTTTTCCTTACGCATTCTAATAAAAAGTGATTAAAACGAATCGAATACGAATTAAAAGAGAATAATGCAAAAATGTATAAAGAACAAAATTCAATTTAAATTAGAAACAGAACAGAAATCAATACAAAAATGCAATGCGCCTTGTCAAAAGACTCATAATAATGTGTCTGTGCTGGCAATTCGATCTACACACACACACACACACACATGGCAGACACAAAGGCCAACTGGTTGTGCCAATTTGGCACAACAGCTAATAAAATTTGATGTACATTGTACGTTTGTTGTTGCAACATTTGTGCAACGTCAATTAGAGGGTGTATGCAACAAGGGGCGACAAAGTCAAATTTCGTTTGTGCTTATGAGTAGACAATTGTTTCATGCAACTAAATTGCTACCAAGGGGGGGTGGAAGGGGGTGAATTGAACGCTCTCACTCTTGCTGACTCCTGGTTGACATTTGATTTGTGACGCGTGCCGTTTTAACTGCCAACGGCTTTCTATCTAATGCCAGGCCAAGCAGCACGGTCAGGGGACAGTCGAGTCGAGTCGAGGGGGTTGCTTGCTGTTCTTGGCCAGAAGGAGTGCCGTGCAGCGTCGCTGTCGCTGTCGTCGTCTGCTTGGTATTATTTTTATGATTGTTTTTAATACTGTTTGCTGCAAACAAATAGGCGGAAAATAATTTGATGACGTCGTCTCTGGCTCTGGCCCGCCAATATTATTGCTATGTGTTGCACATTCCCTGCTTGTAACCCACCACATCCGCTCTCCGTGTACGCGTGTTGTGGCCTCATTAATTTTTTGATTTATTAATTATTCATTTGATGAAACTATGCGCAAGGAGCGTGCATTAAGTGTGCCATCTCCGTCCCGTCCCGTTCCGTCCCGACCTCGCCGACCCGTCCACTCTTGGGAACTTGGCAAATGAAAATTAGTAAGTGCCTGCCCCAGGTCCTGCAGTGTTAGTTGAGCGTGTCTCATGAATTATGCTAGCTTTGTTTGGATTGTGGATAAAACTGTATTCCTGTAAAGCGATCGTTAGTTTCATTTCTTTTATTATTGAGTAGCTCCCTTGAGATGTTGTTGGGGTTCGTTTGATTGCGGAATCGTTTTTCGATGTAAAATAATGCTTTGATTTTTCAATAGAAAATGCATTTCCGCAATATACAATTAAAGATTAGTAAAGAATGTTGTCCAGTTACTAATACTTCCTTTCTCAAGTCAATTGCCTTTCGAATTCCGCTCAACAATTAGCCAAGTTGCCTTACTTATCTAAAGCACTTTGTCACCTCGCTTTTAAGTTCAAGCCAGCTCTTTTTTTTTCTCTTGTTCCCAGTCTCTCAATTAATCTTAGATCTTTTTCTGAAGATACTTTAAGCGCTGCTTCAACTACTTGCTGTTGCAACTTCTCTCTCTCTCTCTCTCTCCCTCGCTCTCTCTCTATGCTTTGTATTCCCAAATTGCTCATCGATGTCGCTCTGCCTAATGATGTAGAAATGACTTCCTTTGGGTTTCGTTCCGTTTTCATCAGCTTCTTTTCCATCATTTTCAGCCAGCTGGCAATTTGTCAACACACACACGCACACACGCACAGCACAACAAACATGCTCCCGACAATCTAGCACCGTAGGGAACTTAACAGAGAAAAAAAAGGCCAACTTCGATAAATTTGTTGTTGTTTGAACCTTGCGGAAGTTGTATGACTGCTCACGACATTTTGCACTCAATGAATCATAAATGCCGAAGCTTCGTTTGGTTTTTTGTTCAGCTTCTCTCCTCTCTTTTTTTAGCTTTTTAATTCAATTGCAGCTAACGAAGCGTCGCATGATGTGCGGCGGGTTTCCCTTTCGCCCCTGTCGAACCTCTTTGAACCCTCGCAAAATAAAACAACAGGTGTTTTTCTGTGGCTCCTCTTCTTTTCTTTTTCCTTTTTATTTATATATTCCGTTTGCCCAGCGATGCGTTAAAACGTATGTTTGTGTGTGTGTGTGTGTGTGTTTTTAGGCTGCCAATAAGCGTAACTTGACGCACTTGGCTAATGACTAAATAGGCTCAAAGATACTTTTTTTTCAATGCTACTACACTAACATTGCTTTACAGGGTATTTTGAGTGACTATTCATAGCGGCAACAAACCGTATTGATGAAGTCTAAAGTTACACACACACACACACACGCACACACACAGGAAGTTTAAGCTGATTATCATATTTTTTTGTTTAAATATTTTATATGTATTATGTATTTTGTCATTAAATTTAATATCCAATTTTGAGGGGGTTCAAATAACATTAAGAGGCTTCCGTTTATGTTTTTTCTTTATTTTTGTGAAATGGTTATTTTAGAAAATAATCCTCAAAACATTGAGTATTTGTCCTTTTGTACGTTTGTTGTGACATTTAAACTGTGTATTTTTTGGTAAGAGCTCTCTCTCTCTCTCTCTCTCTCTCGCTGTCTTTGTCTGTTTGTCTCTTGTGACCTATTATACGCTCGTATATTCATCTTTTTCCACTCGAAAATTCACATTCGCATTCATATACAGATGTATCTGATGTGCGCTTAACTAATTAAAATAATTTCCCACAGTATTGCGCTGAAGTCGCCGCCGCTTTAGTGATATATTGTGGCAACTGTTTTTTTTTTGGGGGGGGTGGTTAGAGGGACGAGGTAGTCAGCCAAGACCACTTAAGTCAAGAAGCGTTGGCTGCCGCTGTTGCACTTACTGCATGTTGCATAGCAATTTCTTAGCGTCCTGGCTTGTTGGGGCATTTTTGGGGTAACTTGCCACAGAGCTGCGCACCACTGCGGCAACTAATGTATATGTATATACAAACATACATATATATAATTCCCATTTAGAAATAGATATACGAAGATGCTGCTGCTACTTGGTAAAGTGCTCCCCAGACGGCATTTAGTAGACAAAGCGCATCAACAAATAATGAGGCACACACTAACATAATACATATAATCGTAATGTATCTCACGGATATATGCACACACGTTCCACACACAACACACACACACACACACACTCGCTACAAATTCTTTAAATATGCTTAAAAATAGCTTAAGAGCCGCCATTGCCATGGCCACTAATATAATATCGCTAGGTGTCAACCCTACATACATATTTGTATCTTTTACTACCCCCTATCACCCAAAATCCCATATCATCTCGAAACATATTCACTGTCACAAGTCTATTTTGAGTAGCTGCTCTCCTTAAGCGTTTTAGGTGTTTGTTTTGATTTCACTAGGGGCATAGGGGCGTTCCAGCTGACTGAGGCTGTGTCATGGGGGGAAGCCTAAGGGTATTAGTATAATATGTTGTGTGTCTTTGTGGTGTGGTTTTTCCAAGATATTATTTTCAATATTGCTTATCAATAGCAGCACACTTGCAAATAGTCTGCATAGTCCCAAAAACCTTCTAGTTGTAGTTAAATCGTGTCATAAATGTAAATTCAAAACACAACTTGAATATTTTACTGCCATCTGATCTACCCAAACCCCAACAACCCCCTCCAATGCCATGCAACTGTTTAATTATGCATGCCCGGACCATATCAAACAGCAATTTATCAATGCTGCATTCGAATTTGTAACCAAACAAAACAAAACAAAATTAAAACCGAACAGAAGGAATGGAAGAGAAGCGCCAAAGCAGCTGCAGTTTATCAGTAGCTTTTGATCGAATATTTTGTATATTTTCATTGTCGAAAAACTTAATTAGCCAGAGAAGTATAGAAGCGCATGCAAAGCGAGAATTTTGTGGAATTTTTAACGAAAAAATGCGTTGCTGCATACAAATGAAAGAAGATGTGACCAAAATGTTTAAATTATATATTGGGCAACATATTTTTCCAATTAGAACTGTCTTTCTGTCTCTCAGTCTTTGTCTAGTTGGCTGTTAGCTGTCGGCTGTCGGCTGTCGCTTGTCAGAAAGTAGAGAGTGGAAAAAATCCTAATACTGAAACCAGGCCGTTGAAAACGAGCCGAAGCACTTTAGCTTAACGGCTGTGTCAATACAGCTGTGCATTTTCCCAATTTCCCATTTTCCCCATTTGCGAGGACCTCGATACGAACCAAAATGTTAACTATCCTGTTTACATAATATGTCAATTAAAGCGAGTGAAACGTTTTGGTGAATCGACTATTGTACTGTGCTGGGTGGGGTGCCTTGGTTGGGTGGCTTGGTGGGTTCTTTTGGCTTTTGGGTAGATGTGAAAGTGCAGCCAACAATGTCAACTCAATTTGCTGCCAAAGTCAAAAGCATAAACGAAATTTATAACCCAACAAGAAAAAAAAATACCACCATTGGCACCCGCTGGGAACAGTTTCAGATTCCACAGAAAACAATAAAGCAGGAAAGCAGCAGCAGCAGGGTTGTCGCTGTCGTCATCATCTTGGCATAGTTTTAATGCCTCCAGACCGTCTAGGCATAAGCCCGAAACAACATTATCGTTTTGTGGGGTGCAACAAGACAACTGAAAATTTACTATTTGTGACTTGCTAAGGGTGTGAGCTTAAGTTACTCTACGCATTGCTCTATACCCTACAGTAAAGTCTTGGCGTTTCCAACAACCACTTGCAGGGTATATTCGCCTAGATAAAGTCATGAAAGGAAAAACAAAAAAGAAACTAAAATAATAATAATTTGATTTTTGCAGCCGCATAAATCAGTTCCAGGCCTGACAAGTTAAGAAAATTTGTTGCGACACACAAAGAGCAAAAATGAGGGTTGGCATTGTGTAATGGGAAGTTTTCCACAATGTATCTTAAATGCTGTCATTGTATCTTTGTATCTTTTTGGCATGCACTTTGCCAAATTGCAAAATGTGATTTATGTAAGACCATTTGCTGCCAGCCTTACTCTTAACACTTCATTTAAGCTCAAGTATGGATGGCCCAAAAGGCAACGCCACTCAATTTTCTAGCAGCAAAAAAACTCAGCCTCATGCATTTCAATTAGCATTAATCTCTAAAAACCATGGTTCGGTTGACTCAGGGGTGGTTCGTTGTTTGGTGGAGGGGGCAAAAGAAGAAAAAAAACTTTATCGCATTTGTTGTAACATGTTTGTCATCAGTGGATTTTAAGTTTTATAATTGCTTTGTTTACAATTCAATTTCGTTTTGTGGTGGCTTAAGTTGGCTTAAGCAATTGGTGGCGCTGTGGCATATGCCACAGATCATCAAATAGATATGTATATCCAACTATTAAAGGTATTTGAGCACGTTCCATGTACCTAGTTTTATTTATAGCATAAGGTTTTAAATATACTTTTTCCATTATAAATCCCAACTAATGTTTACTCTTTCTTCTTGCTCTTTGTAGGTAAGTGTCGCATGTTAAGAACGCTATTAAATCACAAATCAATCAACACTCAACCGAGTAAGGTTAAAATTCCTTTTAATTCAATTCAATGGCAATGGCAAATCATAAATTTTGAAAATCGACACGTGAAAATGTTTTGTTTTGTATGTTTCGATATTTAATTGCCTGTTTATGCTCTGTCATATGCCGCCAAGTTATTAGAGGTGACAATGCAATCTGACATACACACCCAACACACACACCCTACACACACACACACACACACACACACACACATGCTAATTGCATGTCATAAATTGTAAGTCAGACAGCGCGACAGGCACTTGAGAAACACTTCCCCAAAACAACAGGCACAAAAACTAAAACAAAACAGCAACAAAAACACGCATAAATTTCGTATAACAAAAAGAAGGACAGAGCGAGAGAGAGAGTGAAAAGTTATGGAGAAGCAACTGGGAAAAGTCAGAGGAAGCCGGATATGGGGTGCAGCATATTTTCTTTAGTTTTGGCATAAACTTGTCGAATTATTAGTCAAAAATTACATGTTGTTGTTCATTGTTTGTTGTTGTTGTTGTTTGTTATAGGTGTGAACAACCAAATACAGCAACTAATTTTTGACACGTGTGGCATGTGTGTTCGTGCAACAGTTGTTGCACGCTGTTGTTGATGGCTTGTTTTTGTCAAAACTATAAACAGCTGCATTGACATTGAATACATTTAAGTACCCAAACATATTCACACACACAAACACACACACACACACTCACGTATTTATTGGTTCAATAAGAGTTTAATTGGCTTTGGGGCGCATTCCAAACAATAATTTTAATTGATGCATCTCTCTCTCTCTCGCCCAAAACATTGCAGTCTCTCAATAAAACAATAAATAAAACTGATCAAATAACAAATCGAAATATATTTAGATAACGAGCAATTACTTAACAAATTGTTTAGCTGACAGTCAGTGAAAATAAACAAAGCACTGAATAGTGGGAGAGTTAAGTAAACTTGATATGCATTTTGTGTGTGTTTTAGGCGAATTGAAACGTCAATAATTTTAATTTCCAATTTAATTTAAAGTCAGAAAGGCTAAAAACAACTTGATGACAATAACAAATAAATTTGGTGGCATTTAACGTAAAGTTATTTGTTTGAAACGTTTACAAATCAGACTTAGACTAATTACAATGCCAGCCGAAATAGACATAATGAATATTCGCTTTAGTTCATTAATCAATTACTATTTACCCAAAAACAAAGCAAAGCAAATAGCCTAAATGTTAACAACTTCTCAACGTCATTAGACTTTCTGCCACAGAAATTCAATTAGCCCAAAAAACAACTCAACAAAAACAAAAAACTGGGCTATCTTATTTGGCTCGACGTAAAGCCCACCATTCAGTTGTTGTTGCTGTTATAAATAGTAAAAATTGGATCTAATGCACAGCCACAGGCATTTCTAACAAAAAAAGGGGGACTAACAGGGGGGAGGGTTGACAGGGGGCCACGACACAAAAGGGCTATGGAACCTAGAACAAGACAACATTTTGTGGCGCTTGCTGCAACAAATAAATAATTTTTTTTTATAGCTTTGTTTATGAAGACCAAACATGATTTGCTCGGTTGCTGTTTGGTTTCTGTTTTTCTTTTTTTTTTGTTTAGGGTTGTCAGCTCTCTTTAATTATGTGTCAGTCATTAAGTTTTCAGGCAACTTTGAAGCTTTTATTGGCAAAAAAAAAGAAAGCGCATACGCTAAAAATATATATAATTTTTATAGAGTTAAACACATGACGAAATGTGTCGCCAAAAAAAGAAAAATCTATACATATATATATATATGGTAGATGCGACAAAAAATAGCATCGACCGACTTTATAAGTATCCAAAAGTATCTTAAACATGTGTACCATAACTCAATTGCCTGTTGGTATGCGTGCGTGTGTGTGTGTGTGTGTGTGTGTGTGTGTGTGCGTATTTATATCATAATTTATGAGCAAAGGAAGAGATGGTAAATGCTTTTCCCAGAGCAGCTGCATATAGTTTTTTTTTCTCGTTTCGATTTCTGATTTCTGGGTCATCTCTGTCGCTCCGCCTCTAGCCCTCGCGTTTTTTGGCCCTGTCGCTTGGGTCAGGCGGGGAGATATGTTTTTAGTCATAGTTGTTTTTTTTTTTTAGTTAACATACCAAATATTGGCTTGTCTGCCTGCCTTAAAACACAAGTGGTTCGGCTTTGTACCACACATAATGCCTCAATATGCTTAAAAATTTTAAAGTTTGAGTATAGTTTTCATTGATGTTGATAGTATTAGCGGTTTGCAAACTATTTTCCACAAAATCAGTTGTAGAACACCATCAAATAACAAATTGTTAAAGAAAAATGTACCAAAAAACTAATATTGAACCGCTCCGATGATTTAAAATGCATCGAAAGTTATACTGATTCCCTTTTATTCTGCTTTATGCTTACCCAAATCGAACTATTACAAGACTAAAACACTCCACTTCCACTACTATGAAACAAATTTCTAACGCTTCTAGGCTCATAACCATAACTCTTTAAGATTTGTATTCGAGTATTTGGGTTTTTAGTGACTGCTGTTTTATACTAGCTGCAAGCGCAACACATAAAAGAGCATAACTCATTTCTGGGCTCCAAAAGTGCCACCAAAAAAAAGAGCGAGATAGAGAATGGAAAGCGGCAAGTAGCGATATCTGTGCACCCAGGAGGCAATTTTGCGGCAAATGGCCAACCAACTCCATTTAAAGTTTCTGCACTTTTATATATTTGTTCCTTCCCTTTTTTTGTTTTTTGTCGCTGGCGACAAACGTAAGCAAAAAAACTCGCCAATTCATGTAAAAATGCATGCTAGGCAAATACCAACAACAAAAAAGAACATCAACGTAATAGAAAAAACAAAAAAAAATGTGAATAAACCAAATCGCGATGCGACTTTGCCTGGCCACAACATATCCAAATATCTTCAAAGTGGTGAAGGGGTGCAGTTTAGAGGGGGAGCAGCATAGCTAGCTAGAAACTTTAGCCGAAAAATAAAAAATATTATGCACAACAAACTATGTGACGATGCGGTACACTAGAGTAATGGGAAGTAGCGGTTGCAGGGTGAAGGGCAAAGCAAGCGTGGTTTTTGATGCGTTTAGAAACTAGAGAAGAAAAAAGTGTATGAAATTAAGAGAATAATAAAAACTTTGTTACGCTTTAAGGTTTAAACAAACGAAATGGTTTTAGTAAGTCAATTTTTGCGTTTGTTTGGCTTGCAACAATGGCCGGGCAATATGCAACCTTGCAATTGATAGCTTTTGTGGATGAGACAAGTGGCTGAAAGGAGAGGGAGAACAGGATGTGAGTGCTTATTGTTTTGTGCAGGCAAAAGACAACAAAGTAGAAACCAATCAACCACATTAGTCAAATTGATTTGTAAACATACAACGTACAGATCGAAGCGGCCTGATGGAACTTGGAACTTGAGGGGGGGATGAGAGGTAGTAGAGTAAATTTCATTATGCGAACGCGGCAACAAGAGAAACACACACACAAATCGAAAATGAAAATGAAAATCAAATCAAGTCAAAGCAATGCAAAGCAAAGCGAAGCAAAAACAAAACAAAAGTAAACCAAACAAAAACAGATCAACACACCAGAGAGTTGGGCAAAAGGATTGAAAAACAAATACAGCAAAAAAAAAAATAGAAAAAACGAGAGCGAAAGAGAGCTTATAAACAAAAGTAACAAAAACAAATAAGAAAAAATATATATATAGCAGAAAAGAATTGCAAAACTTGGTCCAGCAACAGATACCCCTCCACCTCCCCCCCCCATGACACCCCTTGTTTGCTGTCCAAACAAAACGTCTCAGCATTCGAAAAAGTTATTAAAACTGTCGATGGAAATGCTCATGACGTTGATTGCACATGCGAATGACAAGCGAAGCCAGGGACTTTGGCGGGCGAAGCGAGTGAATGGGATATTCGTTCTTTATTATTGTTTGGTTTTACTCTATTTTAGTTGCTGTTGTTGCCATTTGTAAATGTGCAACTGGTACGGTCTCGCTCTTCTTTTCAAATGGCCCACAAGAGGGGCCAAACTTGTCGCAAAAAATGACACATAAATTGCATTGTTTATGCAACAATTTTTGTTTGCTTTGTTCCACTGTTTCATTCAATTTGCCTGGTTTATAGTCTATATGGTATTTGTGTGTTTTGGACATTTGAGACTTTGGGAATATAAGATTAGCAGTTGGTAAACAAATTTTGCCACAAAGTTGCATCGAACCAAGCTTCGCGCTTCACGCTCTGTTAAGATGTCTTAAGTATCGATATATATGATTATAAAACAGCTAACTTATCGATAGCAAGCGTTTGCTACTCAGTTGTTTTTATTGCCTTTGCAAGAGCCTCTTACGTTATGGCAATGTCAAGCCTTGACATTAGCACTTTGAGCACTTCAAAAATCTCTGTCTATCTGTCTCATTCATCTCAGGCGCTGTCTGTCTCTTTCTTCATCTCGTTCTGTGCCCGGGAATGTGCAGACGTTGCGCTCTAATGAAACATTTGGCCCATCGATCAACGGAAAGCTGCCAACCAGAAACTGAATGCCAAAGCTTGAACAGCCTTACTTACAAACCGTTGGCCCCTCAATCCCCCCTTAGGTTTTTTGCTCAAGTAAACAATATTTATATGCAATAATATTTCAACAGCCACCAGAGAATGGGTAAGTGGAGCCGAAAGAGAGTGTGTGAGTGGATAGATGGAAAAGACTGACAGACAGACGGGAGACAGTTTGAGAGAGAGACAGACGACAGCAAATTATGACAAACCCATGACTTGGTATATTTCATAATGATGCTGTGCCCAACAACAACAGCAGCAACAACAACAACCGAATGTGTTCTGGTTTTGTTTATGCATATTAAATGTTATAAAGACGCAACGCCAGCAGCAATCTACACAGCAGCAACATGCACATCAGCAACTACTTTATATATAGCTATATCATTGTTGCTTGGGGTATGAAAAATTTGATGTGTGTGTTGGTTTGTGTGAAATCAATTTGTCGAAATTGAGCACACTGCTAAAGGGTAGGCAAGGGAAGGTGGATGGGGAATGACTATAGTTATGTGCCAACATGTCAGCATCGTTTAATATTTCATAAGGCGACAGTTAGCCAGAGCGAAGCCAACAGCCGTACTGACAGACAAACCGGACAGATATGGGCAGAGGCAAAAAAAAAAAAAAAAAAAAATGCTCGATTCGACTCGAAATCGGTCACATGGCTCCACATAACTCATTGCCCCTAAGGAGAAAGACAGAAAGCACAAGCGAGAGAGAGGTAGATAGGAAAGGGATAGCCTTCGAGGCATCTATCATGTATACGAGGCACATTTTCATGGGAAAACTGCTGTGCTGCATCCGCAACCCGAAAGAAACAGAAATAATTACTCTATTTTTCGGATAGGGCAGTTTTTCAACTCTTCTCTCTCACATGGAATGCAATTTAAGGTATTAGTAGGGCTATGATTACATATTAGATAATGCAGGTGTGTGCCGCTCACAATTGAGTTATTAAGCAGTTAAGACCCTTTCCTGACCATTTCACCCTTTTTCAATCGGCTTCATCATTGAAATGCAGGCATTTCGGTTTTGTTGCACGTGTTACGCCCATATTTTGCCTTCTATTGTTGCTTACTTTTTCACTAGTCTCTCATGCACTTTTTTTTCAGTTCACAACACACGACTTTCACTCTAATTGCATTTTAATTGCAATGTTGTTCAAGGTTTGACAACGTGTGTGTGGTTTTTTTTCTCTTCCAGATGATTGTACTATCTTTGGCCATAACAATTTTCCATCTATCTTTCTTTCTACTGTCTAACCACTAACTACTATTTTTGTGTGTTGTGTCCTGGTTTTGATGTAGTCATTAGTTCACAAAAAAAGAAACTAAACTCTTTTTTATTTCCCCTTCAGGCAAAGAAAACTTTTGGCCCTTAAGCGACTTTAATCGAACAGAAAATGTGCTGCTCAATACAAAAGTACGTTTTTAACATAACTTGTTAACTAGATTATATTAAGTTAATAAACTTTGACTTTCTGTCAATTTTATGACAAAAGTTCATTCAAAAACTTGACTACTTATATAATGATGTTGTAAAAGTTTCTATTGTGCCAACACAACTTTTCGTAGCCCTTTTTGTTTCTCTTGCCCAGTTGTGTTTGATATCTTTTGGCGCACAAGCATTTAAGTTTTTTGTTATTTTTTGGGCTTATATTAGATTTTTGTGTGCCTCACAAGTCATCCGACTGGACATGAATAACTTTTTCTGGCTGCTAACTGCACAAACTACTACTATACGTGCTGCATTTGCAACGTGCCACATCTCAGCATCTTTAGCTGCAACTGTGCATCTTCCCTGTGCTGCATGTTGCAAGCTTACTGCAAGCTGACAGCGGCAGCGGCAGCGCCTTTTTCATGCAATTTTTGCCCTTTGGCCGACTGTCTTTTAGCTGTTTTTTTTCTCTCTCTCTCTTCTTCTGTGCTGGCTTGTCTGCTGTCTCAGGCTTGGTCCGCAGCGCGTGCAAAATGTCAAGCGTGCTGAGATCCAAAAAGGCAAACCAAAAAGTCAAGCAAAATGTCGTCACACCAAAAAAAAAAAAAAATAAGGTTTCTTCCCAGAAAATTGTATTTGCTTTGTCGTTTGTTACATTCTTTTTCTTTCAGTGCATTTGAGTCAGAATGTCACAGACAGCTTCTTGTACGGTGACATCTTGCTCTTTCTACTTCATGTAGATTTCAATCGTTGCTGCGATGGCATTTTGCCTGCCGCTCAACAAAATCAGCCTCTCATTCTTATTCCCCAAACACATTCGTTCATTCGTTCATTCATTCATACATTCATACATATATTCATAGTCTTGAGTTAAGAAATGGAATTTGTAGTTTTGCCTTCGTCTGCGGCTTTGTTTGTTTACTTTTCGATTCTTGTGCAAATGTCACAACGTTCCACAAAATTGAAGTTTTCCTACGATGCAACGTTGTGGTTGATGATGATGATGATGATTATTTTGATAGCGATAATGACCATTCACTGTCATCGCAGCTGCCAAGCTTCCCCATTTTGAACTGAGCTGCAAGCAAACCAAACAACTGGCACGAGGTCAATTTATGGTGGCGCTCAATAATTATTAACAGAAAAAACAAAAAAAAACTAGATATGTAATGCTTGATACAAAAGAGTAGCAACAACTCATTGGACATTGTTCTACAGCGTACACAAAGAGAAATTCAATACACAAGAACCCAAAAAAAATGAGCATCTCTTGGTTGTGTTTAACTTGTTTGCTGCGTTTGCACAAACTGCAACTGTTGTTGATGTTGATGGCAAAAAGTCAAACGAAGCGCTCAATTTAATGGGCGTGTCCGCCCACGCCTCGGCCTCTGCCTCTGCCTCTGCCTCGCAGCTTGCTGATGCTGCACAAATACACGCACATTAAATAAACCAACAACAACAACAAAGTATCAGTAACAGTATAAGAAAAAAAAAATAGTATTTCTTCTAACTGTTAATACTGCCAATGGCGCAATTTTGTTGCTTTTACCCTTTAATATAGCTAAGTGGCTCTTGCTTCTCAAACGAATCAACAAATACAGCAAATGTGTAAACAGAAAAACAAATAACAGAAAAAACTCCATATATAAACACATGCATATGTATGTTTTGTTAGCATCGTTTTGCATTCGCTGCAAATATTCAAAAACGCTAAGAATAACAAGCGCAAAAGAGCGCGAATAAATTGAAGATTGTATGTTTTTACAATGCTTAACCAACAAACAGGGCAAAGCAGTTGTTCAGTGTTGCAAAGTGCTTTGAAACTGTACTCAGTTGCATTATGAATAAAGCTAATTAATACACTTATCTATCATCCTATGTGGCTGTTATATTATTCTACTCTTTGGTGGTTTTTTTTTTGGCCATTAGTTCATTCGAAAAGAGAGAGAGAGAGGGGTAGGGGATGGTAGAGTGTGCAAGTTGTCAAAGTGAATCCCGCATCAGCATAAAACTATGCAACAGATTTGTGACAAGGGGCTCACCGGCTTGGTGGTGGTAGGTGCTTAATAATCGTGACATTTCAAAATTGTACAACTTGGAAGAACAGCAGCAGCAGCAGTCGTACAGGAACTCAGGAAATGTCACACAGACAGACAGACAGACCGGCAGAGGCAGTCCAGTTGGGTTCAGCTCAGTTCAGTTCACATCACTCACATAGCAAGTTTTTTTTTTTTGTTTTGTTTGATAGTAACAGCGCCTAACTCAACCCTCGATGCTCTGCACTTTTCCTGCTTGCTTACCCGTATGTAACACTTTTGAATAGCGGACAAGTGACGAGACACCCATGTCCAGTTTTGGCTATCGGTGCAACAAAGTGTTTCACATATTTTATACGTTACAGCAAATTAAAGCAACACCAACTACCACAACACACAATGACCGAAACATACAGATAGTAGTAAGAAAGGGTTAGAGAGCGACAGAGAGAGAAAAGAAGGACAAGTTTTTTTGCAAGATCAGTAGAGTATTAAAAGCTGATTTTGGTAAAGAATTAAGCTCAAAAAAGATCACTTAATAGCATAAAATACTTTAGTTTAGTTAACAGTTCACACTTGTTTCGTGCAGTGTAGAGTAGAGAGGATATATGTATGTAAATGTAGGTAGGAAAAGTTCGTTGGCGTTCAAAAACTGTCGCTGTCAAACAGTCAGCAGTCAGTTGCACGAAAGCGGAAACCGGATACTGCCAGAGTTGCCAGCCGCTTACCGTTTCCCGTTCGCTCGCTCTTTCTTTCTCTCTGTGTGTGTGTGTGTGTGGATTGCTGTGTGGCCAACTAAACCGGTTAAAAGTGGGCCGGTGGGCGTGGCCAAACGCCATTGATAATGGCAGCCTAAAAAAAAAAGTTTTTAATGTTGTTTATGGCCAACTCTGATGATGCTGCCGCTGCCGCTGCTGCTGTTGCTGCTGCTTACAAAGCCAGTGATTAAATTATTTATGACAGCTTTAAAATGCAGAGTTGCTCCACTTGCCAGTGTGGCCATAAAATGCATGGCCGCAGATTTGCCAGTGTTGCCAAATGCGGTTGACAACAATAGCAACAAGAAGAACACAACAGCAACGGCAACGGCAATGGCAGCAACATTTGCAATAGCAATAAACATTTACGCAGCAAGCGAAATTAAGAAAATGAGCTCACAAAAACAACAAGTGCTAGGTAAAGGGGCTGGCGCTGGCGGTAGGTATAGATAGGCTATTTCACGAATTCGCTTGGCAACACTGTTAATGTTGCGCTCTTCATGCTCTTGCTGTTGCTGATGAGGCTGAGCCGACAATGGAAACAACAACATTGTTGCCATTATTGTTGTTGAGGTCACAGTCGTTTCCTTGCGTTCCGTATCTGCGCTGTGAACCACTTTTGCCCCCTCCCTCCTCCTCCTCCTTCGCACCTCCCGCATTCCTTCGTACTTTCTCCTTCAGTGTTTTTCAGTTATGCGTTGGTTTTTTTATTACACTTGGCATTGTACAGCACTAATTGCCCATTCGCCTTGACAAAGTGACTTTGTTTGCATGCTCTTGGCAATACTGTAGTCACAAAAAAGTCATAGATTTCCAAGAAACAACGTGTTAACCAACACTGCAATGTGATTGCTAATTAAAAATTCGAATTCGCTTACAAGGAATGCGTCTGTAATTAACTTTAGTTGCTCATACATGCAATAAGTTAATAGACTTGCGCAACACCCACTGGTCCAATTAACGGTTGGAGTATTCAAACGTTTGCCAACACTGCTTGGGTGCAGTCGTCGTCTGTTTTTCTGTGGCTTCTTCAACTTTCTGCCGCGGCGGCGTCTGCTGCTGCTGAATAACTAATTAAACAGCAGCCAAAGGCGACAGTTGGCGGCATTTCAAAAAGCCATTCACTGCTCCCCCTTCAATACAAAAGGGCTCATATGTGTGTGTTTGTGTAACTGTGTGTGTGTGTGTCTATTATTACCATTCACATTGTTTCGTTTAGTTCTCAATCATCAATTGACGTCAATTTCTGCAGCAGCTCGCTCTCTTTTCAAGTCAACAACTTCTGTTGCACTTCGTCAATTTCAATTTCATTTGACAGTTTTCATATTGTAGTTTGCCTTTTCTTTAACTTGCTGCCTTTCATTCAACCTCACCCTATTCAACTTCCTCACTTTGGCTCTTTGTTACGATTTTTTCTTTAATCAGCACGCGCTAACAGCTTCCTTGCTTGTGTGGGTTATCTAGGGGGGCAAAATTGAGAAACTAAACGCTCCCTGCAAGCATCTCATTAAGCAAGCAAATCAAGTCGTTGTTACACTGCAACAAAGCAAAACGTCAAGAAACTTTAAGCAAACATCAAACTTAACAAAGTTGGTATAATAATCAAAACATCACTATGTATCGATAACAAGCAAAGAACTATCTTGAAATGAGTTTACAATGCGCTTTTATGGCTTAACCATTCCTCAACAGTTTAATACCTTAAGTAGCTTGCGGCTCAGTGTGCTATCTGAATTACTTGAGTCTTAAGATGTTGCAAGCTGAGAGAGCGTTCAACTCTTACCTGGCTTAGACACTTGATTAGTCTCATTTGGCGTTGCATAATTAAAAGTTCGTTAAGTTTAGACGTTGAGTAAAACCAAATTGCAAATGAATTATGATAGCATCAAGCACTAGAAGCTGTTACCTATAGACAGCAGATTTTGATATAATGATACCAATGCCTTCTGACTCATATTCACCTGGCCTCTCCGCTACCCCGTTTCACTCTCCTTCAGCCTATAGAATGCAAACTCAGCGTAAAGAATGACGTTAGTTGGCTGTATTTGTGGCCTGGCCTCAAGTGAAAGAAGATGCCAAGAAGTGAGCCAGCGAGCCAGCAAGCCGGCAGCAGTGACAATTGCCCGGTTTGTATTTGCCAAAGTAGACAAGTTGACCCATTTAATGGGGCGCCAAGTTGGCGCCCTCCCCAGAGGGGTCGTTGAATGGCAAACTGGATAGACCAATAGATATAAAAGATACCCCAAGCTTTCGTTCAGTTGAGTCTGTCTTTCTGTCTGTCTGTGTGCCCAAGTGGATCCCTACTATGGCAATTTCATATGATTTCTGTAACGATGGTGCGCGAAATCGATGCCACAAGAGTGGAACTTGCAGACAGCACTGAGCTGCAAAATAAAACTACATATATAAAATAATATAAGGCAGAAGAGTTCAACAATAAGTAGCCAAGTGCGGCGGAATCGTAATGGGCACAACACTCGGGCGATGACATCGGTGTCAATGAGTCGCCTCTGCTGCTGCTGTTGCTGCTGTTGCTGCTGCTGCTGCTGCAACCAACTGAAAAAGTTACTGCAGGGAAATATATAAATGCATTGCAAACCAATTTTTGCCACCAGCGCCAGTCAGCAATGCAGAATTTTAATGCGTACAATTTTCTTTTATATGCCCAAGATACACACAACTAAATGAAGTGCCAACAGGCCAAACGATCTACCCTCTGTCCGTCTATCCTTGAGGATATTTTCCGTTTTCCATTTGCAATGTTGAACAGGTTAAACATTTTGCATATCGAAATAAGAAGTGCAATGACTGTTTAAAGAAAATTGCTATGAATAAAGTTTTGGCTAAAACAAAGTTAAGAAAATAAGCTTTAAGAACAGCAAACAGCAAATTGAAACTTTAAAAGAAAGTATACAAAAAAAAAGCAATATTAAAATATATAACTAAATAAATAAGAGCAAACTAAAACCATTTACCAGCAAAAAACAAATCAATAAACAAAAAAAAAAAATATATATATATATATACATATGATTTCTACTACGCAACCAAGAAAGAAAACTTAGATGAAAAATAAATACGATGTATTAAAGTGGCAAGCAAGAAGCTAAAAGAGAAGTTTATATCCGCTGCATGTGTTTCCTTGGCAGCAAAAATTTATTCGCTTTCGATTCCTCAAATCTTGTCTGGCGATATAAGAATGAAATATGTATAAACACAAACATGTATGAGTATGTGTGTTGCACTCGGATGAAGTTCATGTAAGAACTTTCAAGTGGCAACAACAAGTTGCAAGTTATCTGAACTGTGCAAGGACTGCGGCATCTTCACTTTCTTCGGCTCTCTCCGCACATCTTTCAGCACTAAAGTTGCTCCTTGGCCGTTCGCCGTGCGCTTATCATTAAGCCATGAGGAGGGCATTAAGCCAAGGCAATAAACGTAAATAAAATAATAATAACAACAATAGCAGCAACAACACAGAAGAAAAAATGTTGCACTTAATAGAATTTAATTTGCTGGCTGGCAACGCTGACAAAAGAAGAGCCCTAGCCGCCGCATAGATTTTCAATTTTCCATAACGAACGTTGAGTGGCTGAGGAAGGAGGAGGTTTAGGATGTTTAGAATGTTTCGTTAAGAATTGGGATTTCCAGTGCTTTATGTCTTGATTGTTTTTCTTTTTTGCTTTGCTGCTATCTTGCCACTGCATCAGAATCACGAATGTCAATAACTTTTTCCTACAGCTTCCACACAAACAAGCAGAAGAAAAAAAGCTCTGCATACATTAAGGCGCCTTGTCAGTGCCTCCTTCCGTGTCTGTCTGCCAGTCGCTGCAAAGTATTCTCATAAAAGCAAAAGTTTGTCAGTATTGTTGACTCAATGCGGATGACATCATCGTATGCGGCATGCTCTTAAGCCAAGTCATTGAATGAGCAAATGAATAAACGAATAAATTAATGAATATATGCAAAAGTTTAAGCCAGCTTTTTAATCTATCGTTAACTGACTGGCTGGCTGGCTGGCAAGAGGCAACCTTTAAATTAATTATATATCCTAGATAAATACAATGTGTAAGTGTTACCAAAGTCTAGCTGACCTTTCAACCTATTGATCCATTAGCTAACTTTGTGTTTTAGCTAATGGTTAAGTTTATCTCTTGTCATGCTCTGGCTTAAGAAATCATTTGTTTTGCCATCGATAAGTGCAAAACTTCAAAAACACTCAAAGGGCTCGAGAGCTTAAGAGCTATTTAATTAATCAGTATATATTATTAATCACACCATTCACAACACACTTATTTATTCTCATCCTTCTTCATTTTACTTGCAGGTATGTGCCTTAAGATTATTACTTATCTCTTCGTTTCTACTCCTACTGCAATGCCAAAGGCTAAGTAACAATATGTTTGACTTTGCGATAATTAATTGATTCTCTATCTTGTAGATATTGCAAGAAAACAATAATGGGGCAGGGTTGAAGATTGGCTTAAGTTTATTGTTGTATCGTGGGGCAAGTGCAACAAACAAATCAATCGTTTAAAACACATGCGTTTGTGTGTGCTTTCAATTTTAAGTGAAGTGAAATATGTGTATAAAATATTAAAATATAAATTGCATATTGACCACATTTTCCACATAAATAGGTTTTCATGTTATTTTTTTTGTTGTTTTTTTTTTTTGCCTATATAACAGACGCATTCATTCACTTGCCAATATTTTATATATTTTATTGTCTTCACTCGCAATTGATGGGCAAAAAGCGATTTATACACAACGACAAACAAACAAACGAAAAAAAAAACCAAAAAAAATGAAGAAAAATACGGTATTGCCAACTACAAATCAAATGAAATAAAATTCCAAACCTCAAAACAATATTTATTTCCTTTTTTTCACCAGTTGTTTTTTTATATTCGCGTATCCTAAAAATACACAATCATCAACTGAGAATCGCTGGCGACGTCACCACGCCCCCAATGCTTGCAATTGCTACGTAAATAGACTTTTTCAATGCACTTGACACATGCTATTAAATGCCAGCCAGCGATAGCATTTCCAACACACACATGGTTTGGTTGGGTTTCTTTCGTTCTTTTGCAAGTAGAAACATTTGTTGGGAGGTGTGAGAGCATAAACTGCGACAGATACATTGCTATCTGCTATAGGTACAAACATTCACCATATTCCATATGCATATGCAATATTTATTTGCTGTAACTGCAACAAGGGCATACGAACTGAAATGTTTCGGCCAGTGCAACAGCAAATGTTTAGCTACTGTTTGGTCTTTGGTATTTGTTGCAACGCCCTATTTAACACTTATGAAATTAGAAGCTTTCGCACAAATGCGACACACGTATGCTGCTCACCGAAAGCTCACTAATACTAAAGTAGAAAAGTGCTAAAGCTTTTGATTCCTCTTTGTTTTTTCTTTTTTTTTTTTTAGTAGCGCAGACATAAACTCAAATTTCCTGGCATGCAATATGCATTGCACAAAAATACAACAAAATCAAGGAATGAAAACTGCCCGCCAAACGGATTGTGTTTGTGTGTGTGTGTTTTTTCACATATCGGTAGACATTGGCGGCATGTGTAAACCTTTTTAGTGACATGAAAAATGTGCAACAGCCAAAGCTGCAAAATAATAATAAAAAGCAAAAAAAAAGAATATTAAGGGAAAAATGCTTCAGGGAAATGTGCAAAAATGGAGCAAAGAGCTGTTAGGCGAACGAAACTCTAAATAATAAAATCAAAACGAAATGAATCGTTGTGAGAACCTGCAAAGCTATTGAAAAAATATTGTCAGCATCATCAGAGGGAGTGAGAGTGGCGCTAGGGATTTTGGGTTTATACTATTACAGTCAGAAAAATAAAACCCATAAAAAATCAACACACACATATACATATAAAAAATCATTTAACCACGAGATGGGCACGACACAAAAATAAAAAAAATATATATATCTATATATTCAGCCTGAAATAGCCAGAAGCTTTACCAACTGCTTTACATTGACCACTGCACTATGGTCTCGTAGGAGTATTTCATAGGGTGATTTTGGGGCGTTACTGATGGGGAGTGTTAGGTACTGACATACGTGGTTATGAATTGAATACGCGCACATTAAACAACTGCCCAGCACTGAGAGTGTTGAGTTTTTTGTTGCCTGTTTGGGTTCTTTTTTTTTATTTGTTGATTTTCGTTTTTGCCCTGGCAGCTTTTTTATTTTTTACCACGGCTGTTGTAACCAGCACTTACCGGAATGGCCACCGGGTCTCCGGGCATAAGTGGAATTTGATTTGATCTGATTGGATTGCAAACTGAATGCATTTTGTGTTACGATTTTTGATAGGTCCGCCGGGCAGCACTTAATTGCCAATGTCCTCTACCCATTTGCAATATGAGACAGACATGGCCAGCAGCAGCTCGCAATCGATAAGCCGCAAATTGTTTTAACAAATTTTGCAAATGTTAGCGATCGAAACTTGAAGTTAAGCTGTAGTACAGTTTTCGATAACTTTCAAAAGTTTTGTTATCCTTTAATTATATATAACGTAGGTCATGCTTAAGCACAAATGACCTACACAATCGATAATACCTTGAACGAAAATAAATCAGCTTAACTTAATGGCTGAGCCGAGTTGAGTTGAGTGGCTGTGTCGTAAACGTGAAGCGTAAATGTAATCAAGAATTATCGAATTGTAGGCGCCAAGCAGACGTAAAGTGTAGCAGTGGGTGGAGTTGGCACATACTGTGATGCTGTCATCGTAAGCATTATCCAATATTACACAGTTAAATGGCATTCAAGCAAAAGTCGCCACATCAATGGGCAAAGGGCCAGCGTCGGCTGTTCGATAGCTTTTGGTAGGACATCTAGCAAACCGCTGCATCTGTTTGGCTAGGCAAGCGGATCAGAGGCTCCTGGCGAGCGTCTCGTTGTCCTTAGTCAGTCAGCAGGCAATGAAATTGAAGTTTATCGACATCGTTAAAATTATCTTAACGTGGCATCGGCCCGCATGGGGCTGGACCCTGTCGAACCAAACCCTGCTGTACCGCACCGGGTCGGGGTTTTTGTGTAACAGTTGAAGGCTGTAGCTGAACGTCATCGACTGCGTTTGCTACTTTTTATTACTTATGCCGCGTAGTCGTTCATATAAATTCACATTTTACACTTCATTGGCTGGCAACAACAACAGCAGTAACAACAGCAAGAGCAGCAACAACGATAACAACAACGATAACGATGACGACAACGACAACGATGGAGACGACAATCTCTGCACTTTCATCCTCTGCAGCCACTTTGCATAAGTGAGCGTGGGGAATGCGGCAGCAAAGAAGGTGTTGGCCAGGGCCAAGGTTCAGGGGGCAGGCATTGCTCGAAACTGCTTGTTGAAATACCCTGAGAAAATTGACACACCGCACATACGCCGCATAAATCTTGTAGCAAGAGTCTGGCATTCGATATATATGGGGTGCAAGGGGCAACATAATTCGCACGTAAAAGTGCAAAAAAAAAAAGATGAAGAAAAAGAAAACCGTAAAATAAAATCACAAGAAAAAGGAAAAGTCAAAAAACGTATTACACACACACACACACACATGCAGAATATGTGTGTGGCAAGTAATGCCATGCATATGAATTATCGATTGTGCGTGAACCCCTATCTTAAAGGTGTCCGGGTCTGGGCGTTGAGGTTGAGCTTTTGGTTTTGCCCAGATTGGGATTCCATACGAAATTAAGTGGCATCCCAAAAGCCATTCATAAATAATTCATTTACGTTCCCTATTTGCCGCACTCCTCTCTTCGAGTTTTTGTCTCGCTGGGCTTTCGTTGTTGCGGCTGTCAATGCGAATCCCTCTAGCATGCGGAAATGGTCATTTGTATGGATTTCATGCATACTTATCGATAAACGATATGTATCTGTAGCGCTCGTTAAACGAATTTAAATATGGTTTTTTTTTGTCTTGCCTCATGTCATGCTAATTATTTCGGTCAAATGTTTACAATCGCAGATTGTGTATTTCGATAATTTTACTTCACGTTAAAGCCAAACAACATCATCATCGTCATCAGCGTTATGCAGATTAACATCGCAATGCTTGAAGTAACCTCAATTTTCTATTGAATCCTTTGTACACAGCAAAACGGAATGAATGTGAAGGAAAAACCACTTGTACACGTCATCATGTCATTGGTGTCGGCCATTGTGCGTCAAGCAGCATCAGCCCGACAACCCTAATCAGCGGACACGACAGTTCCAGAAACCTCTCCCTACAACTGCTCCTGCTTGCTCCCAATTTGGAGATGACACTTCTCGGCTTCTCGCTAGCCCGGCCGACGAAGAGGCAGAACGCTTTGCATATGAATGCAAAAAGTGGAAGAAGAAAAAAAAAAAACCTCTTTTTTTATCTCCTTTACATCTTGTTGCTTTGTAACGCCTGCATTTAAATCGAATAGCTTCATCAGCAAAACGGGAAGTCTTTACTTCCGTTTATTCCATTCCGTTGCCCCCCCTGCAGCTGCCCTGTTTCCTTGCTGTGCACTCACCTGCATAACGTTACAACCTGCCCCCATCTCCTACGCTCCGTTCCTTCCTCTCTTCACTGCATCACGATAATGACAAAAGTGTTAATAGCGCCACACGACGCTGCATGGGGCACGGAATGTGCTGGCGCTGAAACAGAGACCAAGTACAAAAAAAAAAACATACAAGAAATTAAATGAAATAAGTGCATGTAACAGGAGAGAATGTGAGGGCAGGAAAAAGGTGTTCTCCTTCACACACCGAATATTTAATACTCTTTTTAGAGATATTTATTAAATATAGCTCGGTTTTTTTTTGGCAAGTAGTTAGATTTTATTTACAATCCTCTCATAAACTCCCTCTCTTTGTTTCTGTCTCTGTCTCGTTCGCAATGCGTATACATTCACACACACACACACACACACACAGATATATCAACATACATATGCAAAGCGCTGAAGCGGATGAAGCAGCTGCAGAAGCTGTTGGCATAAAGTAGCTGTGCCATGCTGTACAGGCTGGGGGCCAGGAAACACTCATATATATAGAGTGCAACGTTTGACGATAACTATCCTTCTCTTTCGCACTCTCTGGGGTCTTGCACTCCACACACATACGCACTCACTCACTTCACTTTTCATGCACTCTGGACGCGCCATGTCGAACCAGTTGTTGTTGTTGCTGTTGCTCCTTGGCAGGCAGCTCCTTCATCAACGTCTTAAGCGAGCGCGCGCGCCAAAATCCTTTTCATTGAATGACAGCCCGTTATCTATGTATCTCTCGCCTTGTCTGTTCGGCTCTCCAGGGTCCTCTTTCAGGGCTTCCCAGCCCGCTCTTACCTGCTGCTGCTGCTGCTATTGCTAGAAGGATCTTAAGTAGCACTCCGTTGACTGCTTATGCCATTAAAGGCATCGACTACACGCAGAGAAAGCATATCTAATAACTCTGAAGCTTTCTTCAGTTAGAGTGTGCCTTTTGGGCAACTATTTCTTTGAGTGTAGCCCTAACTTCTTGCATTCAGTAGATTTTGTATAGACGCCGTTTCACAGCCCCGCTTTTCCCATCTTAGTTGCCTTTAGTCAATTCAAAACCTTTTCTCCAAGCCAAACCCAACCCAACCCTACCCTACCCTAATGCCCATTCAATGCAACTAGCTTCCATTCACACCCTCGCCCCATTACGCTTTGTGTGTTCCAATTAATGGCGCTGTGCAGCGAGCAAGATTTAGCTAAGGATAAGGTGACACAGCACTGTCAAACACACACACATACACACACACACGATGTAGTATGCATGCACTCGAATGGTTTTGAGGCATGCACTTTTCCCGTTTCAATTTTCCTTTTCAAT
This sequence comes from Scaptomyza caliginosa, assembly GCA_035044725.1. Taxonomy (NCBI): domain Eukaryota; kingdom Metazoa; phylum Arthropoda; class Insecta; order Diptera; family Drosophilidae; genus Scaptomyza; species Scaptomyza caliginosa. Next base: position 140,358 of record JAWNNR010000488.1, read on the forward strand.
TGCCATTAACTCAAACACTATCCTTACCCTATCAATTTATGCAATCACGTGCAGCAGAAGCTAAAGATAAAGATGAAGAAGAAGCATGTAGCAAAGTCAGTTCTTGCATGTGTGTCAACATTAATTGAGTCATTTGGCCAACTCTTTGAATATTCAGTTATTCAGTTTGTGGGTTTTTGTTTTCTATCTATTGGAAAGCAATATAATAGTTCTTGCATTCATTCAATCAATAAGTGAATTATAAATTTAATCAACATCAATCAAACTGCTTGCTTCAATCAATTGGTAGAACTTTGAAAAGCAATTAACTTTTCCCCAAACATATTAGACCTTATCCGCCCAACAATACGTTTAAATACTTCTCGTTCTTATTGAAGAATTTGCCGTAGAACTTTGCAAAGATTTCAACAATTTAAAACTTGATTTATTTTCTTCTTCTTCGTTTTCACACCTTCTTTAACGCAATGCCTTTCAATCTTTTGTGTGACTTGTGTGTCAGGCATTGAAAGGCACTTAAACTTTTCTTAACGCTCTTCCTCTCTGTCCATCTATCTTATTAAGTTTTTAATGACATTTTTAGCCTTTTGGCTGTCTGTCGACTGACAGACCGAAATAGTTGCCACAAAACAATTGCAAAAAGTGTCTACTCATTTGTGCAACATTCTCTGTCTCTCTCTCTCTCTCTCTCTCTGTCGGTGTTTTAAAGTTGACTTAAAGCTTGGTCGAAGCAGGCAGCAGCAAGCATTCAGCATATTTATTGCAATTAAAGCTGTCCAACCCGAAAATTCTCAGGCAGCACGTTGTGGCAAGTGGCAGAATACATTTGACGCATTTAAATAAGGCACAACAACTATGGGCGTGACGTATTTATGTATGTATATGCTGCTGTCGTTGTTGTTGTTCTGTTGTTGTTGTTGTCGTTGTTTTCGACACGCTTCAACGCCAACAATGACTACAAAAATTAGCAACGAGTAGCTGCCATTTTCACGCTTGATGCACTGCAGCTCGGCTGCCCAAAAGGCTACCAAAAAGAGACTGACTTTCTCTCTCTCTTTTTCTCTTTCCCTTTCGCTCTATTTTAACAGCAGCTGGCAACAGCTTCTGCAGTCAGTCTTGGATCGTTGTCTCCCTTCATATTCGGGCTCATCGTCGCACACATTTGGGCTAGTGATTTATGAGACGCGCAGCGTCGGCATTTAAACATGCAAATATTTTTCATATGTATATGAATGGCAAACAGTGCACTACAAAAAAAAAATTGTATACTCTCGCCGAACAATAGCTAAATTTTAAAGCTTTCAACATTGGCTAAAACTTTCTAGCTGTAGATTTTGTTTTGTATTGTTCTTTAGCATTAATATTTGATTATTTTTCTAAGTGGATGACTTTAGCCTGTTTAGCTCCGTTGCCCCCGCAGCCACAAGCGGCGGCCTTCAGTGTCGGCTTCGTCGCTTTGCAGCTGACACATGTCTGTTGGGGGCCCTGGAGCTCTGGCTGGCAGCTTGCTGCATCTTCAGACCCCCAGACGAGACATACAGATATTTGTGCAATAAAAGTATATGAACAGCATGGAAATATTTTTGCATATACCATGTCCATGGCAAAACCTCATTCTCACCCTGTGTGTAAAACGCACAACAACAAGAACAACAACAGCAACAGCAGCAACAATGAGTATATACATTTTTGCTATAAATTTTCTTTGGTTGTCAGTGGCATTTTGCAAGTGTTGCCCAAGCAACACAAAACAACAAAAAACGCATAGGGCGTATTCCCTCGTATCTCAGTCATTCCCACTCCAATTGCGGCTGCTGAGCCTTATGCACTTTGCTCATTTCAATGCCAACCGCAAAAAGCATTTCCATTCTTCTACTACTACTTTCTTGGCTTTTCTTGGCCAGCTGTTACTTTGTTCAGCTTGTTGTGTATCAGCAGCAGCAGAAGCAGCAGCAAAAGCAGCAGCCACTTCAAAATGTGGTTTTTGTGTGAATTTAATTAAATATTTAACGGCCGTCTTACCATCACTTGACCACGCCCCCTTTTTTTCCTTTCTGCCAACTGTTTGTCTGTTTGTATAATGTTGTTTTAGGGTGTGTGCCTTTTGGCACCTACTCAATTCTCTGTCTGATTTTGGCTTTATGTTTTGGCCATAAAATGCACTCGCAGAGTTGTTTCATTTCGACAAAATGCACTTGAATGTTGCCCTTCAATTAGCTTCAATCAATCGACAATATATCATATATAGTCTATAGTTAACTGCACTGCTTTAATCAACTTTTGATTGATTTTGAAAAATATTCTAAACTCATCCGTTTGTAATAAAAAACATTGCATACTTCTGTTCAATTATGCTCAGCTTGATTAAAATATATGTTTGCAATTTATTTCAACTATTTATTTGCCAGCAACCGCACTCAAATTTCCACTTGAGTTCTGATTACCGAAAAGGTCCTTTTGCTGAAAACAATTATGTCGTCTTTGACAATTGAAAATGCAATTGTTTTATTACATTTTACACAACTCCTGCTGTTGCCAATTTCCGAATAACTATCAAATACACACACACACACGCACACTTCCTAGCTACCTGTGGATCAGCAACTTTTTGATTGCAACAAATGTGAACACTTGTGTTTTATTTGGGGTCGCAATACATAGCAGAAGACCACATAAAATTGTTAATTATAATGACAATTGAAATAAACTTTTTCACACACATGCTGACCAGGAAAAAGATGGCGATCGAGAGAGAGAGATGCCAGTTGGCTGACAATCAGGAGCACGAAACTAAAAACAAAAAAGAGATGCCAGATAGTAAATGAAAATGTGCTCATTTGCATGCATAAACATGCACGCAGCATGCACAAACAACAACACCACTGCGCCACCACAATCAGCACCACTACCCCCCCTCCCCAAGTGGATCTGTAGAATTTTACATTTTAGATATGGTATTCCATTGATTTGAATGTATTCGTATGTGAAGCGACTGAATTAAATGAATTTTAAATGGGCGAGAAAAAAAATATAGAATAGAGAAGAAGAATTTGTTTGGCCCATGCCTGTTGATTGTCAATTGCCTACTTTATTTGTTGTGTTTTTTTCTTCTTGTTGTTGTTTTCCATTGCATTTTTTGTTTTACATTTCCATTCAATTTCATTTGCACGTGCTCAAAGCGCACCCTGTATATACATATGTTTCGGATGCAGAATGCAAGCATTTCATTAGCCCATTGTAAAGTGTAAAAGAAAGAGCAAAAGAAAGAGAGAGAGAGTTGCAGCTGAATGCTCGACTAGAAAGTACCTAGAAATAATACGTTTATGACTAGGTGGCAACGCTGGCATGGCGCCTGAATCTTAACTAACCAAAGCTTAAAGTCAAGTTAACCCACCATGCATTTATTACAGGGTATAGCAATAGCTAATTGCTTTTAGGGCGATATGAAAATGTTAAAATGAAAATACATCGTTTTTGCTATGCTTTTTTTGTTGGTTTTTGGTTTTTTTTTTCGTTTTTGCTGGTCATTTGACAACCGCATTTGTAACCGCGCTCAGCTATTTGTATGGAATTATTTTTTAATTGAAGTCAATTACTTTGTGTGATGGTGTTAATTTCGCTAGCCAGCTCACTCTACAGCAATACAGAGGGGGACGGAGAGGAGGAGATGTTTTTAGAGTAAGTGCACTTGCACAATATATGTTGTTATTGTTGTTGTTGTATGTATTTGAAACAATTCAAATAGCCACAAGCAATAGCAAATTGTTTTTATTACACACACACTCGCTCGCTCTCTCTCTTTCTATCTCTCCTTCTCCCTTTGTCTTGTTTGTCAACTCAGTTTGAGTCACTTAACCTTCCTGGGGCTCCAGTTAACTACAACAACTGAATACCAATTGCACACATATATATGTATCTATGTACATAAATAGATAGAAATAAATGTATCTCAAAGATACAAATCTTGCCTTTGTCAAAGTGAAAAATGTTGTATGGGTTTTTGCGGTTATTGCAAACTATTTAATTGTTGCAAAGTGTTTGACGTCTGTTCGCTTGTATCTCAAGATAAATGTGTTGATTACAATAGTTACTTTAATTAAATTTGTAAAATTACTTTATTTTTTTTGTTTTGGTTTTTATTATTGAAATTGAAATCAAGCGAACTGTTAAGCTTTAAAATAATTGCATTCAATACATACTTCACAAATATTTCATTGACCATAAATGCATTTAATCATGAACATACAAAATGTTGTTAAGTATGAACTGAAACATTTATTGTGGATTGCGCACATTCAATGGCAACAAGCTCTTAAGCCTTTTTTTAAATACTATTTGCAATAAATATTTATTAAATAAAACAAAAAACAATTGAACTCAAAAGTCATATTGATATAAGACTTATTCTCTCTAACTACAATTGCAGTCAGGGCTTAGTTTGACATACGGCCAAATTATTTGCAGAGAGAGAAAGAGATAGAGAGAGAGAGAGAGCAAAGTCGCAGGATATATGTAGTTGGCGAGGGTTGCAGCAACCATGGCAACATCCATCATCTAGCAGCAGCAGCAACACTGACAGCTCAATTGAGTCACAAGTCGCTAAATCGCTAAAGAAAAAAATGCCAAGAATTAGAAGAACTTCAACCCAGGCAAATCAAACAGCAAATTGATGGCTGCAAAAACGGCAAAAGCGAAAGCAAAAGAAAGAAAGAAGTTCGCTATGGAGAGATACTATTCAACTAGTTTGTCATGCTGCTGCAAAATACGCTTCTAATACGCACTTTCTCTCTCTCTCTCTCTCTCTTTGTCCGGAGTCTAGCAAAATTTTTGATCGATGGGCTCATTGGCCAGCTGCACAACAGCCAAGGATATGCTTGTGGGTGTGGCTATCAGCAATCAGCAGTCAGCAGTCAGGTAACAAAGCAGGCTCAAACAGCACGGCCTCTTTGTCCTCACATACATGCATAAAACTTCAATTGGAATCAAGACATTTTTGCCAAGTGTACAAAATTGACTAGCATTAATCGATCAATGCAACCCTAGATGAGATTCTGGGGTCCAGAAAGAGATAGACCGGGGGTTAGTGTGTATGAAATTTTGATTGATGGCTTGATTGATGCCGCACGGCTGTTGACTGTTGAAAGCCAGCCGGCTAAAACGCTGAGCTATCGGAAACTGTTGAGCTCTTGAGATCCACTTTTCTAGCTCAATTGGGCAGCTGGGTTGAGCGTTAAGCGCGTCTAAGCTAATTGATATTATTATCTCGCTCTTTCTTTTACTCACATTCAACTGAATGAACTGTTGTTGTTGTTTTTGTTGCTGCTGCAGTTTTGCATTTGGTTTGAATGATTGTTGGAGTCTTTCTCCCAAATGAATCAATCGACGACTGCAGCATATTATCCAAAGCCTCCCTTTTCGCCCCATTCCTCTATTGTTATAATTAAGCTATATGAAAGGAAGGGAGGCAGAGCTGAGAGGGGCGGGCGTGGCGCGTTGAATTATAGCATTTCGTCGGCTTCGTTCCATTCGTTTTGTTTCGTTTGCGTTTTGCGATGATTAATTAAATGGCATTTTAATGAGTTCACTCGCAAGCCGGACAGTTCACCCCCTCCCCCACCCATTAGCATGCATCAATATAATGTTGGAAGAGCTGGCAACGCTGCTGACAACGACGTTACCAGATGTACATGTATAGCACTGCAATGTGGATTTTTGTATGTGTGCGCAAATGCTTTGGTTAATTTATGCAATTGAACTTTTGTGTCGAACGGAAACTTGTGCTTTTCAGCTGGCTGGCATGGATGCAGTGGGGCAGTGGTGGCAGTGGGATGTTGTGGGTGGGTTAATGAATGCAAAACACAATTGCTCATTAAATGCTCAAGTTCAAGCTGCTCGGTTGATGACCAATGCACAGAAATTGCTAGCCAAGTGTTTTGAATATTTATGAATTCATTTTGATTAAAATGTATTAGGTTTTTTGATCTGTGTAGCAATAAATAGGGTTGCTTTTTGACATTCATAAAGTATTTTGTGAAATATTTCAACAATTTCAATGTATCTAATTCTCTGATTTCTTTCTGCCGTTGTAAAAGCTGTCACTAACAGCTTAAAAACTTTATAAATGTGTGGGTGTGTGTGGGTTAAAGGGCTTGTGGGCAGATAAAGTTGGTGAAATGGAGCTGTAAGCTCTGGCCAGATATATACCAAATACCCAAGATACCGAGATGTGGCAGCTTCTTAGGCTTACTTATGTCACACATGCGACTAGAGAAGCAGAAGAAGATGCTCTCAAAACAACTTCTTTGGACTTGCGACTTTGGCAGAAATACACAGAGAGAGAGAGAGAGAGAGAGAGAGAGAGAGAGGGCGTGCAGCCGGCTGGCTTTTGGGGTTTGCTTAAAGTTGCCGACCAACAAAACTACAAACGAAAAAAAAACGCAGCAAGGCAAAATAAATAAAAGCCAACACAAAACTTTTGGGCCAAAAGCAACAGAGCACAAAAAGAAAAGCAGAAAAAAGAAGACTTAAAACCCAAAAATTACCAACAACAAATACAAGAAAAACGCAGCGCTCGTTGCAACTTTTGCCTTGCAGCCAAAAAACTTGCTGCAGCCTCAGCTAACGAGGGTGTGGGCTTAGTGTGGGTTTAGTGTGGGGTTAGTTTTGGGGTTAGGTGCAGCATCAGCCATAGACAACATGCACCGAAAACAAAAAAAAAGAAAAAGCTAACTGCTTACTTAACAAGACATATTCAAGCACTTAAAACCAAAATAAAACAGTCAAAAGCAGTCAAAAAAGAAAATATGGGAATAGAGGGTTTTGGGGTGGTGCCAAGGGCGGCGTGTGTTTTTTTTCGGCTGGCTGTTTTAGCCAAGTTACAAGTTCCTAAATTTTTTCGCATCTCCTTTTTTCTTGGCATAAGCCACGCGGCACAATCCGCTCGTCAGCGAAGAACAAACCCAGCAGCTAACTAACCCAACCCTCTACGCTTCTTACTGCACTTCGGCACCACCTTCCCTCCCCCCTTGCGCTCCCTTGCCCTTTCCACAGGCCATTGAGCTTTCACACGCCATTTTGTAGCCAACGCATATGGCGTCGCGGACCTGCAAGGCGCGACTTTAAAAGAGACACAGGGGGTGAGTGCGGGTTAAAGAACTTTACTTAATACGGCAAAGTAACTTAAAAATGACGAACAACCGCGAGAACACAGCGGGACTAACAGCACAGGCAGGCAGCAGCAGCAGCAAGTGCTTCAGGAAATAAAAGTTATGCTCGCATAATAAGCTCAAGTTTTGGTATTTTTTTTTTTTTGTTCTTGGAAGAATTTTCAAGCCGCTTTGTTTTTTTTTTTGTTATAGTACTGTCGCATACCCTGTTAAATGGGATGGAAATAGAAAAATTTTATTTTTTAATCTAAGCGTTATATGTTTTAATGTTGCTTTTTGTTTTATATTATAGGTAATAGCTTAGTCGAGCCAGAATTAATGCTTAAAAGTATTTTCTTTTTGGTGCGTTGCTAACTTTCAGTTTCGGGCGTTGAAAATGTTCTTGGCCATTTTTTGTATGTTTTTTGGTTTGTTGCCAAACTACTTTTTAATATCCAGCAATGTCCTGGCTAAGTCCGAAGATGGCACACAAACTTACCTTGTGCCTCTCTCTCTCTCTCTCTTTCTCCTTACCTCTCGCTCTTTTTTTTATAGCTCGCTGTCGTTCATTGTCTCTGGCAAAAATGTGATTGAAAAACTTTTGTGGCTGTAACATTTTCGCGCCATTTTGTTTGGGCATCTTTTGATCTTTTGAACTTTTCTATAGCACTTGGTACTATATATATATATATAGATATTTTTTATCCAATTTGCGTGTGTTTTGTATGCACTTTGTTGCACCTTAAAAAAAAAATTGTCTACTTTTTCTTATTGTTTGCTCAAGTGTTTATCTAATATTTGTACAGCATACTTGGCAATTCTGTTCGTAAAGCTGGGGATTTGATAAATTTCCACTTGAAATGATTGCATTTTCAAACTAAAACTGCGATTATATTTGCCATCTTATTATTTTTTTTCTTTTTTGCATACACAAAACGCTTAAGAATAAAGCATAAAGCATAATTGCTTATGGCAGAAAGATTTGCTACTGTTATTTTTTTTTTTTTTTTTTGTGTTTGAATGTAGTAGTTATTTTGTTATTGCCATTGAAAGTGGAGTTCATTGTTCTTATCTGAGCAATTTGCAGTTAATCTGCTTGTTTTTCAACTCTCGGTTCACTTGCGCTTTTGGCCATTACATTATGTTCAATTCTTTTCCGCTGACTATTATATTTTCTCTCTCCCTTTATTGCCCTCTTCAACCAGTTGCCGTTGCCACTTGTTCAATGCTCATCAAGTTTTCATTAGCCATTTTATGGCTTTGGCCAACCAAACAACCAAAACGAAAGAAAAAAAAAGTTTATATATATATATATAAAAGAGTACACATAGAGATAAAAACTTGAACTACTTTGTCGCCACTTGGCTTGCCATTACGCGAGAAATAATCAGCGAAAGGGTAAGGGAAAGCAGGGAAGGGAAATAGTTGTGGATTTTGAACTTTACTCTTTCCTTTTCTCACACTCTTTATAGTCTTTGCCTTTTCTTGTGATAGTTGAGTTTTGGATTTTTAGTTCTGCTTCATGCGCTTCATAATGACCTCATTTGTATTAGCATTGGCTGGCAATTGAAACACTTGACGCTGTGGCATTTTTCCTGACTTTCTGTGTTTCTGGGTCGCCAAACAGACGCCATCTACCACACGGCACACCCATCGCCGCCCTTGCACATAGCACATAGCAAGCGAGAGAGAGAGAGAGACAAAGAGTGAAACGACACAATGGCATTTTCAAGTGCAGACATTTTGTGTCAATTAGACATTAAAATCCGCATTACAAATTGACCTTCGTTTCGGGCCATTGAAGGTCATTTTACAGCATACAATATAGAAATAGATCGCTTTTTCTGTTGCCTGCTTTTGGGCGCAACAATCAGTCAGTCAAGTACAAATTGCCCTTCACTTGGCCACAAGATAAATTGTGTGTACTGATCTTAAGTGATTGACTTGACAATGCCCTATAAACTAAACAAGATGTATTCTATAGTTTTTACAGTTACGCCAAAGCCTCTACCCTACACTCTATACCATGTCGTACCTTTTACTAACTATCCTCTAGCGGCAGCGACTTTTAGAGGCAATAACGCTTACTGCTCATAAAATTTTCAAGTCAAATTACATGAAAAGAACAAGAGAGTGTCTTCTGTTTGGTAAATGCAAAGTGCACGACTTCAGTATACCCTATACTCCTACTTACAGTTGAAAGATGTTGATTATATACCCTGCCAGAGACAGTTTATAGTTACAGGGTATGCAACAAAACTGTCAATGGCAAATGTCGCTCTATATAAGCGCTTCTGTTGTGTGTTACGGGTGTGTATAATGGTTATGTGAGTGTGTGTGTGTGTGTTTGGCATATTTGTGAATTCAAAGGGCATGCGACAGACGAACAGACAGACAGACAAATGGATAAAAAGAATCGCGACGTGGGCAACCACTTGAGGCGCCGCGCTTACTATACGCTCCAGTTGCCAACCAAATGGAATGGGAATGGGTATAGGTGGGCCCATATAAGTATGCAACATGTTTGAATACAAAAGAAACGACAAGTCGAGGAAGAAGCAGCAGCAGCAGCAGAAGAGCGGCGAGACGAGACGAGAAGTTTTATCGTTGTAACGAGTGCAAATAAAACTTGAAAATTTTGCGAAGCAGATTGCGTTGCACATGTGACTTGACTTGGCAAAAGCTCGCTCGTTGGGGGCTCTGCAAGGTGAGGGAGGCGCACGCATGCATGCCTAAAAGTATGCCATCAAATATGCCAAACATGTTTTTACAGCATACTTGAAGGCGCCGCCTAATGTTTATTACCAATATACACAAACATATGCAAAAATAAATAACAAAGCCAGATGATTGGTGGATGGAGGAGCGCTAGTAAGGGTAGGTTCCCTCCCTTTGCCCTTGAAGCAACAAACAGGCGAGAAATGTTTAAGGCAACTACAACGACAAAAATCGTTTGATCTCTGGGGTGAAGAGAGAGAAAGAGTGAGAGAGGGGGGCAGAGAGGGACCTAAATTTAAAAATGAACATATTTTTAGCATCAGCGTCACCTCACAAAACGACTGCCCATTAAATATATATGCATATGTATAGGCGTGACAGGCACTTGAGCACGTCTTGGCCTCTCATAGTAACGGTAGCAGAAACTATTGTTAGACAGGGTGTGTTTGGTTTTTTGTTGTTAACTCTAGTGTTGGTGGGGAGAGAAGAGGGTGCTGTGGTATTGGGGGGGGGGAGCTTGCCAAAGTTGTATGTTGTGCTTGACGCTTTTTACGCATTTTTATTTTCGGTTGCCATAATTCAAAAACTAACTTTTTGGTGCACTGGACACGCACAAGGCGGCGAGAGGGTGCGAGAGGGAGAGGGAGAGGGGGTTGAACTAAAAGAAAATTACATAAATCAACATTTTCTCTTTCTTTCTGTCGTTTTTATTTGTGGAACAGCAGCAGCCATACACAAACTTTTTGGCGCAAACAAAAATATTAATTTTAACTTTTAACGGCGATAACAAAAAAATAAAAAAAAAAATATTTTAAAAAGAAATATATAAAATAAAAAGCTGATTTTCCAAACTGTGTGGCAGCACTTAAAGCGGAAAGTCACTGCCTCTGTGAGTGTGTGTGTGTGTGCGAGTGTTAATTTGTGCATTGGCCCTTATTATTATTTTTTATATCCGCTTTTTAATGTGCAATTGTTAATTGTTTTTCAACAATAATTTCTCGAGCCTTGCATTCGTTCCCCATTGCATTTTATGGCATACAAAAACAACAACAACAAAGAGGAGAACAAAAGCAAAAAGGAAATAATGCCATATGGCCAATTGTAGCTGTCTCGCTCGCACTTGCACTCTCTCTCTCTCTCTCTCTTGACGCTGTGGCATATCGCCTGCGTCTGCACGCGATAATTCTTAACCGCTTGTTTATTTATGCGGCAACCGGAAAACCACCCACACACACACACACACACACACACCAACACCCCATACACTTTATCTTTGGCTCTGTGTGTGGCTGGCTTTATTTATGCAACATGCATTTAAAATAAAATAAATATAAATTAAGCATACGCCCGGTGCAACAAACAAACGCACACAGCCTGCGTCGCTCGAAAGCACTGGCACCGCAAAACTTGGGGCACTTTTCCAACACTGCCACACACACAACCACACACACACACAAAGCACAATAGCTAAGTGCCCACTCAAGTGACTCGTATGTGAGCACATGCAGAATCCACTCAATACAAGCACCATTTAACTATTTAGTAAACCATTCATGAATGAGATTAATGTTTAGTTAGAACTTGTCCTTAGTTTGTTTGTTAGTTTGTATGCTAATGTTTATAATATGTCCTAGAATTTACTTTATGATTCTTAACTTCAACTATATCGTTTCTACTTGAATACTTTCACATTGGACAGAGCATTCAACAGTCGTCTTGCGATTAAATGGTTTTCTCCCACGAGATTTCTTATTGCTGTCGTTGTTGTTGTTGTTGTCGCCTTGTTGGCGCCATTTTGCAGCATGCATTAATTGCACAGAGAGAAGGATGGGAGAGAGAGAGAGAGACTGAGTGGGAGAGTGACTGGCAGCGATGCATATAAATTTTTCATATTTAATTTTGCGAGCCACTTGACGCTGCTTTTTGGCATTCAGCGCTCAGTTTAATGCCATAGACCACAATTTATTCATGTTGGTCAGCATACAAAAATAACAACAACAACAAAATAGTTGAATAGCATATAAAGTGTGGTATAAATAATAATAATACAAGATCGGGCATAACACATCGGCCAGGTATTAAGCCGAGAATATAAATAATTGATCACATAATCACTATATTATGCTTTATTATTATTAACTACGTTTCAAAAAGATTTTGGTCAGAATAAACCATATGCAAAAGTGTATTAAAACGGGAGCAAGCTTACGATAGAAAAATCTGGATCAAAGTGCAGCTCAAGTGTGTGTGTGTGTGTTTGTGTGTTTCGAGTGTTGTGTGGCGCACTCATTTACATTTAATGAATAATGCACTCGAGTGAGTTTGCACTGAGAATCTGTTTTGTGTTTATCTCTTTAGTATTTGCTTGAAATTCAAAACCATATGATTCAAGCCTTACTTCGTTTTTTTTTTAAAGCAAAACACATAATGCCAGCAGCGGCAGCACAGTGGGAGAAGATGCAGCAGCGCCCAGCCATAAAGTTGTTAGATAAATGCTGGCTACACGATATCGTGGCCATTCACATTAACTGCTTAGCTTAGCCAGATAGGAGGCAGACAAACACACACACACTTACACCCACCCACATCGAATCCTTAACCCCTTTTTCGTTTTACAACACTGACCGTTTGTACATAAATTTCGCACTTAAGTGCCGCACATTAACCGCAGACTGTGCTCTGGCTCTATAACCTTGCCTCCACTTTCCAACAGACAACAAAAGGCCACTTCTTGACTGGCTGGCGCTTAATGAGATGACTTCAGCTTCTTGCCCTCCCCTCTCCTTTTCTCTCCCTCTCTCCGGTTCTATGTGTTTCGCTTTGGTCATGCCTCCAATAAAGTGTCAAACAAATAGCCCAAGACATTTAATTGTAATGAAAATGATAATGAAAAGCGACAACAACAACAACAGCTGTAAATAACAAAAACTTGTCGCCCGTTTTTTCTTTTTCTTTCTTTAAACTTGTGAACTTTAACTTTAACTCTTTATTGTTGTGTCTCGGAAAACCAAGAGCGAAAGAGAGCGTTTAATTGACCACAATTAGCTGAAAGCTGCACTTAAACAATAGCCAACTTTTTTGTATTGCAACTTGCCAGAAATAAACAAATTTTTTAACTAGTTGTGAATCACAACTCGATGCTCGAAACTCTTAAAGAACTCTTTTCATGTGTGAAATTAATATCTAGCGAAGAGAACATTATAAATATTTTGGCTTTAAGCTTTACTCACTGCATTTCTTCCAATAAATAATTTATATAATGAGCGCTTATTAAATTTCAGTCTAGAGAAGCAGCTGCTTTAATGAATATTTCAAGCATTGTATATATATGTTTATACGATATATGCGTAATAAGTCATTGTGTGCTTGCAGATGCGCGAAATAGCGCTTGCCACGCCCACACATGTACAGTGTGCCGCCGCCTTTTTTGTTTTTTAGCTTTTGTGCGCAAGTGGCAATTAAAATGAATTTAAATTTGAATTACTCACCCAAAGGCATATAATTAAACATGTATGTATGTGTGTGTGTGTGTGTTTTTTTTCCTACAAAAATGAATGAGAAGCATACAATATTGAAGTGTGGCATAATCGGGTTGTAATTGCTCGACCAGAGCATAAAGGATGTCCATAACTATGTTAAATCTTTCTCTCTCCCTCTCTCTCTCTTTTACAGAGTTAAGTAACGCTCAGATGCAGCCCAAGCTGGAGATCTATCCCACACAGGAAGTGCAACGCAAACCTGTGGGCAAACCCCTTATCTTGACCTGTCGCCCAACTGTACCGGATCAGGCGCTTGTGACCGATCTGCAATGGAAGGATAATATGAACAATACCATTTTGCCCAAACCGTAAGTGTGCAATTATCATTTTGTCTATCGTTTACTAGAAATACTCTCTCTTTTTGTGTTTGTGTTTTTGTGTGTGTATTTTAAACAACAACAATTAAACACACACACACTCAAACACATTAATTTTACAATGACATGAACTGTTATTCTTCTGTAGGACTAATTATGATCCACTCTATGATTCCAAGGGGAATAGAAAAAATGTGTAAGTGCCGACAACAACAACAACAAGAACAACAAGCAAGAACAACTAAAAAAAAATTAATTACAATTTGTTACGTTTGCGTAGTTCAAATAACAGCAAGAACAACAACAATCAAAAAAAAAAAACAAAACTAGATTCGTATTCCCCATTTGAATTACGAGCACGTTGCCCGCTGCCCTTTTGCCCTACCCCAAATGCCGTTTACTGCTCTGTTGTTTTGTTTGCCGGCATGTTTCGAAAAAACAAAGAAAAAAACCAAATAAAACCGAATAATAAACAGTAATTCTTTGTTGCAGTGTTTGTTGTTAACCATTTTGTGTTGTTCCATTTATATTGATCGGCATCCGAAAAAATAGAAGAAAAAAAAAACCCCACATAAATAATATAATAAACCATACACATAGAAATATCATGCGAATTGAACTAATTACAAATGCTGCTCTCATGCCACATACACATAAATGTAAACATAATCGTATGAATCGTATCAATTGACTCCATAGTTGTTGTCTACTAACCAACAGTTAGTTGTTTCTCATATGCCATATTCGAGTATAATTCTTTTGTGTACTAGCTCGTAATTTGCTCAGTCAATAATTGTATGTTAGTAATTAAGCATGAACGTATACATTTGTCATCAATTAATACAGTTACCAATTTTTTTTCTTTTGATATTAAACCAAGCCCAAATTAATATGCTTTCTGGCGTAGCCAACTTAGCGTTGCTTCTTCGAACCAAAAAGTTATATGAATATCTCAATTGCTGCTTAAGCTTTAAAAGCATAAATCCCTTCTTTTTTTTTGATTCTGCCAAATAGAAAAGAAATATGTTAATTGAAAACTTCAAAAACCAGAAGCAAAGCTCAAAAGAGATAAAAGAACAGCAAAAAAACCAATGCAATCACTGCAAAAATGCATAAGAAAAGCAAAATTCAAATGAAAATCACTTGAATGCAAAAGATTTCCACAATTGCTTAAATCAAAATCACACAATTTTGTGGACGCTTTCGAGCACTCGGCCCGTTCACAATAGATGGAAGAAAAAAAACGTGTTAATTAATTTGCCTAAAGAGCGGCTGGCCAAAAAAAAGAAAACAAAAAGCGAAGGAAAAGTGAAACAGAAGTAAAAATGCGAAAGGAAGAAAAAAAATACTGCATTGCCAAAGGGAAAATTAAGCACCTGTTTCTGTCAGTAGGCAAACGATCTCTAGGCCAGTGTTTTCGCCCTTTCTGTCACTCCCCTCTCTCTCTCTCTCTCTCTCTCTCTCTCTCTCTTGGCTTTCTTTTGCTGATGATTTGCCTTTAATGCACTGGGGAACTTCAACTATTGCTTGCCAATTAACCGGGATTGCTTGACTACTTTTCTCGTTTCCTTTATCGCATTAAGTTTTATATGCTCAGCAACTGAGATTATGAAATTCCAACTCAATACGTACCTGTTTCTATGTGGTGTAAAGGCAGGAAAATATTAGTGTGGATATAACTATAACGTAAGATTTACTTAAAGCTGTTACACAACACTGGCAAATGCAATTTTTCTAGCAGTGTGTAATTTCGAGCTCAGGCGCTAACCTCAGGCCCGAGACCAACAAACCAACACCAAAACCAACAAACGTATTTACTCACTTGGACACACAGGCATTGCACAAATTGTTATTGAGCTTGGCAAGTTTTCAATTTACTCGAGCATCGAAGCTCGGAATTGCCACATTTTAGGCGCACGCATCAACGGAACGGTTCGCCCCTGGACACTGAACTCAACCGAACTGAACCGAACCGAACCAAACTCAACTAAACTGAGCGAGCGCCATATTGAATTTGGCCAGCAACTGCACAGAAAACAAAGTAAATGGCAAAAAAAAGCAAAAATACACAGAAAAAAAATCTGTAACAAAACAAAAACCACGCCCACACACTACTACTACTACCACTACTACTACAGGCGAAATGAAGTTCTCGACAGTCGAGTCGAGTTGCATACTTGCAGGCGCAAAATGTAATTAAGCTGCCCCAAACACACACGCACGCCTCCCCTACCACCCTCCTCCGAAAGCCAGCTGCCAAAAAAAAAAATAAAGAATTCAAAAAACCAGAAACCAGTTCGAGAGGCACCAGCTCAGGCCTATTTGCACCCGCTGGCAAGCTCGAGTGCCCATCCCTCCTCGCGACACTACCTTCTCGCCACCTAACCTTGTGGAAAATTGTCGAGTTTTTCAGTTGTGACCGTGGCCGGCTTGTTCGCCAGTGCCAGCATCGAGTTAATTAAAGCGATTAAGTTGGCAATAGTTCTCGCTCTGCCTCTCTTTCCCCCTACCCTCTCTATATATGTGTGTGTGTGTGTGTGTGTTGGCTAACGCGATTCCTCTTAACTTTGGTCAGTTTTGCCATAAGCCATAAGCCATAAGCCATATTGCCATTCAATTGTTATGCCCCTTAAGCCATAAATGTGCGTTAACAGCACAGAGCTAGAGAGGGAGATAGGAATGGGAATTTTGTCAAGTTTGTGCTAACGGACAGAAGTTAAGTGCTATGTAACAGTTATGTGCAGTTTAGTTTTCATTTATGCCTAGGATAATTTGTTGATTATAACCGAAAGAACTACAGACTTAAGTTAAATCAAGCAAATAGTTTCAAACAAGCAAATCTATTTTCAAATTCCACTTCAGCAAAACTCAGTTCAGCTAATTCGAATCGTGCTGTTGAAGCATCTCTTTCTCTATGCTTTCTCATTAGTCTTTGTGTGCGCTCTTTAAGTACTGTTAATTACTCTCTCATCTCACTCTTTCCCTTTCTATCGCTTGGTCTTGGAAAATCTCTTTGGGGCATCTTTATTGTGCGAATGAGTTTTTGGATCACTTTCTTTTGTCCGCTTAAGCGCTCGTTTAGACCAAATTGCAGCACTTGACTTGGACACATGACTTAAAGCGTCTTAATGTAGTCCAACAACTGTAAGCAACACTGTTTTCCTTACCCACCCGACCAACACAACCATCCAGCCCCTCTATACTCTATGTTTTTCATTCATTGCGCATTCAATAACAACAGCAACAGCTCGACAAGGAAGCGAGAGAAGCGAAAGAAACTTCGCAACAACAATAACGACATCTTTATTCGTATTCAAGCCAAAGAAATGCAATAAAAATATCGTCGTCGTCGTCCTCATCGTCCCCAGGCGCCAAAATGGCGTTTGCTTCAATTTCGCCAGCCCTGCGTCTGCCAAAAAACCAACCCATCCGATCAAACCCCACCAGAGACAATCAAAAAATTTGATTTTTACGTATGCGTAACTGTTATTTTTTTTTACGCTCTTGTTTGTTTGTCTTTGCCACTCCCCGTTCTCGCCCCTCTCTTGCTTGCTTGGCTGTTTCTGCTCCAGTTTCTCTCGTTTGGCGCAATATTAAAAATCCAACGCAAATATGCAGCAAAATTGTTCCCGCAATGTCTTTTCCGCTGTGCGTTGCGGTTGCCATATTGTTTTTCCAACGTTTTCACTCACATACACACACACACATACGTACGTTCATATATACCCTGAATGCATTGGAAAAGTTTAAGAATCGATGCAATGCACTTGTGTGTTTGTATGTGAAGTTTTCTTTGAATGTTCGGATTGAATTGATTACTTTATTACAGGGTAGCTTGTAGTTAAGCTGCCTTTTACGAAAAAGCCATTCGTATGCTTGTTCTTACCTATTTTACTTTCCAAAAATGTTATTTATTCTTTGCTTTTTTTTGAAGGCCTTTGTTAGCATAACGCTGCGATGCGTTGTGTGTGTGTGTGTGTGTGTGTGTGTGTGCTAGACAAACATGTGTGCATATATAAATTTATTGAGTGTTTTTTTTTCACATTTTGGCAACGGTTGCGAATTGAGCAAATCGAACTCACACAACTCATATGTAGTTAGATTCGAAAAACCAATTGCAGTTAGCAAAACAAATGTTGAAAATTAAACAAACAACAGCTTTACTCGCTACTCGCCGCAATCTCTACTCGCTACTCGTTGCAGCTGTTTGGTCTGCAACTGACTTCGCTAGTGCAAAAAAACTTTTGCTAACAAAAAAAATAAAATAAAATAAATGCCAAACAGTTCATTTACGTTTTCGTAGGGATTGGTCGTAGGTTAGGGCGGGCGGGCGCTAGGCTTACAAAGTGAAGCCATAATAATAACCGCTATGTGCATATTTAGTTTGGCGCAACAAAAGTTTTTTAATTAATTAGTACGTGGCACGTATCCCGCCGTCAAGCCCCTGTAGCAGTAGGCAACAGTTTTGAAAACGTTGCTGTTGTTTTTTCATATTTTTCTCTACGCTTTTTGCCATTTTTAGGATAGCCCCTTTTTGAGTTTTTAGCTGGCGTGATTCCATGCCAAATGCCAATTGGCAAACAAAGCGAATGACGCAGCAGAGTTGGCGAAAAGTTTTTAATGCGCAACGCCTGCGCGTATGCAATATACCAAATGCCAAATAGTTTGTGTCACACAGACACACACACACACGCACACACACATGTATGTAGGTTCGGGTAGCAGAGTTGCCAGGCATCTGGCAGAGCGCCGCTAATTGCAAAATTTTGTGCAATTATTTGAGGCAAAATGCTTGAAGTTCTCGAATTTGTCTGCTCAATTAGAGGGGCAAAATGTAAATAGTTTATGCAGCTAATTGATAGAGTTGTTAAGTGCAGAGTTGCAGCACTTTGCACTATATGGCAGTGTGCCCAGACTAACAGCCAAATGCCATTTTATTGCTCTTTTTTTCCTTATTTTAATGGCGTTTTATTACTGAGCAAGAGAGAGGGCGGGCGCAGGGTTTCTAGGCAACCAAAATGTTAACATTCAAGCGACAAGCAGGCTGGCAACCCTAAGCCTCAAGGCTTGTAACTTTTTAATAGCTTAAAGTTAATGGCATTAACTTTAATACGAATGACAATCAATATCAAGATGTCTAGGGTTCTTTAAAGCTCTTTGGTGATAGAATCGACTGTAAGGACTCTGAAATCGTGAAAATACTTACAGAGTGTTGTTAAACGTTAAATAAAATAGTAAAAAATGTATACTTGTACATGTAGCCAAACAGCGCATTAACACCACATCCCAAAACGCAATTTTACTTTAATTTTCTGTAATTGTTATGTCTCGGGTAGAAAGAAAACTAAAGTAAAAAAAGGGAAAAGAAAGAAAGAGCACGAAATAAAATGCGTGGCATGCAAATGAGCGAAAGAGAAGCAAAAGAAATGCAACGCGCAGATGATGCTGAGAACAACAACAAAAGCAATCTACTAACAACGACAATGCTCATAACAATTATTATAATCATAAGCATAAACATTTTATACAACAACAAACGAAAATGTTCATATTATATATTCCTCAGTACTAATAATGCGAAACAATTTTCTTTCCATCTTTCTACCCTCTTCCCTTGCCACTTTCTCTCTCTGTCTCTCTGTCGCTCTCTCATGCAGTACGGGACGCAACCATCCACCGATGTACACGGAGACATTGCCCGGTGAAAGTTTGGGCCTGATGATTACCTCGCTCTCCTCGGAAATGGGCGGGCAATATTACTGTACGGCTTCATATGCAAATACCGAAATACTCCAGACGAGCGTCACAATTAAAACTTATGGTAAGTTGCATACTTTACTTTTACACCCACACCCACACCCACACCCACTACACCAACTCCCCTCTCAAGCACCTTTAAGCATTGACCAAGTCCAACAAAATGTTCTTGAGCATTGCCTCGAGGCACTCACGAAATTATCCGCAAAGTTGGACAGTTGATTTATGAGAACTAAACTTGACATTATCCACAGACTTAATGATGTTTAACATTGAAATGATGTTGGCTTTTGCCAATGAATGTATCTAGAAGAATAATAATTACAATGAAACTGAAGAACAACACATTTGATTTATTAACGTAACAGAAAGATTAGAGAATAATAAATGAAATTGGAAAGTTTACGACAATCAGATATTGCTTATTGCGCATTTAAGTTGAAATTGAGCTATATTTAATATGCCCGGTAAGTGGACATTGTTGACGCTGTAGCAAACAGCTTTTTGTCTTGCGTGCTGCAAGGGCAATGCTGCTGAAGAAATTACTTCGAATTCGTTATATATTTTTGTATACTTATATAATACTTTTTGGATGCATTCTGAAAGCATAAAAGACGTGGATGTTGGCCCAAACAAAGACGTTACCAATAAGCACAAGTAAAGCAGCAGCAGAAGCACCCAAAGCAAAAGCAGCAATATCAGGCACAACAAGTACTACACACACACACACAAACGTAGAGTTTGCTGGCTCGTTAACTTTGCTGTGTGTGAAGCTTTAGAAAAGTCCACATAAGTGGCGCTGAAGCATCTGAAGCGCTTTCTTTCTACTTTTTTTTCATTTTTTAGGGGTCTCTTACTTGTTCTCTATGTGAAAACTTTTACGAGATTGATTTTTCTAAGCAATTTAAAGTGCTCGGTGCTCGGTGCTCGGTGCACATCAACGGCCAAGGAGTCCGAAAAACGTAAAAGCGTAGGGTGCGATAGTGCTCTTAAAACTACACTATATCCCTATACACTCAAAGAAAAATAGAAAAGTAGAAAGCAGCACACACGCACGTTTCTACTTTGCTATGGCACTGTCTGTTGTTTAAACAGAGTGCAAGACATGTTAAGAATTTACAGGCTCGATGGAGAAAAAAACCTGAAAAAGAGACAGACAGAGAGAGAGAGAGAGAAAAAGATAGAGACACAGATGTCAGTACTTTGGCCCAAGGGCGGAGACCTTTTGGAGTCTCTGGCAGCAGTAAGGAACTGCAGCAACGTTGTTGCATTTGAAATGAAATCAAATATTTTGCTACGCAACAATTTGTGCTTTCGATACGATGTAGGCAGGGCAGCATATGCCAAGGAAACCGGTGTCAATCAGTCGAAGGATTCCACATGCAAAACAGTTCCTTTCTTTGTGTGTGTGTGTGTGTTGTTGTCATTGCTGAGTAGTGGGGTCAAAACAGGACAATTGTGTAGTGTGTATGATACTACAAATTACTTAACAATACCAAACAACACACAGCAGTGTTGGCTAATTTGTTATGATGCTGTTAATGCTTGAGCAAATTATAGTACAAAATAAGTGTTAATAATAGTTTAAATACCCATCAAAGGTGTCTAAGAAGCTTAATCGCTTAGAGTATCACTTAAATCCTTAGGAATATTTTCAATATTACAAATAGTTGAAAGTCTTATACTGCGTTGCATGAAAAGCATGAAAATGCATTTAGTAATACAAGTAATTTCTTTAAGAATGTATGCTTTAAAGGATTGTGTCAAGAGAGAAGATTAAGCAGCTTTAAATGTTTCTGAGTGTTGTCCATGAACAATTAAATCCAAGCTCATCGCGATAGCTGACCAGCTTTAAAATCTACAAAATAAATTCTTGTCTGTGTGTGTGCTGCTGTCATTGGGTATGTTTGACAACTCACAAGTTGCATTTAGCTAAGCAAATAAGTGGCAAGTGTGAGAGGGGTTGTTAGAGTTAGTTAGAATATATATATTTGTGAAAAGGAGAAGTGCAAATTGCAGGACTTACTTTTGCAAAAGCAACCAAAATGCGTGCACCGAGACAACTCGAGTCGAGTCGAGTCGAGTTGAGTCGAGTACACATGCAACGTTGCAGCGTGTAGTTGCCGCCTCACTATTTACACACACACTCAGACACGCACACACACGTACATACAGATGAAACTGCTGTTGGTGTAGCTGTAGCTGTTGTTTGTGCCACTCACAGCTTAATATTTCAATATTTATGCTTTTAATAAATGCATATGCTGCAAACAAACTTCCGTTGCAAACGGCAACTTCCGATGTTGCCAAAGTGCGCTCAAGTTTGCTGCTGGACCACGGGCACGGTCTTTGCATGCCACAAGCATTGCAACGATACAGATATGCCACCATATTATGCAAACGCTGTATTAAAGACCTTAAATTCAATTTAATGCAAGAAATACAAACAGCAATTTGGCGAATCTATCTTAATAATAACAATTGCACCCAACGCCCATCGTCTTTTGCCGTTCGTCCTTTGTCCAAAATGTGTGCGTATCACATTGCATTCTCATGGCATAAATATTTAAAACTTGTTTTCATTAAGTGCCTAAGCCGATTTAACAGTGCTCAGCATTGCAATACACATTTTTGTTGTTGCTGTTGCTGCTTGTGGCAAGTGCATAATGCAATGCAACGTATTTTCACCAATACATTGTTTGGAATCGATTGTCAAACGACTAATTAAAATCTCGAGTGCTTTTTGTTACAATTCTTGTTGTTTTCTGCACAAAATGTGAATTTAAGCTGATTGCACGACTTAATGCCACACACAACGATTTTATAAATCCCTAAAAAACAAATAGAAATATATATATATATATCCGATAAGCACCTTTATTCAGTTTGAATACTTCATTGAAAAGTTTTCTCCTGAATAGTTTCCGTTGGGCCAGCAAGCAGTTCACTTATCTTGTCAAGCAGTTCAAAACTTATTGAACCCTTTTGACATTGCAATTGTAGCTTTGGGGTAGCAAGTTGGAATCTCTCAATTGATTTGGCAACAACAAACAGACAACTTAGTTGGCTGAGCTACAATCAAAAGCCATTTTGAGAGCCTAAGAGGAACGCTGATTGTTATTAAATGTGTGCTTAGAGCCCA
The DNA here is from genome assembly GCA_035044725.1 of Scaptomyza caliginosa. Classification (NCBI taxonomy): domain Eukaryota; kingdom Metazoa; phylum Arthropoda; class Insecta; order Diptera; family Drosophilidae; genus Scaptomyza; species Scaptomyza caliginosa. The sequence goes on from JAWNNR010000488.1 coordinate 162,973, forward strand.
ACTGTAGTCTTAACTGAACCAAAGTAAGGTTATTGCCACACAAAAAAAACACAAAAACAAAAATCCAATTGCTCTTGCCTGATTTTTAATAACTTGCTGCAGTTGCAGCTCTTTTTATTTTTATTTTTTGTATATGTTGTTTTTTGCTGCAGCACGAACTTTTTCAATAAGTTGCGAATCGTGTTTTGACGGTGTGCGGCATCTTTGCTTTTGGCTCTGTCTCCCTTGCTCTCTCTCTCTCTTCCTCTGTGTGTGTGTGTGTCCTGTGCAATGTACTGTATCCGTTGTGTCCTTTACTGTCCCCTAGCGTTGTCCTTGTTGTCCTTGTCGTTGTTCAAACTAATAATGAAATCGTAAACTAGTTCATCTTCCCCCCCCTCCCATTTTTTTTGTATCCATCTCTTCTTTTCTTGCTTTGCTGTTGCTGTTGTTGCTGTGTTTATTTTGATGTTGTTTTCAGACGTCAGCGAAAAGTGTTTGCCCAACAAAATCTCACACGCAACGACAATGTGAACAACAACAATAACAACAACAGCAGCAAAAAGAGTAACAAGCTGCAGTTTGTTTGCCTTTGTCCCAAACTGTAAGTTCAGGCCAAAGAAAATTCGACAGAAACTCTTATTTATTTTATACACATTGCAAGAGTTAGGGAGAAGGGGAAGCATGAAGACCTACTACACACGAGTATACTGCCAATAAAATTGGAAAATGGAAAATATTTTTTACACACAACTCTTCTTGCCGGTTACTTTTTTTTATGGCTTTGACCGAAGGCCGGATACCAGCACTGGGAGCTGCCGAAGACCTCTTTTGGGCACCTACTGCACTTTTAAGTTGAATGGCATTCACTGTGCGTGTGTTTGTTTCTTTGTTTGTTTGACAGTCAACAGACAGCTGGTTTGGATGGACAGATGGCTTGTTATTACACTGATTTATAAATAAACTGTAAATATTTGTGCTACACACACGCACACACACACACACACCCAAACAAACCCTCACACATAAGTGTTGAAAGCCAGTTCAGCAAATGTTGCAACCATTTTTCTTTATTTTTTTTTTTTATTCACCCTTTTGCTTGGCCGCAAAGCGATCTGCACAATTTCCGCACAGGAAATGAGTGCAAACGCATTTCTGCAGCATTCCTTGGCAACAACAAGAACACCCGACTAAATCCATTTCTTATATTTTCTTAACACCTGTCAAGCAAATGCGTTTGGGTCTTTAGTTTAGCTGCCCACAAAAGTAGGCAACACTTTATGCTTGGCCCGCATTTAAATAGATTTTGTTAACTATAAAATTCTGTAGAATTGTATCTTTTGTACGCATTTGATTTAGGGCTGAAAACCATCAAGGTTTTAAGGTTTTGAGGATTGCAATCTTAAATCAATGGCAACAAAATACAATCTTCTATGATATAGTATGTACCATGTAGAAGTTATCATTAAACCAATAATGATGGCAAAAAGTCACTGAACTGCAGCAAATATAAAAATTGCACCTGGCTAACAGTAAAGGCAAGGACGTGATGAGGCGTGCTGCGGCGTCCAATATGTTGACTTGACCCCCTTGCCGCCTTAACCAGTTTGGTTGATGGCTTTGCTGAATTTTGTTGTGTGCACCGGTCTGTTGATATTAAACAGTTTGGTGTGTAAAATATATTTTACTTTGCGCCTTAACTTCAAACCCTCCCACTTGCCATCTCTCAGCTTCGATTTACTGGGTGACTGGCTGGCTGGTGGCCCTTAGCTGCTGGCGTCCAAGCTGACCCAGCCAAACTTCCCATCGTTAACACCCTACCCCTGCTTGCCACTCTGTAAATTTGGCTGTTGCCTGTTTGTGTTTGGATTGTGCGCAAGTATTTGATTTAGGAATTTCAGTTTGCTATTTTTTCAATTTCTGCTGGTGTTGCTGCTGTTGGTGCTGTTGTTGCTGTTGCTACAACATAGATTTATTGGCATGCCTGGGCTGTGACTCTGACTCTGACTCTGACTGTGACTGTGACTACAACTCTCGATTCGTGTGTTCGTTTGTACGTTTGGCTCGTTAGTGACCCATGGAGCGCATAGCATAGATTGTGGCAAGTTGTTGGGGGTCATGTTTCGGAGGTTAGTTGAATGCTTTCAATGCTTGGATTCCTGATGCTTACAAATACGCGCACATATCTGAGAATCTTTTGCGCTTGATGTTTGAATTGCTTTCATGTGGCAGTGACAGTTAGCTTAAAATTATATTACGTATACGTCAAAGACAGCCAAACAAAGGACAGAAGCGAAGTGCTTACGTTACAACTTGTCAGAGAAATTTGTTTGACATTTGACTAACCAACTTGAACGTCAACTTCAACTAACACTCTCTTCCTTTTTTGTTTGTGTTCTATTTCATTTTGCAGTGGCTATTACCTGGACAAATGCACCGGAGAATCAGTTTCCCATTTTGGGCGATGACTACGTGGTCAAGTGCGAGGTGAAAGCTGATCCCAATCCGACCATTGACTGGCTGCGCAATGGTGATCCAGTAAGTAAAAAATATCAATCAAAAATGAAAAAGAAATTTAATCTCTGCTGACACCTCACCTTGTTGTCTCTTACCCCTTCGTTTATCACTAACAGATTCGCACAGATGCCAAGCATGTGGTTCAGACACATGGTCTACTCATTCGCGATGTGGCCGAGACCGACGATGGTATTTACACATGCCGTGCAGCTGTTATTGAGACGGGTGAACTATTAGAGCGTACCATTCGCGTGGAGGTTTACATTCGTCCAGTGATTACCCAGTTATCTAGCACTCTTGAGGCTGTTGAGGGCAAACCGTTTGCGGCCAATTGCACAGCAATGGGTAAACCGGTGCCAGAGATAAGCTGGATCAAGGACTCGGTGCAGTTGAATGTGGCCAACGCCGATCGCTTCAAGGTTAATGCCCAGACAGGTCTGATGACCATCAGTTCGGTCACCCAGGAGGATTATGATACATACACTTGCATTGCCAAGAACGATGCTGGCGTTGTTGATCAAAAGACCAAATTGAATGTGCTCGTTCGTCCCTCCGTTTATGAGCTGTACAATGTGACTGGTGTAAGTGGCAAGGAGATTGCCATCACCTGCCGTTCCAAGGGCCGTCCCGCACCCGCCATCACTTTCCGTCGCTGGGGTACCGAACAGCAGTACACACCCGGTGTGCAAATGGACGACGAACGCATCCATCTCGAACAGTACTTTGATGAGGAGCGCGGCGAGAGCACCGGCACCCTACGCATTGCACGCTCTTTGCGCTCGGACGATGGTCTCTATCAGTGTATTGCCACCAATAAGGGTGACACTGCCTATAAGACGGGACACATTGCTATCGAATTCCCGCCCGATTTTACACACATGAAGGAACTACCGCCAGTCTTTAGCTGGGAGCAGCGCAAGGCAAATCTGAGCTGTTTGGCCATGGGCATACCGAACGCAACCATTGAATGGCGCTGGAATGGACGCAACATCAAGGACCTGTTCGATACCAATTTGAAAATCGAAGGTACCGGACCACGCAGCGACCTTATCGTACATCCCGTAACCCGTCAATACTATTCCGCCTACAAATGCATTGCCACGAATATTCACGGCTCAGCCGAGCACGATATGCAGTTGAAGGAAGCACGCGTACCGGAGTTTGTCTCAGCTGCTGTACCTCGCCAGTTGACGGCCACTACCATCACATTTGATATACGCGGTCCACCTACTGAGCTTGGCTTACCGATACTCGCATTTAGTGTTCAGTACAAGGAAGCCCTTAATCCGGACTGGTCAACGGCACTGAACCGCAGCTGGTCACCCGACTCACCCTACATTGTCGAGGGTCTGCGTCCCCAGACCATGTATAGTTTCCGTTTTGCGGCACGCAATCAAGTCGGTCTTGGCAACTGGGGCGTCAATCAACAGCAGTCGACACCACGCCGTTCCGCACCCGAGGAACCAAAGCCATTGCACAGCCCTGTTCAGAATGATAAGGAGGAACCCGTCGTTGTGTCACCCTATTCGGATCACTTTGAGTTGCGCTGGGGTGTACCAGCTGATAATGGAGAGCCCATCGATCGCTACCAGATCAAATACTGTCCAGTAAGTATTGCAACTTCTTGTACAAGAGAGTTTCCTCAAGGATGCCATAACACAGTTATTTAATTGTATTCTTTTTCATTCTGTATAAAGGGTGTTAAGATGGCCGGCACATGGCATGAATTGGAGGATCGCTGCAATACCATTGAGGTTGTGGAGACAACATCGTATCAGATGACCGATCTGAGCGGCAATACATATTATCGCATCGAACTGAAGGCGCACAATGCCATTGGGTATTCGTCGCCAGCATCAATTATAATGAAGACGACACGAGGTGAGTCCGATTCAGCTAATAACAATCTGGGCACATTGCTCTATTCGGCCGGCTACAATTCCGGCGTCGGTTCGCTACACAAACAACTCACAATCACAACAACAAGAACAGCAACAAGAACAACAACATCAACAACAGCAACCACAACAACAATCATTGCGCTGGCCACAACAATCAGCATTACTTTATTTAGTGTTCTAACCTCAATGTTAGTGTAAAGCGAAACAAATCGATTGCAATTTCGATAGACTGCTCGATTTGTTTCGATTTACTTACTGATCATGATCATTTGCATTATGTGTTATATGAATATCGAATATCGGAACCGAATATCCAATATATAGTCTTAAAGTCATGAAATCGAAATCGATATCGATACCAGTAGCTCTATCGATAGCGGAGTCTTTTTTTCAAACAATATCTAAAAAACAAAAAACAAGATCAGCAAAAATACTTACATCAAATTCTTGAAATACATGCATACTATCTATGAATATATTATTATATATACAACAGAATATATTCAATTTATAAACCTATTTTTGAACGCTCTATTTAACGTATATCTAATATATAAATATCATACTATATATTTATACAACAACATACGTTATACAAATAGCGAGTACAATAACTTTTGCATACATTTTTGTAGTGTTTATTTCTTGTGTATCAAATTCATCCTTCTCTTTTTTTTAGTTTTTTTGACCTCAGTGTGATTCCAATCAAATCTCTTTTTTTACTACTTTAAACACTTTTGTTCTTTTACTCTGTGTGTGTGCTATATATTACTATACTACATATGTATATACATATTATTTCTTACAATATGTTTCTTTTTGTGTAATTCTTGATTAAGAAACCCAGTTCACAATATATCGTATATTATCTTTTGTTCCATTTGTTGTGAACTTTTACAATTTTTGTTGCATGCTTTTGTGCGTTCCGTTAAAGCTAACAACTAATATAAATACTTTTCTTTATTTTTACCATGAAAGCCCCGAACAAAAAAAAAACACACACACATACTCTCAATAAACTTAAATCTCATAGCGGTTTACATTCCAAAACAAAATCAACACAAATCGCTTGAAATGGATGCGTTTTCAAGTGTTTTACAACACTGCGCTTTCTTGTATGCTCCACACACTGAGCTTGAATAAGCCCTATTAGTAAAAAACAAGTCAAACACTTTCTGGTTTCAATTTTCCTTATATCATTCTCATGCAGCACACAGCACAGGTGTTGTCCTGCTCTCTCACACACACACACACACACACACAACACCACCACCGTACACACATACAAACGCCATTAAACATTTACACATCGAATAAGATCGTTTCATTATTATGTGTTCGTATCTGTTTTGTGAGCTGTGCTCTGTGCTCCTTCTGTTCGTTTATCTTATGTGTGCTCTCTTTTGTATACCGTTATTTTACTGTATTCGTTTTGTTTAGTTGTATGTGTGTGTTCCTAAAGAAGAGAACGCCTCGTGTCAATTTTTTTCTATATTTTTTTCGTATTTAAACTACAATTCATAAGCATTTACTTAATTATGAAATAAAAAGTAAAAAAAAAGATAAACATGAAATGAAAACCGAATCCAAATCCCTTTAATTTAGTCTAATTGATTTTTTTTTATATTTTTGTGTGTGTGCAACCATCACATTTTGAATTTTAAATGCATATGTATATGTAATAACTAATTTTAATAAATATATATATTTAAAATAAATATTTACAAAAAAAAATGATATAAACACATGCAATCAGTTTTGTTAATTGTAATACATAAATATTTCTATATAAACATAGTTCGTAAAACTTCTTTTGGCTCATTTAGTTTGCTTCATTATAATTACTTTTACTTTTATTCTACATTTCCCTTTGTATGTACTGCGACTATTTCTTTAGTTAAATTTTTGTATTAAGCAACAACATTATTAAACTTAAATTACAAAGAAAGAAACAAAATAATCAAAATGAAAACAATTAATGAATAAATATTGAAAACAAATCGTAAATTGCAATGGCAACTCTTTTTTTTCTCATTTTTATTTTTGTCATTTGAATACAACACTGCGTCTTGTTTGTTAATTCTTTTAACTCGCTTTCTGTCTATGTCTCTTTTCTCGCTCGCCCTCTTCCTTCTCTCTTTGTACATTTCTCATCTTTCAATCCACTCACTCTTTCTCTTTTTTATTTAGCTCTGCTTGTCTTGTCGCACTATCGATAAAGTCGAAACAACATTGATCTATGTTGACTTTTGCTTATCGATAGTTTAACAGTACGTGTATGTCAATGTGTGTATGTATGTGCGAGTGTGTATGTGTATTTGTGTGTATTTAGTACATTAGTTAACTTGTTGTACAATTCTCTCAATTCATAATATCATAAGATTCTTATCATACTTGAGCTCGATCCAAACATCTTTTCATTTCTAACTTTAGTTAACTTTATCTAATCTAAACTAACTACGTCTAAGTAACAAACAAATTAGTGTCTGCATCTATATATATATTGAAAATAACTACATAGCATAATCTACTAATAGTCAACTAGTTAATATGTCTAAAACTGTAATACACATTGAGAGTCGCTGCTAAAGCAAGCAGTGCAAACTGTACCCAGCAAACAATAACTCTAACCAACTAATCTCAAATCCAATAACACTTACACCCACACACATACACGCATAAATATATAAATATATATAATAGACACACACTCTGTCACATTATGTTATGAGTCTTCGTCGCCGTCGTCGTCGTCTCTTTCTCGGTATTTTTTAAATCGCAAAAAAACAATATCAAGCAAGAAAGAAAACCAACAAAAATATTCTTTTGTGTGTTTCCTTTTCTTCCTTTTTTTCTTCTACTACTTTTCTTTGTTTTTTCTCTCTTTTACGCTGTGTGACAAATCGAAACAAACCAAAAAAAACCAAAAAAAAAATAAAAAATAAAAAATCGAATCCCCAAATCGATTGCTATGATATCAAAACTCAACTACCACCTAAAAACCCAACAACAAAAAACCAACAACAACATAATACTCTGTAACCTGTTGCCGCACCAAAAAAAACCAAATAATACTCTTATACTGTTGTGCCGTTGTACCTGTGTATCCAAAACCGGTTCCCTTCTTAAAAAACAAACAGACAATCCCTATCCGTACTCACAAAGCAGCGCCACAAATACACTGCTTGCTGCCAATGCACCGCTGTTGCTGCTGCTGCTGCTCTGGCTCACAACGCGCACTGCTTAAGCGGGTGTACTTATCAAGCAGTGCACGAAGCAGTGCCAGGACTACCGGAAACCGATGCTCGAAGCCTGAAGCTGCAAATGTTTTGTTATGTTATTCACCGTATCTACTACTTTGTTTCTGTTGTATTGTGTTGCAATAATTGTAAATAACAATAAGTGAAAGAAAAACAAAAAAAAGAAATGAATTATATATACATAAATACATACCACATACATACACACATATGAAGCATGATAAACTTTAAATATATATAAAAAAAGGAAACAACATATGATGATAACTTATCACTAGGGTGTTAAACAAAGTTTATATACATATAGAGATATGTGCGCTGCTATTCATATACAAACTACTATACACATACATACACATATGATTCCATTCAATGTACAAAATACAAACTGCTCAATGCCAAAACAAAACATTCCAAACCAAACAAAAAAAATAATAATAAAACAAATGTACATGTGTGTCGAATCGCTCACAATACTTTTTTTTGTATAACTTAAGAGGCAGCTAATCGTTAAGCTAAATGAAGAGGTACTTACTATAAAGTAGAACACAGTACGTAGTAGAACAAAATATAAAACAAACATTTTCTGTTTGCTGTTGTCACATACATACATGGATGCCATTTGCCTGAACGTAGTTTGTTTTTTTTTGCTTGGATAACAACACTGCCAGATGATAGGAGTTTCTAGTTGGGATCTTAAATAGAATATCCTGCAATTAACCTAGAACCTGGAGCTTTCTAGGGAACTGATTTAAGAAGATACACCACCGTTATTATGTTTATCCTTTTCATACTATTTGTATCTTATGTAGTATGTGATCTTAGAGCGTTTTGTTTTGTTTTGTTGTCTATTTCTATTCAACGTATACGTTAAGGGGACAATAAGTAACTAAAAGTAAAAGAGTATGTTAAAACGAAAACCAAAACAAGATAAAACTTAGTGTGAATCTCAAGTTTAAATCAATTTTTAGGGAGCCAACGCAACACCCCCAAAAAAACCCCTTAAAAATAATGAAAGAAGGAAAAAAAACACACACACACACATGTTTCCAACTACGAATTTTTTTCACATGGTGTATTTAGCTTAAAGTATTGAAATTTTGTAAATGTTTGTGCTCATTGAACATAAATATATATTAGAAGATAAGAAATATTAAGAACAAAAAAAAAACGTAATAGGAAAGCAGTTCAATTTAGAAAAAAATATTCCTTGTATACAATTTTTAGTGAAAGCAAAGCAAAAAAAAAACGAAACTTTTTCTAGCAAAATATATATATACTAAATATACTATAATTCCAATTTATACCTTTACAATATACAATATACAAAAGTTATACATACAACCTACTATAGTTAGTGACAAATTCAGCCCGCCTAACGTTGCTGAGCAGATCGTATCGTATTGAATTTTCTCGTTTCTTGTTTTTTTTTTGGTTTTTTTTTTTTTTTGTATCTAGCTTTGTGAAGCATACAAATACTAGTTAATAAATTAAATCTTAAACTTAAATAAATAGAAAACTGGCCAAAAATTACCAAGCAATAATAAGAACTGGCGAAAGCAGTCGGCTAAGCAGTCAATAAAGCAGTTTTAAGCCATGTAGTAGTTGCATCTACCCAACGCCCCGAACTGTAAATAAGTTTTATGCCATTGCTCAAAAGCCTAATTAATTAGCTACAACTACAACTTAAGATTTGAGACACCCTGTCAGTCACTTGACAGGCAGCTAGATAAGCATATAGATTTGCACTGAAATACACGGATTAATGTTTTTAAACAGAGACAGTGAGATGTTTTCCAAACACACACACACACCCACACACACCTATACAGCTACACAGTTGGTAGAGAACATAAGTAACAAAAAAAAATGCATAAGTGTCATAAATGTTGTAAGCAATCTTCAAAACATACATACAAACATATATAAAATAAACACAAAATCTAAGAAGTAAGCAGTTCATTTTGGGTAATAAAGAAACAACTTTAACAAATAAATAACTGATGAGAAAAGTCTTCTTTATGTGTGTGTGCGTGTGTGCGCAAAACAACAAAACAATCGATAAATAAAACCGATAAACGATCAAGCAGCTGCCAGGTGTGATATGCCGACAGGTAATATGGTTATGCAAAAACTTAGCTTTGTTATCGAATATTCAATAATATATAGTTTAATCTATGTATATTCAACAGAACACACACACACACACAACAATATTAACCAAATACAAATCGCTTTTGATATAATTTTCACAATACAAACTAACACTAGAAGAGAACATAAATGAAACTCATAACGGAGGCAAGCTTCCATAATCCACGCAAGCAAAAAAACAAAAAAAATATATGTTACTAATATACTATTATATTTATGAGTTTTATTAAGTTTAGTTGTAGTTTGATAAAGGAAATAAAATATAAAAACCCTTAAAAACAACTATTAAAACGTGCAGCACTCAAAACTTAATATTTTTAACAATTTCTATTTTATTTGTTACTAAAACTAAAATCAATTACGTTAATGTTATTTGCAATCACAATTTTGTGTATTCAACATATATATATATAAACTTTTTAAGTGTTATTGTTACATTAAAACTAATTCCACACACACACACACTCACATACACACAGATGCATTCCTTGTACAAAAGAAAAGAAAATTTGGCTTCTAAGTTGACGAACAAAAAACTGCTTTTGCTTGTATATTTTGCTTATTGGCTTTTTATCTATACTTGTTATTTGTCTTTTGCATATTACGCAAATCTTTTATTTATAAGTTTCGCGCTTTCTCACTCAAACTCTCTCGCTCTCTCGCTCTTACCTTCTATCTCGCCCTCTCTGTCTTTCTTGACTATCTCTCTCTCTCTCTCTATATATATATAATCTTATGTAAGCCCCGCCCCAATTGAAGGCTGCATGTTTTATTTTTGTTTGTTTTTCTATTTATAATTTATCAAATTAAGTAATTTATGTTATGGCAAATTGGTGTTTTTATTTATTTTTCTGTTCTACAAATCTATTAATTAATATTTATGCTTATTTACGGAACATGCTTTATTTTATTTTTAATTTAAATTTGTATTTTTCATTTAACTTTCACCTGGAACTACACACACAAAAATGTAAAATAATTTTGTACAAAACTTAAACTCAAGGATAAAACATACAAAAATCATTTAAAAAAGTGTTAATGCTGAAAACAAAAAGAAAACAATGAAAACAAGTTTGTAACTCAAGTATAAAGTTAGTTGTATTTATATTTTAAATCGCTTCGCCTTATTCATTTTGAGAATACAGCAAAGAGATATCTAGTATGCCATAGATTAAGATTAGTATTAAAATAATATATATAGAACTATGCAAGAGATAATTGAATGACAATTTACTAATCAAGCACTTTCTTACACCCCTTTTACCCCACTCTCTCTCCACACACACACCCTCCCAAAAAACAAAAACAACAACAAAAAAATGTCTTTTACAACACAGGCATCGATGTAATCCAAATTGCGGAGCGTCAGGTGCTCTCCTCGGCAGCGATTGTTGGCATTGCAGTTGGCGGCGTTCTTCTTCTTCTCTTCATTGTGGATCTGCTGTGCTGTGTGACCGTTCACATGGGCGTCATGGCAACCATGTGCCGCAAGGCCAAGCGTTCTCCCTCCGAGATCGACGATGAAGCCAAACTCGGCAGGTAAGCATCTCCATATATTTCTTCAATTCCTCTTTCCCCACTCTCTCTCTCTCTCTGTCTCTGTGTGTCTGTTTATCTTAGTGTCTTTTTGGGGGGATGGGGTTTAAAATCCAAAAATAATATTGCACTAAAAATGAAACGAACTTTTCAAAAAAAAAAATCCAATTAAATGTTTGTTCCTTTTGTTTCGTTTGTTTGTTTCTACCTCCATTCGATTTGCACCGCTCCTTAAGCCAAAATTCTTCTCAACGCTCGGATTTCGAATACAATTGGGTCTATGCGCGTCCAAAATCGTTGTTGTTCAATCGAAATTCACTAATATTCGTTTGAGGAAAATATCAAATAAAATAATATTTAAGAACAGCTCACAAAAATTTCTTTCTTTCACCTAATAAACATTTTTTGTTACATTCTCATTTCTAGTGCAATATTAAATGTTTACACACTTTTGCCATTCACACAAAACAACAAACAGACGAAATACCGTTATAACTTTTGTTATTTCTCATACAAACGTTATTGTTGATTCAACGATTTGTTGTAGAATTTTATACATTTTTTTTTTTTAAACACAAAGAGGAATTCCACTGGCCAAATGATTTTAATTTTGAATATCGTTAAAGAATGCATGAAAGTGCCAAATATTAAACGGATTAAATTCCTGTTCACAAATATATATTAACCAATGTTATCCAGTGGAATCCGTCTAAAAGTAAAACTCAGCTAGACTTAGCATATATTCTTTGAACAAATAAGAAAACTATACATTAAAAAAAATACCCAGAAAGTGCCTTTGTTTCCTGCTCAATAGTATAGTAAAAGTAGGCGACTTTTCCACAATTTCCTTCTTATTTTTGTATTTTTTGTATACCAAATACTTGTTTCATTTGTATTACATTTGTTATCATCACAGAAGAACACGCATTATTCTTAAAACAAGAAAAAAATAAATAAATACCAATAGAAACAACAATCACAGCCTCCTCTTTCTCTCTCTCTCTTTCTTACCCATTACTTCTGTACTGTTTCTCTTGATTTTCTCGACATCATACTCATACGTACTGTTTAAATTGAAAATCATCTCCAAAACACACAATAAAACCAAACCAACAATCCAACAAAATCCAATATAACCAAAAAAACAAAAAAAATCAAATGAAATTCGAAAAATAAAAACAATAAATTATAAAAAAAAAAATAAAAATTCGAAAACAACCCAAAATTAACATCATCTAACCAAGCAGTCTTTATGGTTGGCGTTTCCCGCTACCTTATTGCAGTGGGCAGCTGGTTAAGGAGCCACCACCATCACCGTTACCACTGCCGCCGCCAGTTAAGCTCGGCGGCTCACCAGTGCCATCACCATTGTACGTACATTATTCGTATTCCTACCTCTTCTTCACACTTTCTTTTATCAGTTAGTTTTTCTTTCTGTTTTATTCTTTGCACTGCTTTCACTGCTCTATGCTCAAGTAGTAACGGTTTTAGCTACATACATTTCACTCTGATCATATTACATCACGCTCCATCTCGCTCTCTCTGCATGTAGAAAGTAGCTTTATGAATATCTGTAGCTTGTTATTTGTAGCACTTAGCTTTTGTATGCCGTGGTAAGTAAGTTATTAAGCTGGCTGATTTCTCTATAATAGCTTAATGCTTATTAATGCTGTTTACTAATCGACACTCGCACTATTACCATACACAGGGACGAAAAGGAGCCACTGCGTACGCCCACTGGAAGCATTAAGCAAAACTCAACCATCGAATTCGACGGACGTTTTGTGCATTCGCGCAGCGGCGAAATCATTGGCAAAAACTCAGCGGTATAAGCAAGAATGCCAAATATGAAAATAATGCACAAAACTTGCAACAGAAAATAGTATTGAAACGGTAATGAAGGACAACAAAACAGAAACAAGCTAAGAAGGAGCAGCACCACCAACCCACAAAAGAAACAAAAAAATAATAATAATAATATGCATTAACTAATTACCTGCCGCCTACCCACAAGCAAACAACCAAAACGAATACTTGTGTACTACTAACGACACGAACAAGTTGCGAATTATAGCAACCAACCAAGCAGTAGGAGAGGAGAAATGATTGATGAAAAACGATAACCAAAGCCAAAGCTGTGGGAACAGCATTTAGAATTCTGTGTGTATTTTTTTTTTATTCTCGGATTGGCATATGAGTTGGGTGTCTCAGCTTCTGAATATGTTTTAGTTATACTTTTTAAGTTCTATATACAAACGTAACTTAATGTCATTATATACTATATCCGATATCTAAATACATGCATACATAAAAATCGTATTTTAAGCTCACTGAAACACACAAAAACATACACTACTCATATGTCCATATGTTGCTTAACTTTGTGTTTGCTACATAGCTTCTTCTTCTTCTTCTTATTATGTTTTGATTAGAATTCATGATGGAATCCACGATATGTACTATATATAGTGCTGAATGGATCGTAGCTTAAGATCAAAACAAACACAAACAAAACAAAAACAAACAAAAAAACACTTAAATTAATGCCTTACAAACATGAAGAACAAAACAAAATGAAAAATTACATTTATTTAGCATTTAAAGTGAAAGCGAAAAGATATTTAAATTAAGGCAAAAATACCAAGCGATGGATAAACAAAAAATAAATATTAGTTTAACTAACTTAAACATGCCATAAATAAGTTTTAACATTAAGTTCAAGCATTCAACAACAAACAAGAAAAAAAAAATACTTTTCTTTACACACATGCACACAATCCACATCCTCACTTAATTCGTAGTACTTAAACCACTGAACAAAAGACTTTGCGAGCATTTGTTTCTTAAAATTTATTAAAATTATTAACAATTATACACACACAAGCATGACAAACTATTGAAACAGTGTTAATTTTTTAGTTAAGAATTGAGTCAGATACAAAAAAAAATTTGGTTTCCTATTGGTAAATTGATATACTTAATACACAACAACCTATATAATGTATGCTAGTTATAAACAAAATGCTCAATGTATGTAAAAGGAATGTTGTACATACATACATACGTAACTATGTATGTTATTATGAATATGCTAAATACCAGAGTACAGTTGCAACTGCTTGCACAGGATGTGCAAAAACAGTTGGTTTAAACTGCTTGCTTTAATTTTGTGTGTACGCTGTTCAACTGCTTTGCAAGACATGTAACAAAGACAAATATTTGAACTGCTTTGCGTTAGAACACTGCCAAAAAAAAAATATATAAAGCAAAAAAAATATATATTATGTGTTTTGAATTAAAATAAGGCAAGAAAATTGCAATTGAAAATTCAAAGAATATTCTAAATGTGTAATAAAAACAAATGAACTCAAAACATAAATATTTTAATGAATATCTCTGTGTGTTATATGCTGAAAAGAAAAAACAAAAAACAACAACTACGAAAATGCCAAACAATTTGTATTATTATTATGTGTATTTTTATTTTTTCATTTTATAATTTTTAACTGCGTTAGATTTTATTTTAATACATATGTTCTCATGACATTCTATTAAGAAGCAGCAACAAATGCAAATTATGAAATTATGTACTCAATTATTTTTATATTTTGCACATCTATGTTTTATTTTATCATGTATGAGAATGTGTTTGAAATGAACAGAATATATAACAATTTGTAAGTAAGAAATGAAAAGAATAATTATTTAAATAATGAATATATATA
Source organism: Scaptomyza caliginosa (assembly GCA_035044725.1). Lineage (NCBI taxonomy): Eukaryota > Metazoa > Arthropoda > Insecta > Diptera > Drosophilidae > Scaptomyza > Scaptomyza caliginosa. Next base: position 178,045 of record JAWNNR010000488.1, read on the forward strand.
CAAATATATATAAAAATTATGTATGTACATGTATTGAAATTTAATGTGTAAGTATTTTTTTTCTACACGAATAAAAAAAAGAAAACTGAAGTAAAAACCCAAAAAAAAAACCAGAAATGATTTATATATATACACCAAGAACTATGCTGAAGAGTAAAAAGCGTTATATTTATTAGTTAGTTAGTTTTTTTTTTTTTGTATATTTTAGGTTTGGTTTTGTTCTGTTTTGTAGATGTTTGCCAAAAGCTTTTGTAGCTTCTGTTGCCAGTTAAGTCAAACGCCTTGTCAGAGCTTTTTACCTACTATATATATATATAAATTACAAGTAACAAATAACCATATATAATATATACAAATATTATATACAAAACAAAAACCAAAAGCAGAACAAGAATGTTTTTTTTTTTTGTGTGTGTGTATTTACTAACAGGAACTACTAAAGAGCTACACAATATTTGAATTGTAATTATGTAGTAAAATATATGAACAAAACTTTTGGACTGCTTTTGGAAGCGCGGCATATAAAATATGGCGATTAAATGCTAAATTGAAATAACTAAAAACCAATCAAGTAAAACACTTCTTGACATGAGAACTTCAAGGTGTAGCATTTTATAAAACACAAATAAAACAATTCAATAAGATAAATAACTGAACAAAAAGTCACGAAACTTAATCGTTGGAAAATAAAGTCGTATAAAACATAAATGAAAGTCTTTTATTACCGTGGCGAAATTTTAATTAATGTGCGATCCTAAAAGTATGCTGTAATTTAATTGCTTACAATCACTTTAGCGAAGACAGCAACCAACCGTCTGCTGCTACGATTAGGAGTAACCATCTATAAGGTATTCGTATGTGGCTCGGTTGTAGTGGCAGTTGGGTAGATTGTCTAATTAAATATATATGATAAGCTAAATCAAACACAATGGTTAAATCAAAAGGCAATCAACTTGGAAAGAATTTAATAGACTACTGTACATAATCGTAATTTGAACACATTGTATAGATTCTTATGATAGATCACTTGGCATATCATTTAATTGGACATTAAACAAATAGGATACGAATATAGTTATAATAAACACAATACACTGAGTTAGAACATACATAAATTCACAAAGCTGACGCTGCTCGCGTCACAGTTTAACTAGCTGCCGAGGTTACTAAACCTCAATGCCCTCATCGGACCGCTTGTTCTGGCGATGCAGTGCCTCCTCGGCATTGAGTTTGGTTTTCTCGGTACGCGTGTGCCAGACGAGAACATCCCGACAGTTGTTGGCCAACGGCTGCAGCTGTTCCCGAGTGGTGAGAAAGTGCAGGATTTCGCTCTCCTGATAGCCGCGCTGCACCTCATAGGAGAAAACCGCCTGCGGATACTTAAAGAACAGATCCATGCTTATGCCAAAGGCGGCCATATCAATGGGGAAGGGTCGCTCTGGCCGCCAGGCGGCATTGAACTTAATCACCTTGCCATCGCTATTGAGCAACGGACGCTCGACCATCAGGCCGCCAACAAGGCCCACCGGCCAGATGCCCACATGTCCTGGCTTAATTTTGGACATTTCAGCAAACAGCTCCACCGAATACGAGTTGTCATCGTCCATGAAAAAGACAATCGAATGGCGGTCTGGTGAGGCATAGGAGCGCAGCCAGGCAAGCGCCAGATTACGCTGCTCCACGCCGCGTGGCTTTATCCAATTGGGATCCTTGCCCTGCAACTTAAACTCCGGCGGCGTTTTAACATTGAGCTGCGTAAAGCGTTTCTCTAAGCCGGCACGCAACAGCAAATTGCGTACCAATGGCGTGGTAACATTCGAATCCTCCACAATGATCCAGTGCAGATTGGGCACCAGCATAAACAAATGTGACAGCCTACAAACATTACGATCTATATGTATTTTTAAACTTTTAGCATCGATAGCATCACTCACCTAGTTAGTTCGGCTTTTTGGGCAGGCCGCGCATATGTCGGCGTTATGGCATAGATTTTGGGCAGTGTATCTGCCTCTAATTTCGAGTACATTGCCTGCAAATACTCTGGTCCCTGGCAGGTGCGTTTGCCGTTACGATGCACCATTAGCAGGATAACGATAAAAACAATAATCAGCACGAGCACTTGGCGCGGGCGTATGCGTACCTCGGACATGGCGCATCTAACCTCTTCTTAAGTAACCCAAAAATTATACAAAAATCGCCAGCGTGTGCAGCCACTGCGGCAAAACAAACAAAAAGAAAACAAACAATAAATTCACACAATTATATCTCGACTTCATCATCTAACGTTTGGGCTACCTTTTACTGTGCTCTACACCGTTAACATTAATACGAATTCTAATTTTATTTGCGTTTAGTTATTCAGGTTGTGAGGTAAAACAAATTAAAAACAAATTTAATACATTATAGCTAAATTGTGCTATGGTCAAAAATATCGATAGGCAGGTTTACCATAATGAGTAACGCATGCGATGATTTGCGACTTTTCTATCGATACGTTAATAGTTATCGAAAGGTGAGCGGCAAATTCAATTCCCAAAACAAAGTCGAGTAATAGTAACAATCCACACTTGCTAAATTGCAAATCAAATTAAATAAAATTAAACACTTGACATAGTATTTTCTTCATTTTTTTATTCGATTCATCATATTGAAATACACTTATTTCTGTTAATATTATTTTTTAAACACATTTTTAAATTAGTTTGGTTTTTCAATTTTTTTTTTGTTTCTTTTATATATATATATATTTATATACTTGTATGTATGTGATTTTTGCACAGCTTACTACCAAATTCTTTTAATTTTTTTTCTTTTCTTATTTACTTTTTAAATGTTTTTAATTTTTTGTAGTTCTGTTGCAGTTTTTTCTCCTGTTTTCTTCTTCTATTTAGTTCTGGGACTGCCATCGAGTTTAGACTGAAAATGTTTTGCATCCCAAACGAATTTTTAATTCTAAATGCCTGTCGCATTCGCTTTTTTTTCTTCATATTTGTAATGTGTTTTTTTTTTTCTTGTTTTGTTTCTCAGTTTTAGTTTTTAGTTACACTTGGTTGGGGCTCCATGTACAAATATTGGTATGTATATTGTATATAAGTTAAATATACGTTGGGGTTCGGGGGCGATTTGGGGATATTGTCTACGATAAGTAGCAGTAGGTATTTGTTTTGTTTTGTTTTTGTTTTGTATTTAAATGTAATTGTAATTTTTAGTCGGTAATTGTAATTATAATTATAATAGTAGTTGTAGTAGTTAGCATTTTTAATAGTAAATAGTAGAGTACATACATTTATAGAAGTTTGCGTGTTCCGTTTTCAATCAGACAAGCACGCACACACACACACACACGCATACACACTCGCATACACACACACAGACATTAACAGTCATTCGGATATCGGACAAAGTTATATTAAGACTATTACATTGGTATCTTTTGGGTTAGATTAGGTTTATTTTATAAGTATTTCCTTTGTTTAGCTAACAATAAACTTAGTTTTTAGTATATCTATGTTCATATTTCTCTCTCACTTAAGCTTTTCACTTTTCTTCACTCTATATAGTAGCTTTATCGTTAATCCAAACCAACATGTGTACACAAGACGGATTGTATGCAGATTATTTGTTTATAGCAAGAAAAAAAAAAGAAGAAAGCTAATAAAAAAAAATAGTAAAGGGGAAAACCCAAGGATAAGTTCTGATATAGGTTGTATATAATGGGTATATATAGTAAGTTTTTATAAATGAATATATATATATATATATATGATAATGCTACTTTGGTCTGTTAGCTAACAGCTGCCAAACTTCAAGCTCGAGCCACAATAATATTACTAATCCGAATAGAAAACAATAATCAGAAACTATTTGGTAATATCAGGAAAATACAGCCCTGCATATGGGAGTGACACAGCTCTTAGCTTTTGTGCGTGGATGCTGTGCACATGATTTGCAGAGGTAACAAAAACAAAAAAGGAATCGCACTCAACAGTCACACACACACGCATACATATACTCATACACACAGTTTACAAAGTATTATAATTAAACATTTGTGTAATGGTATTATTATTATTATAATTTGTTGTCGATTTCAAACACGTACACACAAAACTACCACATTTAGATATTTCGATTATTAATATTAATATTATATATATATATGCATATATTATATATATTACATAAATACACACACATAATAAACACATTTATTTTTCCTTCGTTTTTTGCCTAATACAATAATAATCATATTTCTTTGTTAAATTTCTGTTTGCAATTGCATTTTAACTTTCTTTCTCGAAAAAGACGCTTGCATTGAGGTTATATGTATGTATGTATATGGAAGTGAAAGAGATAGTGAGTTATTTGTGTGTGTGTTAGAGCGAGCCGGCACTCAACTAGCTTTGCCAGTTTACATCTATTTCTTCACTTAAAGTTCTCTCTGTAGTTATTTTTGTAACGAAATTTGATTAAAATAAATCTCAATTAGCTCGTATTTAGTGTTTAGTTATTTTTGTTCTGCTTACATTTTAAATGATTTACGTTTTGTATTAATTTAGTTATATTCTGTTTATTATTTTATATGCATATATATAGTGTTTGTTCATATATATATATAATTTTTTGTATTTATATCTTTATAAAAAAAAATTCTTTTTTATATTATAGATTTTATAGTTGCTTATTATAGTATCTAGGCTTTGATTTCTGTGTGTGTGTGTGTGTGTGTGTGTGTGTGTGTGTGTGTGTGTGTGTGTGTGTGTGTGATTATCTTCTTTCTTATTTCTTCAACGTAGTTTTGCTGTACCTTAAGATTTCAATGCTTTATTGGATCTATAGCCTTTTTAGAGGGTTTCGTTTTTGTGGGGTTTCTTGTATCTAGGATAGTTGGCTCTGCTTCAAGAGCGGTGAGTTGTTGTTTTTTTTTTTTCTTTCTCTTTTTTGTTTGTTTAGCATAGTTGTATGCATAATATATATATATGTATCTCCTCTTTAGGCTTATGGCTGTTGTGGTTGGCAACAAGTTGCGCCTGCTTACAAACTATAAATATACATATACATTTAGATGGATATAGATATCAATATGCATATATGTATGTCTTTTACACATATATTATATACATATATATGTATATATATCAAATTGTTTAAATACATATAAACGCAATTTTCTTATTCTTTTGTGGTATTTACAAACAGCTTTTGCTTTGTCGCGTGACATTTTCTTCAACTTCTCGTTTCGTTCTTGTTTTATGTCTTTAGTCTAAAGTCTAAACAAAACTACATATTCCAGGCATACAATTTTAGCTCATTTTCAATTTTCCTTTTTTTTTTTTTTTTTGTTTTTGTTTGTTTTTTAACTACGCAACTTAAGCCACAGATGCGCACTGCTAACAGTTTAAGTTAATTATATAAATATGTATATAGTTATTTAATAGGTGTTGATACAAAAGAAAAACACAAAAAAAAAAGTATTTAAACACAAATATTTTACAATCCGCTAGACGAATAAAAAAAAAAAAAAAAACCATTTTAAAATGCTCTTGAAAAATTTGCAATTTCTTCAAATACAAACTAGATGCACTATACGTATATATCTATATGTTGTATAGGTATATATATGTGTGTATAAATCTAAATAAATAGTTTTAATAGAATTAAAGTCCTCACTTCTTTCCAGTTATAGTACCAGAAATATAACAAAATTTTAAATCGAATCATTATGTTTGGTATCTTAGGTTAAGATTTAGTGTTCTATGCATATATTTATATGTATATTTGTGTAAATAAAGTATATATTTGAGGACATTTCATGCACATTATTACGTTTTGTTTGTTTGTTTCTTTTGTTTTTTTTTTGGTTCCTACTTGAACCGAAGACTAAAACTTAACGCTTTTCCTGACTTGGCATGTTGTTGTCCCCTGTTTGTTTGCTTTTGTTTTTGTTGTGTATTATTATTTGTTTATTGTGAGGCTTTCAATGGTGATCAATAGTTCAACAGTAGTTGGATTACAATTATACATTAGCTTAAAAAGCGTATTGTTATAGCAAACACAGATACATATATAATGAAATATATATATACATGGATTACTACATATATATTTATATATATAAATATATTTTTTTGTATGTGTGTGTGTTTGGAGGTGTTTAGTTTAGTTATAGTTCACATTATGTGGCGTGTGTGTGTGTGTGTGTTTAAATGAAGTTGTGTGTATTGTTAACATTGGCTAGCACACCACATAAAATGGTTGAACAGTGTTTTAACCATGCAACTTAATATAAACTAATGGTTTCATTCTGTTTCTGTTTATGTTTTGCTTGCGCTTTTTGTTTGTTGTTTTGTTGTTCTTCGTTACCAATTAACAAGGACGTTTAAAGTAAGGACGAATCGAAGCTGCTGATCGTTGAACGCCGCATTTAGGATACGTCTGGATCGTCGTCCTCGTAGAAAACCACATATTTACTATTTATAACTTCATTCCAGGCTAAAAGTGTTGCGCAATAAGAGCAGAAAGAGGCAGTGTTAGTACTGTGCAATGTAGTTAATAAAACATATATACTTACAGTTACTGATATATTCAATAAGCAGCTCCCTTTGGGACATGAGGGATTGATCTGTCGATTGTGGGGTAGTCGCTGCTGTGGTTGAGGTTGATGGTGCCATTGACGATGGTATGCCGTCTGCCGCCAGTTCGGTTGTTGGTGTAACTATGTAGTCCGGCTTGAAATCGGGCATAAAGCGAAGCTCGTCGTCGTCGTCAACGGCGGCGGCTGATGCTGGTGCTGGTGCTGCTACCTCATCACGCATATCAGTGTAAGCCATGTAGAGAGATGGTAGGATTTTGGATGTTTTAGCAGTGCTTGCAGAGCCTGCACCTGTTTGTTCCTGTGAATTGCTGCGACTACAGCTGCCACTGCGCGATTCGGATGCGGACGCAGAAACGGAGACAGACACAGACGTCGAGGAGGAGCTGGCAGCGGCAGCGGCAGCAGCACGTGCAGCTGCTATGATGGCAGTCTCAATGTCATTGCATGTCTCCAGTTGTTGCATGGGCAGTGTTTGCTGCTCATCGTGATTGCTGCTGCAGCTGCTACAGTTGCTGTGACTGTTGCTGCGACTCTTGCTGCTGCTGGCATTGGCTTTGCTTAGGAAATTTGATACATGCTCCTTAATGCTGGCCGCAGCGGCATCGGCGGCTGTAGCACTTGCAGCAGCGGCCGCAGCACTGGAGGCGGCAGCGGTAGCAGCGACAGCGCTGGTGGATATGTTAATGCCGCTATCGCTGGACTGATTGACCAATTGTGAGATGGCAACCAAGTTGGCCAAGTTGCCGTTGCTGACATCGTTGTCATTGCTGCCACTGCTTAGCGTCGATGAGGATGCAGAGGTGGAGCATGAGGCCGAACTGGATGTCGAGGATGTGGTTGAGTTATTAACGGCTGATGCTGCATTGGGTGACGATTGTGCCGCCTGCCCTGAGATCAGCAGCATATCCAAGCAAGCCGAACTGTTGACCACATCCGATGCTGTGCCCGAATCATTAAGTAGCAATTGTTGCAACTGTTGTTGTTGTTCTTGCTGCTGCTGTTGTTGCTCATCGGTGGCTGTTGCTGTTGTCGCTGTTGTTGGCGTTGTTTGCTGCTGTTTATGCTGCTGCGCTTGCAATTGATCCTTCTCCTTATGCTTATCCTTACCGTTGGACGATGCCGATGCCGACTGTTGTTCCTTATCGCTGGTGGCGGCATCGTCAAACAACTTAAGTTCGTCCTCATTAAAGTCACCAAAAATGAACTCGTTATTGAGCCTGCCCAGCGCCGAGTCGCGATCATCGTTGAGTATAATGACAGCTGGACGATTGCCCAGCGGCAACAGACTGCTGGTCGTTTGTACCGATGCTGTTGATGTGTTGTTTGGCTTTTTAGCGGTCTCCGTTTGTGTGGCGGCGGTGGCTTTATTGCTAAAAGTAACGGGCGGCTGCGGTGGTGGCGGCGGTGACGATTGCGACGATTGATCCTCCTGACTAGGCTTTTGGCTGTTGATAGAAGACGACTTGTCGTAGTGCTTCTTACTGTTGCTGTTGACGCTGCTTGGCGACAATTCCTTTGGCTTGTTACTCTTGGCCTTGGCTGAGGTAGTTGCTGCGGCGGCTGCGGCGGCTGCTGCTACTGCTGCTGCATCCAAGCTTGACTTGTCGGACATCAATTGTTGCTGCTGTTGCTGCTTGGCAGCTGCTGCAAAATTGTAGCTCGTGGACATATTGGAGGGCAGCGAAACATAGTTAACGCTATGCCGCTTAACGGTCTTCTCCAGCGCTGGATATTGTAAATCCAGATTGCTGCTATTGAAGCTATAACTGCTAGCATCGTGCTCGACACTTTTCGATTTCTGCAGTGCTGGCGGTGCTGAGCCCAAAGATAAAGTAGCACCACCTGAGGCTGTTGTTGTTGGTGTTGTTTGTGTTGTTGGTGCTGGCAAAGCAGTTGACGGTTCATTGCTGCCATCGGCATCGCCAACATTGTTGCTCAGGCTCTGCGAGTAACCAACCAAAGAGGCAGCAACAGCAGCTGTTGCTGTGGACAGCGTTGAGAATGCGCTAGGCAGCTCAGGAAAATCGGGTCGCGCTTGCTTCGATTTGGACTTGGGCAATTGTTGTTGCTGGGTTTGATGATGATGTTGTTGCTGTTGTTGTGGATCGGCAACATCGTGAGCAATATCTTCGCTAGCTTTGGCAAGCTCTTCGCGCTTATTGCGCGCTATATCCGCATATGAAATGGGTGCTGGTGAATTGTTATTATTGTTACTGTTGCTGCTGTTGTTGTTGATGTTGTTGTGGTTGTTGCTGTTGCTATGGTGGTTTTTGTTGTGCTTGTTTTGGACGACAGCGCGCTTGTTGTTGTTGGTCTTCTTTTTGCCAGTTTGTATTGGCAGCGAGTGAACCGAATCGAGATCACTGGAATCGGATTTCTCCGACGGTGGCATTGACGACGTGGACTTGCGACGTGAATTGTCCTGCGTGGATGCTTTTGCCACACTGGCTGATGCAGCGGCAGCAGCAGCAGCAGCAACAATGGCCTGTTGTTGCTGTTGATGCTGCTGCTGTTGCTGCTGATGTTGGAAATGTTGCTGCTGCTGCTGCTTGTTGACATAATAATTGTTGCCGCCACTATTATTGTAATAATCGATGCTGCCACGCAGACGTTGCGACATCATGTTTGATGATGCGGATTTGGTTATTTGTTGCATGCGTTGCAAATTGCCGCCAGTTGTGGCTGCTGCAGCAACCGCAGCATCATCCATGGTGACGGCACGTTGCTTCTTTGGTTTCTTCTTTTTGGTGACCACATGAAACTCGGCCGTCTCGCTGAGCACTGTATTGAGCGCTTCCAGCTCAGACATGCGCGTCAATTGGGGCAACGATGGCAGCGTTGACATTAGCTGCTGCTGCTCCAACTGATGCTGGTCCTCTGGCGAGGTCGGTGGGGGCGTTGCTGCCACAACAGATTCGGTCCATTTGTTGGTGGCAGCAGCGGCATCATTCAATGTTGGGTCACCCAAATACTGCAACTCCTCGGTGCCCCAGGAGCGACGTTCACCCTTACGTGCTTGTTGTCCCTGATTTGGTTGCTGATTTGACGTTTGTTGATGGTGCGTTTGTTGATGGTGTTGCGATTGTTCCTTGTTGCAGTTTTTATTGATGTCAGCAACAGATGCGGAATTATGCTTGCCACCAGCTGCACCACCACCATTAGCACCACCCGTGGCACCTTTTTTATTACGCATCATTTCTGTGGTGGCCGCCTGGCGTTTCAGCTCATCGACCTCCATTTTGGCACAGCTGCGCAGCTCCTCAAGCGAATTGCACTTCTTAAGCTTGTTCTGCTTCTTGCGCTCTTTCTTCTTTTGCTGCTGCTGCAAGCCGCCGGTGGCACCATCGTTCTCAATATACTTGACCAGCTGCTCAACGGGATCCTTGCCACGATAGCCGGCAACGGATTCCACATCCACAGTGGTCGTATTACGCTCCTGCTGTGACTTCTTTTTCGACTTGAGTTTCGTTGGTGGCTGCGTGGAAATGCCACTAATAGAACCACCTCCCGTTAACATGGGCGTCTGTTGTTGCATTTGACTGTTAAATGAGGCAGCAACGGCAGCTGCAGCCATTGCTGTTGTTGTTGTATTCGGACCGGTGGTAAGCAATGTGGACACGCTATTGGAGCGTTGCTGTTGCAATGGCAACTGCTGGCCATGTGAACCGCCCATTGAGCTGTTTATGAGCGATGCGAACTGATTTGTTGAGCCACTGGCACTGCTGTTGCCACTACTATTGCCACTGCCACCGGCATAGCTGCCGTCACTCAACGCATTTCCATTTTCATCGAATTGACGCTGCAAGTAGATCGCAAACAAAGACCGTAAATTAAAACGCCGCCATAATATTAAATAAATAATAAACAGGCAAAAAGAAATACAATACAGCTTGTATTGATATCTGAACATTGTTGAGTAAACGTTGTTCCTGATATGTTTAGGTGATTGAACACTTACCGTTGTGGCTTTGGCGCCGTGTGAGGCAGCAGCAGCTGCTGCTGCAGCTGCTGTCATCATGCGTCCAATTTTAGCTGGACGTAAATCATTGCCAGCATCATTGGCCGCCCCCGATGACGAGGTGTGTGAGTGAGATGATGAGTTCGAGATGCCACCAACGCCATAGACAGAGGAGCAGGCTGTGTAGCTATCATTCAATGACAAATAACCGGTCTCCATTTTACGCTTTTGTTCCTCCAATGTGAGCGTAAATCCGCCAGCCGCAGCATTGCCTGGCGCTGCTGCGTACATTTGTTGCTGTTGCTGATGCTGCTGTAGCGGATGCAGCTGTTGTTGCTGCTGCTGTTGTTGTTGCTGATGCTTAGCACCGAGCTCGAGCACTGAAAAGTGTAGTGGATCATCAATTAGGAACTCTTTGACATTGCCAGTTGTATCCTTGGTGGTGCTGTCGGCTGGCTGCTGTTGTTGCTTCTGCATCTGCTGGGTTAGAATATCAAGCAGCTTCTCGCATTTGGAAGTCATGGATTGAGTCGGTGTTGGCAGTTTCTTGTTTTTGCGCGCCTCACGCAGAACTTCCAACTGAGCCTTCTTGATACAAGGGATGGGAAAATTGTTTAGATTGTGATTAAAAAATTGTTTTACGCATATAATAAACTTATATAAGGTTAGTTTCCAGTTAATTCATCCCACCCACTCTAGAATATACGCGTTTGCCAAAAGCGACTCTTCATCACATTGCTTTGCCAATGCGATTGAATAATGTTGGGGGGTTTGAATGGTTGGTAGGGTTGTAACAAGTGATGCATACAATAATGCAAAGGATGTGAGGAGCTGTGGTGTGTTGTGGTTGGTGGTTGTGGTACCAGTTAGACAGACAGACAGAACAAGTGGATTGGCCACGTGAAAGACGTGAGCAATACACAAACTAAGTGCAAAGAGACAACATTACGAAATGAATGACAGCATTAGTGAAGGTGCAGTGATTCCCCCATTACCCAAGGAATTGAATTTAACTAAGCCATAATCTTGATACGAAATACGTTTATATGGTAGGACTACTAAAAACAAATATGAGCTAAAAGAAAACGAAGCACGGTTCGGTAACAGACAGTTGGGTTGTCTTTCAGGTTGAGAGCACATTAGTTAACAATTTAATAACTAAAGACTAAATACGTATTTCAATAACAGAAAGGCGAAAGCGTTTTCCACCCTCGACAAGATAAAAATAGTTTTATAGGGAAACGACATTATGTGTTTGTGTAAAGATTCGATAAGAGCGTGATTTGTGTAAGAAATACAAGTAGGCACACATGGATGGGAAGGATGGGGAGTCGCCGCTTGCCACCTGCGAATTGGCTTTATCATTAAGCAAGTGTTTGTCGTCAGCGGCTTTTGGATTTTTAGCTGTGACCATAGCCATCATTTCCCACAGTGTGTCATCCTTATTGATATCCCAATTATCAAAATCCTCAAAGCTTACCTCCGACGAGTGTTCAATCTGATATTGATGGATAACAGCACCAACACCACCCCCACCACCGGCCAAAGCAGTATCCTGTTCATCCATATCAAATTGCATGCCAGCTGCTGCTGCTGTTTCATTTAGCTGACTGGGCAAACTGCTGCGATGACTTTTGCTGTTGTTAGTCGTGTTTGCGGCCGCATTGTTTGTATTTATAACAATCTCTTCGCCCAATGCCAGCTTTAGCTTGGCCTCCATGCTGGCTGCCTCAAGGTAAACGTTGCTTGGCAAGCTGCCGCCTTCGCGTTGTCGCGCTGATACAGATGTGAAGCTGTTGTTCTTTGCTTTCTTGCCGGCTAGTGTGGCGTTTTGATAGTTGCCGCTGCTGCTGTGCTGCTGGCGTCGATTTGCGCGAGCGTTGTTGTTGTTGTTGCCGCCGCTGCCACTTGGTTGATAATCACAGTTGAAACGTAGGGCTGCTGCCGCTGCGGCTGCCGCTGCTGCTGCTGCTGCTGACGTTGTTGCCAGTTCGCTGCGTTGCGTTGCCTCGGCCAGATCCTGCAGTGAGCCGCCCTGTTTGTGACGATTCGACGTCGTCGTTCGGTTATAGCTGTTGTAATTGTTGCTATAATTGTTGCTATTGTGCGAACCGAAATTGCTGGCGTTGGCAATGCTGCTGCCACCGCAGCCGTGATACCCACTGGACGTTGCTGCTGAGGATGCGGACGTGTCGCGTACTAGATCGGAATGAATGGCATGAATGGCCTCGTCGTACTCGGCCTTTTTGAGCATTTGCTGTAAAAAATTAAATAGAGAGATAAGGCAAAAACAATATTAATATTCTGTGGTTTGTACACACTACACTAAATTAAATGCTAAGCTATAGGTAAAAAGAAACTTGATACTTACCAGAAAACGCGGACTTTTGTTTTTGCGATCGCCGGGATTGCGATACCAATAGGCCTCCTCGAGTAGTTTCTTCAATGCAGCGTCATCGAGATCATTTATTTCGCTATCTTCCCAAGCATCGTACTTTGTCTGCAAATTTTGTTTGTGGTTTTTTGTTTAAACTTTGGGGCTCTGGGTTTGTTTTAATGTTTTCTTATAGGTTTATTTGCTTGTGTGGGTTTCGTTTTTTTTTTTTTTTTGTTCAGCACTCATCAGCGTGTTCGTATTTAACCTCACAACACTCAACAACGACAAACGATAGCATACGGTGTGTGAGGGTTGGAGGGGGTGGAGGTTAGTGTGGCGAGGAGGGGATGCTTGCAAACTCAGTTTGAAACTTCAGCTTATTTTTTTTTTTGCTTGTTAGGCTCCGCCTTGCCGGTGCGCTTTGATTATTTATTCTAGCACATGCAACGCAGTTGTCTCCAGTTTTTATAATGTTGAAAATTATATGTGTATGCAATGCTTGTATGGCTAAATGTATGAATTTATGTATGTATGTATGTATGTACAGCTCAAATCACACAAAAACACAATGGCGCAATGATAAATAAATATTTAGTTAATTAAAAACAATTTTGTGGGTATGGTTTACAGTTTTGTGCGGCGACGCCGGCGGCGCCACAAAACCAAACGTTTCACGATATGTTCAAAGAATTGCAGTTGAAACCAATACCGGAAAGGCAAAAGAACCGAACTCTTAATCAGTGAAAAAATAAAAAAAGTATATTATGTATACAAAAAAAATGCTATATATACGTATTTATAAATATGAAAAGAAATTTAAAGTTTAAAGACAATCGAAAAAAAAGACACGTTCGGCCTGCCGATCAAAACTATACTAAAGGAACACAAATACAGATAAAGCAGGATACGGTGTGTGTGTGAGTGTGTGCGTGTGTTAGTGGGAATGCAATGGAAGGAACCATGGCGTTCGTTAGTTAACGGCATATTTCCAATGAAAAAGTGTGCAAAGTACTGTATTTTGTTGCTCTGTATAACCATGTGTTTTGCAACACCGTTTTGCAAGAGACGTTACTCTCAAAACAACAAACAACAACAACAAACAATACGAAATGAATGCAGTTTTAAGTTTTGGTGAGTTTTTGATTGATTAATGCATGCACATAAAATGTGTATACAAGAAACGATTACGTCTAAATCATATTTTGCACATATTTGTAAATGACGTATGCTTACACATGTTTTAGTGTGTATGTTATCGATATTTATATAATGTTTGTACGATTTTATTGAATATGTAATTTATAAATTTGTTCACTTCAATACCAAAAGTAAAAAAGCATACGATAATCTTGAACTACGCACACGTGCATATGCTACCAATTGCCATCAACTAGTTGCGCACCGTCCATCAGAGTATGGAGCTGTCGGTAATGTCCGACTGCAAAGCTTTTACTTGTTTTAAACTCAGATATGACGTGCGACCTCAGTCACAAATTGTATATTGTGTGGCTAACTAAATATATACATATGTATATACACATTATGTGTGTATATGAATGTGTTTGTGTTTATGTATACATATACATATTTTATGTATATAATTGTTGCAATATTTTGTGGGAATGACAGGAATTACTACAAAAAAAACATACACATGTAAACACATGTAAAGACATGATAGCAAGAAAACGAAATGAAAGCAATAATCACAAAGGAACGAACAGCAAAAATCGTATAAAAGGTATACTTTAAATAATTACAGCATTTAAATAGCCAGAAAATAAAACAAAAAACAAAACTAATAACTTAATATATGGCTTATGCGTCTAATGTTAAAATGCAAGGTGTTGAGGTGAGAAATTAGATTGCAAACGCGTTACGCATTCGACTAAAGTACGGCATTCTGCAAAAACAACATGAAGTTGGCTGTTTTACTTTAACTTTACTTAAACATGCATTAATTCAACTTTGCTATGAACTGTTTAGTAGAAAATAAAGATTTAGTGTGATTCGAGTTGCAGATGCTGTTTTTGGTTTTATCTAATTTCATTGCAAATAAGAAAAAGTCAGTTCTAATTAGCGAGCAATCACTGTGTATTGGAAATATATTATTTATGGCAGTTGGCCATAGCTGCAACTGTGCATTTGCTTGCATCTCTTTTGCTCTCTTGCTAACTGCGTATCTGATGAGTTGAGTTGAGTTACGTTGAGTTGAGTTGTGTGGAGGGAAACATGTAGGTGGTTGTATGGTGGTGTGGGTACGGGGTGTTTGTGTGTATGGATAACTCACCTTTTTATTTTTCTGACGCTTGCCCACATTTTGGTCGTCTTGTGTTTTGCCTTTGGCGTTGCTGCTTGTGTCCCGACGCTGATGGAGCGTTGGGAACACCTCGGCTGACTTCTGACCACCATCCGACTTGCCTAACAGTGGCGTCAATGTCAATTTGAGATTCTGCTCATCTGAAACTGAACCTGCAGCAGAAGCAGCTGCAGCTGGAGCACTGCTTGAGCTTGAGCTCGAGCTCTGGCTCTTATCAGCTGCAGCTGCAACATGATTCTGGCTGGGATCAATAGCGTCTACAGCTGTTTTACTGTTATTGTTGTTATTTATGGTGCTGTTGGTGCTACTGTTGCTAGTGTTTGTATTATTGTTGTTGGTCAGTTGGTTGATGTTGCCAGTGATGTCGTTGACCGGACGCTGCTCCAGCTTCACATTGTGCGACATTAAGGTGGTTAGCTGCTCCTGGAAATAGGGCGTCGGTGTCGTCTTAGTCGATGTGGTTGTTGAGGTGCTCTCACTCAACGTGCCAGCGGCAATCGAAACGATGGGCGTATCGGGTATTATCGCTTGGATTTTTGTTACCAATGTGGCAATGTTGGTGGTATTGGTGGTAGAGTCGTCGATGTCCTCAACTTTGGCGCTGGCGTTGCCGGTACCGGTGACGCCGCCGGCAGCGCCTGTTGATATGGCCTTGATAAGATGCTGTTGTTGTTGAAGTAAGTGCGCAGCAGCTGCTGATGATGTTGATGTTGTTGTTTCTTTTGCTGCAGTTGATGTTGTTGTGGATGATGAAGATGAAATTGATGAAACATCAATTTGTTCATTGTTCATCTTTTGTGGCATAGAACAAACAACGAAATGCCATTAAAAATAATTACGCACGCACAATTGGGCAGCTTGGCAACTTTGCAAAAAGACACACACACGAGAAAAAAAAAAACAACACAGAACCTGGAAAAATACAAAATTCAAAGAGAGCCATGAGCTGCGTAATAAAAATTTTCTCTCTCTCACACAAACACACACGCAAACACGGATACGGACGTAAACGCAGAGACACAAAAACACACATATGGAAGCGCGTTTACAGTTACTTACCAATTCTGGTTCCGAAAATTAACTGCGCGCTACAGATCCGTATGTCCTAGAGAAAAAACAGCTGTCAAGGACGCCGCCGCGCGCGTTTTAGCGCCGCCGGGCACCCTAAGCTCTTAAAGACTCTCTCTGCTGCTGCTCCTCGTCCGTTGTGTTTAATTTATTAAATTTGTTGTCTTGTTGCCGTTTTGCGTTGTTTTGTGTCTGGCTGACTCTTTTTTCTTTTTCCTTTTTACGCACACGCACTTTATTGTTTGTTATTCAGTTTTGTTTGTTTACTTACGCACGTAAATTGCTTGCTTGCTTTTTGTTCAGTCATTCAATGCAGTGCAAGTTGTTTTTGATTATACGGTTTTTTTTTATTTTTTTATTTTAAGTTGTTGATTTTTCTGCTCTTAGTGCAGTTCTCAATGCAATCAGTTGAACTGCTGTAAAACGGAAGCGCCCTTGTTACTAAAACCACTTACGTCGACCGTAAGCTCGAGCCTTTAGTTTTCAATTGACAAGCGTCGATAAAACAAATTGTAAAATAATGAAAACGACATGCGACTTGTCAAAAAAAAACTCAATTTCCTTGCGAAAGCCGCGCAGCAGTGTTGCTAATAGAGATGTGCGATGTGCACAAGCGCTCATCTCTAATTGCAAAAGCAAAATTTACATAGTCCCATATCTAGTTGCCAATGTTATTTTTGGCACAGACACACACACACACAAACATACTTTGTACTGCATTGGTATCACAAGTAGTATTAATACTCAGATATGCGTTTTATTCTTCGATTTCCTTCTTTTTTAATTTAGTCACAAAATACAAAATGTTTGGAGTGGGAATCAATTGCCAACAAACAGCCGCCACTTGGAAGTTGGTTGTGTGCACACGCGTTGGCAGCCCTGGTTGACTGGCTGTTGTCAGTGGCAACACTAGCGCAAACACGTCATTTTGCCACACAGTTTTTGTTGTTGTAGCAAATTTACAAATACGTTCTATTAACATGGATTGCGCACTCACACAAACAAACATGAATGTATGCGCATATACACACACACATGCAAGTTGGTGTATGCACTAACAGTGCTTACTTTGCACTTTTAATTTGTTGTTAATCGCATTGCGATTTGTTTTTTTTATACATACGCAACGCACACACATTCACGCACACGCACTTGCTTATGCACCTTCCACTACACACATATGTATGTACATTTTTCTGACCTCTTACACACGGTGAGGAAAATACACATTTTGCGCTTCACGGCTTTTCGTTAATTCACACACGAAATAATTAACAAAGTCAATACAACAAATGTCATTGAATAAAATGCACAAGTTTGGTATTTGTGTGTTAATTGCACATAAAACGTAAAATTCTGAAAAGAATGAACACTTTAGAGCGCAGTTGTTTTGCTTTACAACACTTTCGTACGTCGTTCGCAGCACTATCGGCGATTTAAAGAAATCGAATACTCGGCTACGTGCATGTATGAAAATGCAACTCTGCTCTGAATGTGTTAACATTTTATTAACTTTTTTTTTTTTTTAAATATCAGGTATTCGCAAAATTGCAACAGTTTCCACATTCTTATATTAATAGGCATATTAACAGAACTTTTATCAACATTTTTATTATATATATTTTTTTGTAATTTACATTAATATACTTATAGCAATATCGATACTTAGGTTTAATAAATTTAACAGAGTATGTTATTAAACAATAAGAATCGAGTCATCGATAACTTATCAAACTCTGCTGCGTTTGTGACAAGGCTTCTGAGAAGTCAAGCAAATAAATGTTAATTCAAGTCTATTAATTTAATATAGAATTAACAAAATGAAGCCCAAATACGAGTTTGACGACGATGTTGCCTCAATATGTGAATCAACGGTAAATGTTAACTATAATCTTGTTCGCATACATGACGCTAGCACACACTTTGATCTGTTGCCGGCAGTTTTGGATTGGTTTAATGTGTTTTATACAAATGCCAAATTACTTTTTTAGGCTGCCTTAACCGAGGGATGTCGTCTCTCTGTGCGTATGCACAAAACCGATGATTGGCCGCTGGCGGAGATTGTCAGCATCAAGGAGTTAGACGGTCGGCGTCAGTTCTACGTTCACTATGTGGATTGTAAGTAATCAATTGTCCAAACAATTGCCTTATTAGTGTGGAACTCTTGTGGACAAAAGTCAGATTCCATTTTACCGCCAACTTTGAAAATACCAACTTCTAACTTGTATTTAAGATCAACAATGCGAAAATGTTCATGTTTGAAGGTTGATTTAAAGCTCGACCTTAGCAATGATGTTCTGTAAAAGACAAATTGGATATCTGTATTAGCTGGAAATGTGCTA
Organism: Scaptomyza caliginosa; assembly: GCA_035044725.1. Classification (NCBI taxonomy): domain Eukaryota; kingdom Metazoa; phylum Arthropoda; class Insecta; order Diptera; family Drosophilidae; genus Scaptomyza; species Scaptomyza caliginosa. The sequence continues at coordinate 196,705 of JAWNNR010000488.1, forward strand.
ATAATAATATTTTATATAAGTATTTTAGTTTATATGAGCGTAAAATATTAGTTGCGTTGTCCGTTCGCTTCTCATGAAGTGTTTTTATCAATAACTGTAATCAATCTGCCAGTGACGAGCAGCGCTGTCATTCTGTTGGTATCGCAATGCCTTCTGTTTCGTCAGAAGCGAGTCATGTTGTCATTCAACATAACATCATAATAATGATGTACTTACGCTCGGCTAAACTTCTCCACACGACAAACGACGTTGCAACCACCTGCAACTTCGGTCGCATGGCTTTCAAACGTGACTATGCGCATATGCGATAATTTCCGAATGTTGTATACTCGTGTATCCAGCGCATGCATTTGTTGCATACATGTGCGCACAACACACTTTGTTCGCAGTTTCAATTGCGTGTCAAAAACTTTTCAAATTGTAAATTATATGAATTAATCTGCGCTTACTTAAGTCACATATCTAAGCGCGTTTCTCCAGCTCCAGTCTGTGCAAAATCACGCGTAACGTTTCAGTCTTACGTTACGAATTGAATCTTGGGAAAATGAGTTTATATCTCAAGACAGGACTTGATTTGGTATACACATATAAAGCAAATGTTTATTTTTTTCTTTCTTTATTTTAATACTTTGTTAGTTAACAAGCGTTTGGACGAATGGGTGAATGAGGATGATTTGGATACGCGTAAAGTGCAGTTTCCGCGCCGAGATGGACCACAAACTGGTACCAGCACTGGAGTGACCACACCAAAGCGTCATCATTCGCTGGCTGGAAGCGTTTCGCGTCCAACATCGCCCCAATCGCAGTCACAGTCGGGCCATCATGGCGGCAGCTCCAGTGTGGGCAGTGTCGTTGGCGGCGGAGTCTCTGGTGTCATTGGTGGTGGCTCTATGGTTGGCAGTGGCAGCGGCAGCGGTGCAGAGTTGGTCAATGGCAACAATGTGCTAGCTGCGGCACTGCAGAAGCGCATCAATCGTCGCCGCAAGGTGCATGCCACCGGATCGCATCATTTGCAAACGTTGCAACAGCAACAGCAGCAGTTGCCGCAGCAGCAGCAGCAGCAATTGCAGTCACATCAACAGCAGCAACAAACCTTGCAGCAACAGCTGCAGCCCCAACAGCAACTGTTGCCACAACAGCAGCTGCAACAACAGGTGGCATCCCAGCAACAGCAGCAGCAACAACAGCAACAACAATTGCAACATCAAATGCCATCGCAACAGTCCACGTTGCACATCAGCTCAGATGCCAGCTTGACGCCCGGAATGGGTGGAGTTGGAAACGTCGTTGGCTCAAATGCTTCAGCTGTGGTTAATGCCAATGAGGATGGCTCACAGGATGGCAAGATAGCGACACCGCGTCAATCGGGCAGCATGGTAACACATCAGGATGATGTCGTTACACGCATGAAAAATGTGGAAATGATTGAGCTGGGCCGTCATCGCATTAAGCCCTGGTATTTCTCACCATATCCGCAGGAACTGTGCCAGGAGCCTTGCATCTACATATGCGAATTCTGTCTCAAGTACTGCAAGAGTCGCACCTGCCTGGAGCGTCACCTGACCAAATGCACACTGCGCCATCCGCCCGGCAATGAGATCTATCGCAAGAATACCAATTCCTTCTTTGAGATCGATGGCCGCAAGAATAAGGTTTACGCACAGAATCTGTGTCTGCTTGCCAAGCTCTTCTTGGATCACAAGACACTGTACTATGATACAGATCCGTTTCTATTCTACATTATGACCGAATTCGATTCACGTGGCTTTCACATTGTCGGCTACTTTTCCAAGGAGAAGGAGAGCACCGAGGATTACAACGTTGCCTGTATATTGACCATGCCGCCGTATCAGCGCAAAGGCTATGGCAAACTGCTTATTGAGTTTAGCTACGAGCTATCCAAATTTGAGGGCAAAACGGGCTCACCGGAGAAGCCATTATCGGATCTGGGATTGCTCTCGTACCGTTCGTACTGGGCCCAGACCATTCTTGAGATTCTAATAAGTCAGAATCCTAGCACAGATGGCGAGAAGCCCACCATAACCATCAAGTACTGTATACACTTCTAGTTAGTTAGTTTTAACCAAATTGGTTTCTTTTGTTTACCTTTATCAATTAGAAAGGGACAGTCAAACCATCGAAACTGTTGCATAACTGCTCTATATTATTAACCAACTGTGTTTACATATTTGCAGTGACATTTGCGAGTGCACCTCAATCAAGAAGGAGGATGTCATTTCAACGCTACAGAACCTCAATTTGATCAACTACTACAAGGGACAATATATTGTGTGTATTAGTCGTGACACCATTGAGCAGCATCAACGTGCGATGGTTAAGCGCAAGATACGCATCGATTCCAAATGCCTGCACTGGACACCAAAAGACTGGTCAAAGCGCTCCAAGTGGTAATGCCAAAACTGAACACTCTTCGGTTCTGTTCTGAGAACAGTTGATTGGAAAACGATGTGTTTAATCTAATTTGTGTTCATTTCTCTTTCTTAGAATACGCTATGTTGCCTCCAGAATCGCTAATTAATTAACAAAACCTCCAACCGTAAAGTACAATAAATGATTGTCGTTGCTTCAAACGCTTTGTGCATCGTCATCATCTTAAACTTAATCACTTAGACATAAGTAATCATATATTCTCATTCTCATTTAAAGTAGTAATCGCTTTTACTATAAGAATTGAATTTTGTTAATTTGAAAAAAACACTTTATGGTATTTGCATATTTGATTTAACTTAAGCAAACAGTTTGAATGTACTTTTGATTAATATTTTTTTGAAAAACAAGCCGCATTTTATTTAAATTACATATTTTTATTTGATTTAACTTAAAAAAACAATTTGAATGTACTTTTGATTAACATTTTGTTGAAAAGCTGAAGCCAAATTTTATTTAAATTACATATTTTTATTTGATTTAACTTAAAAAAACAATTTGAATGTACTTTTGATTAATATTTTGTTGAAAAACTGAAGCCACATTTTATTTAAATTACATATTTTTATTACATGACTAATGTATGAAACAATTGCAAAAAGTAAATTTGAAGAAGAAAAAAACAAACTTTTTGTATTAACACATTTAATTTGCTTACTGCTTAATAAATCTTAATAAGCGATTACTGTATTTATATATATTATAACCATATTATTATCACTATGAAGTTGTGATCTCTTATGTTCCTTTTAATTTTTTATTAATAAATTAGTTACCTAATGTAACAAAAACCAATGTTTTTTTTATTGTTGCCAAAAACAAACGAGAAAAATAAATAAAATTAACAATTTATCATTTACAATATTCTTTAATATTAAAGTACTGTTACATTAAGAAGAGAAAATATATATTGGATTTGTGCACTAAGTGCTTGGATGGCCTGTGTTATGTTGTGGCGACTCCAGCTGTGCTGCCGGTGGCTGCAGATCGACTGTTAGCTGATGAATGGCCGCCAGAGTGGTCATCTCAAAACTTTTCTCGGCGATGTCAAGCACAGAGCGTAATGAGTTAAGCATCTGACGATTGTTGGCAAAGTTGAGCTGCTGTTTGGTAAGCTTGGCGCGGGGTCGCTGCTCCTGCTGCAAATGCAGCTTAAACTCATCGATGATGCGCGGATCCAGATGGATTGGACGCTTATCGCTGGATATCTTTTCGCACATTTCCGTCAGCTGGATGGCTGTGCGCGAAACATGATTGTCATCGATGCGCATATTTGGTGTGTCCAGCGTCGCACATAGCTTAATGTTTTTGGTCAGGTTGACAAGACGCGCGAATTCTTGCTGATATTCGCGCTTGACATCGATGTATGTTCGGGCGTGTTCTTCCACTTGGCGTTGCAGTTTCTTGGTTTCTTCGGTGAAGCGTTTAAGCGCTTCTAGATGCAGCAGTTTTTGTATGTCATCCGGAAATAAGCCAGTGTCGCTGGATACGTTCATTTTTGCTATTCACCTTATATTTGTGTTATTTTTTTTGATTTCGATTTAAACGTAGCAGGAAAATGCCGTAGTTATCGATAAGCACGATTGATACGAAGCAGAACAGTGACACGCAAGGTTAAATTAACAAGAAGGTTGTCCTGTGTATTTAGTTGCCGTCATGAAGCTATAAACATACATATATATAAATGATGTACAAGAACAGCACCTATGTATAATAAATTAAACTTAAATTTATGAACAAACAAATTTACGTCACAAATGTATCATTTTAGGTTGCTGCATATGCTATCGTAAAGACTATCGATAAATTATAAGCTTGCCTGAGAGCGCTGCCAGACGTTAGTTAAAACACGTGTTGCCGGCTGTTAGAATAAACAGTACGCTCGGAATTTCTTTAGTTGATTTAATTTCTATCACAAAGCAGCAGTCAATCAAAATAGTTTTGTAAAAATGGCACGTGGAAAGAAACAAAACCCTTTTGCAGCTAGAAAACGACAAAAGCGTGCCAATGTAAGTACAACTACCACAACTTGATATGTTTATATCCGGTTCTTATATATTTTTCTTTCTTTGTTTGTAGGGCGCTCCGGAAAGACCAGATCGAAGATCAGAGCCGTATAAGGAAATCGAAAGGGATAATGCGTTCTTCATAAAGTATTATCATTTGCAAAAGATCTGTGACACGGAGGAGGAGTGGACACAGTTTCTGGCCAAGATTCGTGAAAATCTACCAACCACATTTCGTGTCACAGGATTTAAGGACGAGGCCAAGGCTCTACTAAAGATAATCAAAACTCAGCTATTTGAGGAGTATGTGCGTGCTGTTGCCGAACTAAACGAGTTGCCAGCCGAAAAAGTAGAGCGTCCATTGTGCCTGCCCTGGTATCCCGATGGCATGGCCTATCAGCTCCACTTGACACGCAAGGATATTCGACGCTCCGAACCGCTCTGTCGGCTGCACAACTTTTTGATTGTCGAGACAACAGCGGGCAGCATAAGCCGCCAGGAGGCGGTGTCCATGATACCGCCATTGGTGCTGAATGTGCAGCCCACAGACAAGGTGTTGGACATGTGCGCCGCGCCTGGCTCCAAGACAGCGCAGCTAATCGAGGCGCTACATGCATCTCCGGAGCAGCATAAAATACCACCGGGCTTTGTGCTGGCCAATGATGTGGACAACAACCGATGCTATATGCTGGTGCATCAGGCAAAGCGCCTTAATTCACCATGTCTGTTGGTGACCAATCATGACAGCAGTGTGTTTCCCAATCTCGTGGAAACACACGCTACTGGCAGCAAATCCATATTGAAGTTTGATAAAATCCTGTGCGATGTACCCTGCTCCGGAGATGGAACGCTGCGCAAAAATCCGGATATTTGGATGAAATGGAATCTGGGCCAGGCATACAATCTGCATGGTGTCCAGTATCGTATTGTGCGTCGCGGCGCAGAAATGTTGAAAGTGGGCGGTCGACTGGTTTACTCCACCTGCTCGCTAAATCCCATTGAAAACGAGGCAGTGCTGCAGCGCATCATTAAGGATGCCGATGGTGCCTTGGAGATTGTCGATGCTTCGCATCTGGTGCCGGGCCTGAAATACAAGCCGGGCATGATGGACTGGAAGCTGGCCACCAAGGAGGTGGATTCTGTCTATTCCACTTTTGAGGAAGTGCCCGAGCATCTTCATACGATTATAAGGCCGACAATGTTCCCACTGCCACCGTCGGAGATGTCCAGCATTGGACTGGATAAGTGCCTGCGTGTCCTGCCGCATTTGCAGGATAGCGGCGGCTTCTTTGTCGCCGTTCTTGAGAAGCGACGTGCCTTAAGTTTCGAAAAGAACGATCTGCAGGATTTGTTGGAGCCAGAGAATGTAGATGTGGATGCAAACGAGACGCAGGATAAGGATGATAAGAAGAAAGAGGAAGAGAAATCGGCTCCATGGGGACCACAACGCAAGCGTCGTCGTCTCCATGGCTACAAAGAGGATCCGTATGTGTTCTTTAAAGAGAACGATGCCGACTACGAATGCATCAAGCAGTTCTATCAACTCGATGATACGCTAAACAAATGCTGCCTTCTCACTCGCTGCCAAACGGAGCGCAAGAAGAACATCTACTACTGCTCGGATCCCATCCGGGACTTGGTGCTGAACAATGAAAAGAACATCAAGATCATTAATACGGGCGTTAAGACATTTGTGCGCTGCGAGAATCGACACACGAAAAACCCTTATCGCTTGGCGCAGGAGGGCCTGCAAACGTCGAATGCATTCATTGGTGAGAGTCGTCGCGTTCAGGTGGAGCGCGATGATCTTGTCTTGCTGCTTAGCTGCACAGATCCCACAAAGCCGCCGTCGACCCTCGATCTAAGTGTGGAGACCCAGCAGCGCTGCAAAGAGCTGGGTAAGGAGCATTCATAAGTTTGCTTTTGCAATGTTGTCTGCATTTGGTAATAATTGCTTTCTTGTAGGTATTGGTAGCTGCATACTGAAGTATGTGGACGAGGCATTTACTCTGTTCATAGTCGGCTGGCGGGGCACCTCCAGTCTGCGGGCTTACGTGGATCGCGATGAGACTGTTCACATTCTACGACTTCTGGGCGCCGATCTCAGCAAATTTGAGGTAAACAAATACGAAAAGGCCAAGGAAGCTGCGGCGGCGGCAGCGGTTGCAGCAGCTGAAGCTAGCACGGAAACAGCCATGAAAACTTCTACTGATGTGGAACATGTGGAGTCACATAAAGAACTCGGTCTGTGCGACTCAAGTTCAGATTAAGCAAAAGAGGCGTAAATCACAATGTATCGAATATTGTGAACATTCAGACACAACATTGTTTATAATGCCCGCCCTGTTTTTACGAATTATAACCGACTTAACGTAACAATCCTCATATATCTTTTAATTGTATACAAAACAAATCTTGTTTATATTTAGTTGCTTTTCAAAGCAAAATTGTGAACCACGATCGCAAAGGTATTCGCCCCGAACGAATCGATAAAAATACATAAAATACTATATGATTTATCGATGGTTTGGCAAAGTTTGCTGCAATCGAGGTCACGACTAGTGATCGAGTTTTTAAACTGGCTTGCAGCTATTTTTAAAAATACAAAGATCGTAATATGCAGCTGTATCGTTTGAATGCGGAGTGTTTTCATGATTTGGCTAATGAATCACACAGCGAGTCACACCATCTTTAAAACAATCTGCTCGAATAGGTTTTTTACGCACTTGACTTTTAAATTGCAATTTTCGTATCTTGAAACCATTAATGACAAAGAAAACTTCAAAATATTTTGTTATAAAATGTTACATTTATGGTTTTATTATTTAGTTGTTTTCCCAGTATAAATATATCATATATATAAAGTATATAAAAAAAAGTTCATTAAAAAATTACACATACTCTTTTTCCTTTTTGTTTTCGTATTTTTTTTTTTTTGTTGTTTCATTATTTTTTCATATATAAATGGTATCTCGCGTTTTGCATTTTTCGCATTTATGCACATATAGTAAATTTTTATTTGTTTTTCTCGTGTTTTAAAACGTCTTTTGCGTTGTTTCGTGTTTGTTTTTTTTTTTTTTTTGTTCATTTTTGTTGTTTGTCTTTTATAAAGTACATAGAAGATATAGTAGTAGTATAAAAATGTAAATATTTCAGCGTATATGTTCTGTGTGTGTATGTATATCTATTGCATTATTATTATTTTCTTTAATAGATTGCGAGAGAATTTATTATATGCGTTGTTTCAATATATAGTAGGAATGAGCGTGTTTTAATCGCTAATTTATTGCAAATGCATTTGACAAGACTTGAAAATCAACTTGGCATTAACAACCACAACAATATTAACAACAAAATGTAGTCACGATTTCAGAAAACGATATGAAAAGCGTATGACGCATGCGCAACTTTGGCCTGGCATTGGTTGATTCTTAAAAAAGATTCGTTTGCCAATTGTTGTTGTCAATTGTTGTTGTCGTTGCCGTGGAACGTTTGTTAAATGGATGGAGTGTCGTTGCTTCTCCTATTACATGTTGCTTTTTATAAAAGAAAAACAAATCTTTATAAGAAACTAATAATACAAAAAAAAAATTAGTAAAAAACGAACAAAAAAAAAAATGTATAAAGACTGAGGAATTGAGAGTGTGTGTGGAGTGAGAAGAGTTGTTGTTTGGCTAAATGCTGAATAGCTTTATTGCTAGCTTAATGCCAATTAGATGTTTGTTGTTGCTGCTGCTGTGGCCGTTATTATTTAGGCCTGCTTCTCGGCCTCGATAACTTCCTTGGTTGGCAGCACATTCTTCTCGGTAGTTTCGGTGTGCTTCAATTTTTTCGCATCAAATTTCTCAATGCCAGCAATGAATTGATTCTTCTCCTTCTCCTGTTCAATTGCTGTCGAGTTTGGAAAACACACATCAAGTGCGAAAGAGAGAGAGAGAGGAGGGGGAGAAGAGAAAAATAGTTGCTTTAAATTGTTGCACATTAGTTGCAATAGCCATAAATGGCTGCAGCTGGCTGAGCCGAACCGAGTCAAGTCAAGTCGGGCCGAGCCACATGTTCGAGACGACAACAACTTGCAAGTCTGGTCTTAGTACGCACCTTCCTTATCGGGCAACGGATTCTTCTCATGGGTCTCTGTATGCTTCAAATTGGTTTGATCGAATGCGGTGATGCCCTCGAATATGGACTGTTTAGTCTTCTCAGCGGCCACATCTAAACGCAAACACATCCAACATGCAACATGCAATCATAAATCAGTTTTCATTTAAACATTGTTCTATTCCACACAAAAGTCTTACCCTCAGCGGTGGGCAATATGATCTTCTCCTGGGTGCTGGCATTCTTCAGTTGTTTCGTATTGAAGCCTTCCAATTGAGTCTTAAGGTTCTCGGCCACCTTGGGCAAATCCTTGAGGGATGGTGGTGCTGGTGCTGCTGGGGCTGCCATCTGTAAAAGAAATTAAAAATATTTTCATATAACTTTGTAAGGCTGTTATGCGAAATTGGACAACTCTCTTTTCAAATGCAATCGATGCAATTTGCTTAAAACAAAAACCCGGATATCGATAACGCAACAAAGGCTTTAAAGCAGTCGCAGTCAGAGTGACAACAACATCGGGCTGTTAAACTCTCGATAAAGCGGAAATGCGCATCGATAACGATGCACACAGTACATACGTATGTCTATATGTATGCTTGTACTTGTCTTCGATTTCGTCTTTAAGAAAACGATTGCTTTGTTTACCGTTGGGTTTATTATGCGATTTCTCATAGCGATTACGCCAAAAGGCTTATTGATTAAGAAATAAAAACACAAAGCAACAACATACTCATACAAATTTGTCATACAAGCTAATGAGTCATGCTGGACAGCAAGGACGCATACACGCATATTAAGAGTATACGTTATTCACACACACACATACTTGCCCTTATGAACATGCATACATATGTGTGTTTTGTGTGCTGACTATCAAAGTACCAGCAGAAATATGAGAGAGAGCATGAGTGTGAGTGAGTGAAGTTCAGCGAACCTACCGCAGTAGCAGCAGATTAAATTCCAATTGGACAAACACAGCGACTTGAGGCGTGTACCGTTACACGTTATCAGTGCTTTGTTTTGCTGCTAGTCGCCGCAGCTATACTGCATTTTATCACGTTTATTTTTAGTTGCAAATCACCCAAAATGTGCCCACTAACTGTTGTTCCATGTTCGTGCCTATGTTCTAGCAAAATCGAAACACAAAAATCAACAAACAAAAAGTTTCCATGTCCATACTTCATAACAAATAGATCGATCGCAACCGTGTCGGTTGAATTCAATTCCCCTCATCCGCTCCACAACACATACGTACATACATATATACACTATAAACAAATTTTTTTAGGCTTGACTACCCACCACACAAAGAAAGCGTTTCATTAATATCGATAACAAGTGCATACATACATACATATGTATGTACGTGCATATGCAATATCAGGCTTGCATCCATTTGTGTATATCTAAAATATAAATAAATGTGCAAAACAAGCGTTACAAGGGCGGCAGCCGAGCCAAAAATAAATAAATAAATGAAATCTAAGCTTAATAGTCGTCGTCTGTATTTTTCTAACCATATATGGTTATTAAGGCGCGTCGAACGCGCAGTCGCCGCTGTCCGATAGTTTGATGATTGACTAACGGCGGCTGTTTAGCGCTTTAGTCATTTTTCCAGTAACTCCTTTTTTAATACAGAAAACAATGTCAAACAAAGGCGAACATTGCAGCGGCGCATACACACACACACACACATATATACAGATATACATATACATACATGCGTTCGTGCATATGTACATATATGGCGAATTTTTGTTTTTGGGTTGCCTAATGGGTTGGGGGGCGTAGGGGGTAGGGGATTTGCCATTTTAGTTTGCATGTTCTCGCCTCGTTTGCCATGAATCAACTTCCAACTTCGAGCGAATTATGGTGGCGATGAATCATGAATTCGTCTTTGCCACTTCAGCCCACACTTGAAACGCTCTCTCCTTTTGCTCTTTTTCTCTCCCTTTTCTTTTCAAAACTCCGCTTGTCTTCTTTCTCTCTCTTTTCCCTTTTTTATTTTTTGTGGCTTGTCTTTTGTTTTGTTAATTTTATATGCTTGGTTTTTTGTTTTCGGGTTTTTGTCGCAGACTACGCTGATTGGAGTGTATGTGCGGGGAGAGGGGATCAGTTGGCCGGCGCCAGCAAACCGCAAATGTGCCGTTAGGCCAATTTTGACATTTGAAAGCGTCGCTGCCAGCCGAGCCAAAAGGCCGCTCAAGTGTTTAAACCGCCTACGACGCCGACGCCGACGTCGCTGATGCGTGACGCGGTTGGTGGAGTAAGGGCGAACAGCAAAGCGAAAGCAGTCAAAAAATACAGAACAAAAGAAGAAGGAAGACAAATGACAGACACGTCTGTTTTACACCCTCGCCATAGCAGCAGCAGACATTGACTCCTGGTTTACCCATACCCATACAAACACACACATGCACGCATGCACAGTGCACGTCTGGCAGTTGGTACATAAATTTCAATATGTGCGCCCGCGACACAAAGTGAATTTTAAATATGGCAAGTTTAGTCATCCTCAAAACGCACACATATGTATATATGTACATACTTACATGCATATATTGTGTACATATGCAGTGAACAGAGCCACCACTTGAAATAATTATTTGCATTTTTTGCATGTCGCAAGCTAACGGCGATAAATTAGATGCCAATTGGATATTATCGATAGCAATCGTTGGCTGTCGTATGCGCCACGCCCTCGCTTAAAAAAAATTCTTGCGACAGGCAAAAACACATACAAAGAATGCAGCTTAAATGCACAGCTGCACGCATACTTACATACATGTATGTATGTATAGTGGGCACGCGCAAGCACACATTGTGGGGAGGATATTAAACAGCGTCAAACGCCCCGCCCAAACAGACACACACACACACATATATATAGATACAGGCACATGTACGAGCAGCAGACGCAAAAAAAAACACGAAAAAAAGCCGGCCGGCAAAGCTCTAACAGACAAAAAAAAAAAAACAACACAACTTAAGATCATCGACTTAACAGCTGCCCAAATAAACGAAAAACTAACTAACGGGACACCAGCGGTGGCCATAGTCGCCACAATAAATAATTTATAACAAATGTAAAGAGACGACTCTGCCATTTTCAATAAATGAGAATGAAGCGCAGCTACAAGAAATACCAACAACAACGGCAGTACAAGAACAGCGCCGCCAACAAAAACCAGTTAGCGTTGACTTTTGCAGCAGCGCTTTAGATATATGTATATATGTACATATATATATATTTTTTTCGTTTTAATATTTGCAGACTCTTTTTATTTCGCTTGCCCCCCTCTTTCTTTTTGCAACAGTGAAAAAACACGAAACGTAGCAAAATAATGGGATAAAAAAAAAAATTAATTGCCGGCGCAAAAAAAAAATTCACATGAAAAAAAAGAAAGAAAAGTGAAGCTCAAACTCACCTTAAATATGTGGTTGGTTTTCAATTAATTCGGATTTGGGTTTAATGGCAAAAGAATTGCGCACTATAGAAAAAAATAAATGCGGGTGGGTGAGTTGACTGGTTGGGTGGATTAATATATATATATCTATTATATATATATATTTAAAATGTCTGAACTTGGCAAATTTAACACTTGCTACTAGGTAACTGCTATATCGCGAAAGCTTACAAGCAAACAGAACGACACACAACTTAATACTGCGCGACAATTGTTCAAATCTAAAAGATGAAGGCGTACGTATTGATGTTGAAGTGGTTTAAACGAACGCAAAAGTTTGTCGCTTATCGATAGGCCACATCGAATACGCACAGCGGTTGCTATCGCATGGCTGACCTATACAATTCGCAATAGCGTGCGACATGTACTATTAATCTATCGATAAATATGTTTAAATAATTTAATAGATATAATTATATGTCGTTTTTTAAATAATTTGCAATGTTTTAATACAATCGCATGTAACAAAACAGTAGTGATCAAATATATGAATATTTTTTATTCTGCGTTACACTGCGGGCGCCCTCTGTATTTATATATTCCGTTTTCTAGCCACTGTTTGTGCAGTTTTATTGACATTCACAACGAACTGCAAAACGAAAAGCGTTAATATTTCAAATGGTTTTTTTTTTCATTAAATTGATAATAAATTACTTTAATAAGGCATTGTCCGTGATTTTGTAGAGGCAAAGTATTTACATTTAGGTAACTTAAATAGCACATTCTTAGTTATCAATATAAAAACGAGTAAATATTGCTACGCATAATTGGCCGAGCGACATTCGTTCCAAATGCGCTCCATTTCTACGGGATCACTAAAGCCGTGTGAGGCAATCACGTCACTGTAACTATCCGGTCCATAGTAATAGGGTCGATGGAAATGAAAGCCATCGCAGCGATGCACAGGTATATGGGCCTTAAGCGCTACCATTCCCAAAAATACATCATCGAAGCGAAAGAGTGGCAAACTACGTCCCGCTGCATACATCCGCAGAAGGGCATCACGAGACAAGATGAATGCTCCTGCTGTCACATACGGCGGCCACTTGTCAAACGGGTACTCCTTGAGGGAGACATACCATTTGCTGAACTTGTGACGCAATGGTGCTGTCTGGAACACAAAGCCGGCAAAAAGTGGACTCTGATGCGGCGTTTGGCGACCACGCCCCAAAAATCGCAGCACATTTTTGATGGACACGTAGTAGTCATCGTCGACAAATAAATAGAAATCGCTGCTGTTGAAATGCTCGCTGGCCCAGCGCAAGCCCATCATCGTTTTGATTGTATTATTAAAATACGCATCCACAAAATTAGCGCGCAAGATATCGCCATACTGCTTGGCCTCCGTTTCTGTTGCATCTTTGCCATTGATAAATTGCGCTTCGGCATTCACGCCCAGCACAAAGGCACGGCGAATATGAACATCCGAGAAGCGTGATTCGTATCCCCATGTTTTGCGAATAGTCTGGCGACGCTTTATGTTTCCAATGGCACTCTTTACCAATATTGTAAGTCGAGGCGGATTCTTTTCCCCTGTAAATGCAGGCATTTGTAGAAACTTGTAGTCCAACGTGGGTGCCGTGACGCTGACATTGTGTAGCGGGTAGTAATAGTGCGTTTCAAAGTCTAGCTCATACAGATGCGTCAGAAGCCCACAAAAGTCCACAAGAAAGATAATGGGTATCGCAAGTGCACATTTTAGAAGTAGTTTGTAATGTTTCATTAACATTGCGCGATGGTTGCCAATAGCGATGACAACAACAGCAATGTATCACCTGGCTGAGAGATGATAAGGTGTTTTGCGTAGCTATCGATTAACTGCATGAGTTTAACGGCTTGTATATTTATAAATGTTTAACTTAAAAGTAAGCTTTTGATATTAATTTAAGCAAGCTTAAGCCAAAATCTCTGTCCAACTTACATAGATGTAATATATGATATTTTTCCTAAGCAAAATATCGATATTAAAAATACCAAACCATTGGTAAATAGCAAAGTAAAAGAAGAAGAGCGTGTGTATGTATTGAATTAACAAAATTGCATGAAATGAGTTTTGCGCTCAAAATATTTCAAAAATGTCTGAAGAAATAGTAAATGAAGTAAAACCAACTGCTGGCAGCTCAAAGCTGACAAATGCACAAAAGGCGCGCATCGAGCGGAATCAAGCCAAGGCACAAAAACTCAGGGAAGCCAAGCTGGTCTCGCATCCCTACAAGAACTCACAAAGGTAAGCAATTGCAAAACATACATACATGTATATAATAGAATTAACTGTTAAACAAATGCATTATAATCTCTTGTAGCATTACTGCCAGCGAGGAGCGTCCAATGGGTGGTCAGAGCAATAATGTAATAAAAGTGCAGGGCACCAAATATATTGACAGCGGCGGCGGATTCCTATTGGAGCAACCTGTGCTAGCCAATAAATCGACAGGAGAAGCCGCAGAGGCTGCAGTGGCGCCAATTATCGATGATGCCATTGCCATTCCGGTGGTGTATGAGGAATGTCTGGAGTGCGGAGATCAGTACGCTGATTCCTTTTTACTAAACAATTTTGGGCATTCTGTTTGCGATAAATGTCGCGACACAGAAGATCGGTATGCCCTCATCACACGTACCGAGGCCAAGGCAGAGTATTTGCTAAAAGATTGTGACTTTGATAAGCGTGAGCCGGCGCTGCGGTATATTAGTCGCAAGAATCCCCACAATGTGCGCTGGGGCGAAATGAAGCTCTATTTGCATCTGCAGGTGCTAAAGCGTGCCATGGAAGTGTGGGGCAGCGAGGAGGAGCTGACGCGCCAGCACGAACAGCGCGAGGACAAACGTGAGATGGGCAAGGCAAAAAAATACAACAAGCAAATGAAACAGTTGCGCATGGAGGTGAGAAGCAGTATTTATACGAAGAAAACAACTGCAGTGCATGAGCATGAATTCGGTCCGGATACCTATGACGAGGAGGAAGACAACTACACGCATGCCTGCCTGCATTGTCCCTATACGGAAACATATGAAAAAATGTAAATCTTAAAATATAGCCATTTGAATGTCGCGTTGTATTAGTCTTTAATTATTTACATAAGTATTATAAGTTACATGAAAAGTTTCTTGTTGCGCGCGCGATTAGTATTTTCTGTGCGCGGCACTATCGATAAAAGGCGAAATAAATTTGTGTATCGTTTCTTAAGTATGCCGCCTCTTTTAAACGCAATTTTATTCTGCCGATTTAAATATATTTTAAGCCGTAATGTAAGGTACTATGTTGAGAGTGGAGGTTATTGAAGTGAAGGTTATTTGGGATGGGACAAATACACTTCAATACTTTGTATTTTGTATCCAAAACTGTTAGTTCTTAACAGCTAACTAAACTATCCCTATGCATTGGGATCTGTCATTCGCAACGAATGCACTCACACGTTATCGTTATTGAGTTCCATCACTAAAACAAACGCCTAACTGAGAGTGCACCAGCAATAGAACTAGTACGTAAAAAATAATAACAAACAAATTGGCTATGCAACGGGAACCGAAGCTAGCACGCAAGATGGAGGAGCCATCAGATGATGAGAATTTTGAGAATTTGACGCCAAAGAAGATCAAACGCGATTGGCTCAATAGCTATTGCTATTCAAACAAGGCCATGGGCATGATGAAGAAAATGGGTTATGAGGACGACAAGGGTCTGGGCAAGAGCAAACAAGGACGTTTGGAGCCAGTGATAGCGGTGCAGCAGGATGGTCGTCGTGGATTTGGTCTCAAGTTAGACACCGTCCATTGGTCGGCAGGTAAATGGGATCCCAGCTGTGAGGATCTTGAGATACCCGAGCCCGTTGTATGGCTTAACCTGACTGGCAGAAACTGTGGTGCCTATACGCTCGACGACTTAATGAGCCACATGATCACCGGACCGCGCAAGCTCACACTTGATGATGAGACAGAATTTTGTGACCCCGAGATTCTACATCACATCCTCAATGCAAAAACCGTGTTCGATGATCTCAACGATACGGAAAAGCGTCGCGCTCGTGCTCGCTGCAATCCCTTTGAGACCATACGCAGCTCCATCTTTCTTAATCGTGCTGCCGTGAAAATGGCCAACATCGATTCAATGTGCGAAAATATGTTCACAGAGCCGCGAGATCCACAAGGAAATACGCTAATTGGACATAATGAATTGCTCTATTTTGCCGACGTGTGTGCTGGTTGGTTTGTCTAATATTCAAATAGTTTAACAAATCTGTATCAGCAAAGATCCCAGCTCACATACAACAAATCTTTTTACAGGGCCGGGCGGCTTCTCAGAGTATGTGCTTTTTCGCAAGTCGTGGGAAGCTCGGGGATTTGGCTTTACGCTGCGCGGTGCCAACGATTTCAAATTGGATAAGTTTTTTGCCGCCTCGCCAGAATCATTTGACACCTTCTACGGCGACAAAGACGATGGCAATATCTTTGATCAGTGCAATCAGGACTCGTTGAACGATTATATACGCAAGCATACACCGCAAGGTGTTCACTTCGCCATGGCAGACGGCGGCTTCTCCGTGGAGGGGCAAGAGAACATACAGGAGATTCTGTCGAAGCAGCTGTATTTGTGCCAATTCGTGACAGCACTAAAGATCCTGCGCATCAATGGCAGCTTTGTTTGCAAGCTCTTCGATTTGTTTACCCCATTCAGCGTTGGATTGGTCTACTTGATGTACAAATGCTTTCAACAGATTGCGATTATCAAGCCGAATAGCAGTCGTCCAGCTAATTCAGAGCGCTATATTGTATGCAAACACAAACTGCCAGATACCGAAGCCGTCATTAGCTATATGTGTAATATCAATTACATACTCAACCAGGAGAGTGAGAAGCAGCAGCAGGATCAATTGGACGTACTGGAGGTGTACAATCGTAAGGAAATGCTGGAGGATGAACACTTTATGAACTACATTATTGACTCAAATAATATCATTGGAAGAAAGCAAATTGTGGGTTTGCGTAAGATCGCTGCATTCGCCCAGAATCTAGAGTTAAAGGAGACGCGCCAATCGGAGGTGCGGCAGGAGTGCTTGAAATGCTGGGCATTGCCGGACAAGCTGCGCCAGGCGCCAGAAGTTAAGACAACGGATCGCCTACTGGAAGAGCTGTTGCGTGAATGGTTTAAGGATCGTGCCTGGCTCAACACACCGGCGGGTGAACTGACGGCTAAAACACCATTACAAAGCATCATCCTAAATGTCAGTGATTGGCATTTCATGCCAATTGGTCGCGGTGAGATCAATATCAACGGCTGCACCCTCTTCATGTGCAAGTCACGAGGCAGTTTGTTGCGCTACACGGAGCACCGTAAATGGGAGCTCGTCGAGTCCAGTTTCAATGTGCAGCCACGTTCCATATTCTTTGGTGAGATTGTCTTCGAGTACTGCGGCGAGGGACGCACCTCTCAATGTGTCTCGGCCCTGCACATCATGGATGCGATCTGCCTTGGCGGCATCGATATACGTCGCCGGCCGTTTCTGGAGCGCGTCGCTCTGTGTGTGAAATATGCGCGCAGTTTGAACAAGCCGTACAAAAAGGAGCGCACATGTGGTGCCATACGCTGCAAGCCAATCTTTCGGCTGCAGGACATGAGCCGCTTCTTTAACGAGATGCGTCCGTATGTGCTCAAGGATAACTCACAGCGATTTGGCTACATACTCGAAGATCACAAGTTCTTTGTGCCCGGCGGCATAATACTGTTCTGTGAGCTAACCCAGAATTTTGTGACAGCTTATTCAAAATCGCATCAACAGATCTATTACTTCAATACCAATACAAGAGAGTCACATTTCAAGGAGAGAATTGAGCCGCGACGCTTCAACGAAGTGTTCGCCTCGTTCCGACACAGCTATACGCGACGCCATGTGTGGAAATGGACGAGCACGTTGCAGGTGCAGGAGCATGCCACCGAGGAGAATCCAAAGATATTGTATCGCAGCCACTTTGAGTACTTCATCCGAAAGAAATTAGAGCCTAATCCTAACTAGAGCAACTACCAACTAAGACACATTTTAAAACGATTGCTGTGCATGGATCGGAGCGTTTTTTAAAAGGCCATTTTCTTTAGACTTATGTGCAAGACACTTTTTGTTCCACAATTTTGGAATACCTTTGTGTTTCTGTGTGTGTGTGATTGATTTTTTTTTTATTTTGTATTAAAAAGATTGTACGAAATTATGAATATATGTTTATACATATAGCTATAAGTATACATATTTAACATAAGTTTTTATCCAAAAAATCATTTGGATTTTGCAATTGTATTGAAAAACATGACTTTGTTTTGAACATTTTGATTGTTCTTACATTATTTAAAATATAATTTTGTTATCTTTTGACTTAAATGCTGCGCCGATCCGTAAAAGCATCTTATTGTTACATAAAACAAAAATTATAATAATCATAATATAATTTTATATGTGTAATATCGATGGCTGGGCCCAACAACAAAATACACTGACACAAACACACACACGCTAGCAACAAAATATGATGAAGCCCCATCTATATAAAAATACTTAAGTTATTGAAAAAACAAACAATTTTCGAATATTTTAATTCTAGTTTTCTTTCTCTGATCTCTGTAAGGTTTTGATGAGAAGACATTTTGAATGCCTTAATGGACCACTTGGATATCTTTTGCTGTACAAATTCTTGATGAAAGTACCTTAAACAGTCTAGTTAAAAAATCTCTTTGCATATGTTGATATCCTCGCTTTATTCTAGCAAAGGAAAATCACTTGCTGGCCAAGGGATATCGAGTGAATCACAGTTTTCCTCTTAAACGCCAATTGTCTTGTGCAAAGATTAAATCAATGAAATGTAACCCCATAGCCCTTGCCCTCAGTCTGAATTGAATCTTTAGTGCATGCCAGTTAGCATTTCTGCAACAATTAAACTAAAAGTTTGTAAGCGGTTTAACTTTTAAAAAAAATACAAGCATACTTTTAGGATGACCATAAATTTAATTTTGCCGTTTTTTTGCAGAAGGCCTTCAACAATTAACTGAGGGCAAGGGCTATGGGGTTACATTACATTGATTTAATCTTTGCACAAGAAGACAGATTCGCATTAAGAGGAAACTATTAATACGGCTTCGATATCCCTTGGCCAGCAAGTGATTTTCCTTTGCTAGAATAAAGCGAGGATATCAACATATGCAAAGAGATTTTTTAACTAGACTGTTTAAGGTACTTTCATCAAGAATTTGTACAGCAAAAGATATCCAAGTGGTCCATTAAGGCATTCAAAATGTCTTCTCATCAAAACCTTACAGAGATCAGAGAAAGAAAACTAGAATTAAAATATTCGAAAATTGTTTTTTTTTTCAATAACTTAAGTATTTTTATATAGATGGGGCTTCATCATATTTTGTTGCTAGCGTGTGTGTGTTTGTGTCAGTGTATTTTGTTGTTGGGCCCAGCCATCGATATTACACATATAAAATTATATTATGATTATTATAATTTTTGTTTTATGTAACAATAAGATGCTTTTACGGATCGGCGCAGCATTTAAGTCAAAAGATAACAAAATTATATTTTAAATAATGTAAGAACAATCAAAATGTTCAAAACAAAGTCATGTTTTTCAATACAATTGCAAAATCCAAATGATTTTTTGGATAAAAACTTATGTTAAATATGTATACTTATAGCTATATGTATAAACATATATTCATAATTTCGTACAATCTTTTTAATACAAAATAAAAAAAAAATCAATCACACACACACAGAAACACAAAGGTATTCCAAAATTGTGGAACAAAAAGTGTCTTGCACATAAGTCTAAAGAAAATGGCCTTTTAAAAAACGCTCCGATCCATGCACAGCAATCGTTTTAAAATGTGTCTTAGTTGGTAGTTGCTCTAGTTAGGATTAGGCTCTAATTTCTTTCGGATGAAGTACTCAAAGTGGCTGCGATACAATATCTTTGGATTCTCCTCGGTGGCATGCTCCTGCACCTGCAACGTGCTCGTCCATTTCCACACATGGCGTCGCGTATAGCTGTGTCGGAACGAGGCGAACACTTCGTTGAAGCGTCGCGGCTCAATTCTCTCCTTGAAATGTGACTCTCTTGTATTGGTATTGAAGTAATAGATCTGTTGATGCGATTTTGAATAAGCTGTCACAAAATTCTGGGTTAGCTCACAGAACAGTATTATGCCGCCGGGCACAAAGAACTTGTGATCTTCGAGTATGTAGCCAAATCGCTGTGAGTTATCCTTGAGCACATACGGACGCATCTCGTTAAAGAAGCGGCTCATGTCCTGCAGCCGAAAGATTGGCTTGCAGCGTATGGCACCACATGTGCGCTCCTTTTTGTACGGCTTGTTCAAACTGCGCGCATATTTCACACACAGAGCGACGCGCTCCAGAAACGGCCGGCGACGTATATCGATGCCGCCAAGGCAGATCGCATCCATGATGTGCAGGGCCGAGACACATTGAGAGGTGCGTCCCTCGCCGCAGTACTCGAAGACAATCTCACCAAAGAATATGGAACGTGGCTGCACATTGAAACTGGACTCGACCAGCTCCCATTTACGGTGCTCCGTGTAGCGCAACAAACTGCCTCGTGACTTGCACATGAAGAGGGTGCAGCCGTTGATATTGATCTCACCGCGACCAATTGGCATGAAATGCCAATCACTGACATTTAGGATGATGCTTTGTAATGGTGTTTTAGCCGTCAGTTCACCCGCCGGTGTGTTGAGCCAGGCACGATCCTTAAACCATTCACGCAACAGCTCTTCCAGTAGGCGATCCGTTGTCTTAACTTCTGGCGCCTGGCGCAGCTTGTCCGGCAATGCCCAGCATTTCAAGCACTCCTGCCGCACCTCCGATTGGCGCGTCTCCTTTAACTCTAGATTCTGGGCGAATGCAGCGATCTTACGCAAACCCACAATTTGCTTTCTTCCAATGATATTATTTGAGTCAATAATGTAGTTCATAAAGTGCTCATCCTCCAGCATTTCCTTACGATTGTACACCTCCAGTACGTCCAATTGATCCTGCTGCTGCTTCTCACTCTCCTGGTTGAGTATGTAATTGATATTACACATATAGCTAATGACGGCTTCGGTATCTGGCAGTTTGTGTTTGCATACAATATAGCGCTCTGAATTAGCTGGACGACTGCTATTCGGCTTGATAATCGCAATCTGTTGAAAGCATTTGTACATCAAGTAGACCAATCCAACGCTGAATGGTGTAAACAAATCGAAGAGCTTGCAAACAAAGCTGCCATTGATGCGCAGGATCTTTAGTGCTGTCACGAATTGGCACAAATACAGCTGCTTCGACAGAATCTCCTGTATGTTCTCTTGCCCCTCCACGGAGAAGCCGCCGTCTGCCATGGCGAAGTGAACACCTTGCGGTGTATGCTTGCGTATATAATCGTTCAACGAGTCCTGATTGCACTGATCAAAGATATTGCCATCGTCTTTGTCGCCGTAGAAGGTGTCAAATGATTCTGGCGAGGCGGCAAAAAACTTATCCAATTTGAAATCGTTGGCACCGCGCAGCGTAAAGCCAAATCCTCGAGCTTCCCACGACTTGCGAAAAAGCACATACTCTGAGAAGCCGCCCGGCCCTGTAAAAAGATTTGTTGTATGTGAGCTGGGATCTTTGCTGATACAGATTTGTTAAACTATTTGAATATTAGACAAACCAACCAGCACACACGTCGGCAAAATAGAGCAATTCATTATGTCCAATTAGCGTATTTCCTTGTGGATCTCGCGGCTCTGTGAACATATTTTCGCACATTGAATCGATGTTGGCCATTTTCACGGCAGCACGATTAAGAAAGATGGAGCTGCGTATGGTCTCAAAGGGATTGCAGCGAGCACGAGCGCGACGCTTTTCCGTATCGTTGAGATCATCGAACACGGTTTTTGCATTGAGGATGTGATGTAGAATCTCGGGGTCACAAAATTCTGTCTCATCATCAAGTGTGAGCTTGCGCGGTCCGGTGATCATGTGGCTCATTAAGTCGTCGAGCGTATAGGCACCACAGTTTCTGCCAGTCAGGTTAAGCCATACAACGGGCTCGGGTATCTCAAGATCCTCACAGCTGGGATCCCATTTACCTGCCGACCAATGGACGGTGTCTAACTTGAGACCAAATCCACGACGACCATCCTGCTGCACCGCTATCACTGGCTCCAAACGTCCTTGTTTGCTCTTGCCCAGACCCTTGTCGTCCTCATAACCCATTTTCTTCATCATGCCCATGGCCTTGTTTGAATAGCAATAGCTATTGAGCCAATCGCGTTTGATCTTCTTTGGCGTCAAATTCTCAAAATTCTCATCATCTGATGGCTCCTCCATCTTGCGTGCTAGCTTCGGTTCCCGTTGCATAGCCAATTTGTTTGTTATTATTTTTTACGTACTAGTTCTATTGCTGGTGCACTCTCAGTTAGGCGTTTGTTTTAGTGATGGAACTCAATAACGATAACGTGTGAGTGCATTCGTTGCGAATGACAGATCCCAATGCATAGGGA
This sequence comes from Scaptomyza caliginosa, assembly GCA_035044725.1. Lineage (NCBI taxonomy): Eukaryota > Metazoa > Arthropoda > Insecta > Diptera > Drosophilidae > Scaptomyza > Scaptomyza caliginosa. The sequence continues at coordinate 219,255 of JAWNNR010000488.1, forward strand.
TAGTTTAGTTAGCTGTTAAGAACTAACAGTTTTGGATACAAAATACAAAGTATTGAAGTGTATTTGTCCCATCCCAAATAACCTTCACTTCAATAACCTCCACTCTCAACATAGTACCTTACATTACGGCTTAAAATATATTTAAATCGGCAGAATAAAATTGCGTTTAAAAGAGGCGGCATACTTAAGAAACGATACACAAATTTATTTCGCCTTTTATCGATAGTGCCGCGCACAGAAAATACTAATCGCGCGCGCAACAAGAAACTTTTCATGTAACTTATAATACTTATGTAAATAATTAAAGACTAATACAACGCGACATTCAAATGGCTATATTTTAAGATTTACATTTTTTCATATGTTTCCGTATAGGGACAATGCAGGCAGGCATGCGTGTAGTTGTCTTCCTCCTCGTCATAGGTATCCGGACCGAATTCATGCTCATGCACTGCAGTTGTTTTCTTCGTATAAATACTGCTTCTCACCTCCATGCGCAACTGTTTCATTTGCTTGTTGTATTTTTTTGCCTTGCCCATCTCACGTTTGTCCTCGCGCTGTTCGTGCTGGCGCGTCAGCTCCTCCTCGCTGCCCCACACTTCCATGGCACGCTTTAGCACCTGCAGATGCAAATAGAGCTTCATTTCGCCCCAGCGCACATTGTGGGGATTCTTGCGACTAATATACCGCAGCGCCGGCTCACGCTTATCAAAGTCACAATCTTTTAGCAAATACTCTGCCTTGGCCTCGGTACGTGTGATGAGGGCATACCGATCTTCTGTGTCGCGACATTTATCGCAAACAGAATGCCCAAAATTGTTTAGTAAAAAGGAATCAGCGTACTGATCTCCGCACTCCAGACATTCCTCATACACCACCGGAATGGCAATGGCATCATCGATAATTGGCGCCACTGCAGCCTCTGCGGCTTCTCCTGTCGATTTATTGGCTAGCACAGGTTGCTCCAATAGGAATCCGCCGCCGCTGTCAATATATTTGGTGCCCTGCACTTTTATTACATTATTGCTCTGACCACCCATTGGACGCTCCTCGCTGGCAGTAATGCTACAAGAGATTATAATGCATTTGTTTAACAGTTAATTCTATTATATACATGTATGTATGTTTTGCAATTGCTTACCTTTGTGAGTTCTTGTAGGGATGCGAGACCAGCTTGGCTTCCCTGAGTTTTTGTGCCTTGGCTTGATTCCGCTCGATGCGCGCCTTTTGTGCATTTGTCAGCTTTGAGCTGCCAGCAGTTGGTTTTACTTCATTTACTATTTCTTCAGACATTTTTGAAATATTTTGAGCGCAAAACTCATTTCATGCAATTTTGTTAATTCAATACATACACACGCTCTTCTTCTTTTACTTTGCTATTTACCAATGGTTTGGTATTTTTAATATCGATATTTTGCTTAGGAAAAATATCATATATTACATCTATGTAAGTTGGACAGAGATTTTGGCTTAAGCTTGCTTAAATTAATATCAAAAGCTTACTTTTAAGTTAAACATTTATAAATATACAAGCCGTTAAACTCATGCAGTTAATCGATAGCTACGCAAAACACCTTATCATCTCTCAGCCAGGTGATACATTGCTGTTGTTGTCATCGCTATTGGCAACCATCGCGCAATGTTAATGAAACATTACAAACTACTTCTAAAATGTGCACTTGCGATACCCATTATCTTTCTTGTGGACTTTTGTGGGCTTCTGACGCATCTGTATGAGCTAGACTTTGAAACGCACTATTACTACCCGCTACACAATGTCAGCGTCACGGCACCCACGTTGGACTACAAGTTTCTACAAATGCCTGCATTTACAGGGGAAAAGAATCCGCCTCGACTTACAATATTGGTAAAGAGTGCCATTGGAAACATAAAGCGTCGCCAGACTATTCGCAAAACATGGGGATACGAATCACGCTTCTATGTTCATATT